>LPNX010622738.1:19690-65980 GCA_001517045.1 Pseudotsuga menziesii
TTTTACTTCATGTGAGGCTCTCTTAGAATCTTAATATGGTTTGGAATCCCTTTGTATGGAAACCAGAGATGGGACCAATCTGAGGTGAAATATCCATTTAATTTGGCCAACCAATCTCTGCTCAGGACAAGACCATAAGCATCTGGTATATCAGCCACCACGATGTTAATAACTTGGCAAACTTTGTCATTAGATGCTAGACAGACTAGGGCATTTTCCAGCTCTCCAATCACCTTTACATCCATTCTATCCAATTGAACCACCCTCCACGTGGATGGCTTAGGCTGCCTATTTATTTTTTTTACAGACTGATATGGGCATAACATTTACGAACGCCCCTGAGTCTACCAAGCAATTACGTACATTATGATTGAAAATTTCAAATGTGAGGAAGAAAGGTGGATTTTTTCTTTTATACTTACCTCCAGTGCTGGTTTCTCCAATTTCTTCTTCTTCTTGAGGTTGATTATCCATGGGCAACGTCTCATCTGATGCTTCAAGTGCTTTCAACAGTCTTTCTTTTTGCTGCAGCACTTTACACATTTTTAATAATGGGCCATTTGCTTTTATCTTCTTTAAATCCTCCACGATGTCATACCTCATCTGTTGTTCGATGGGATGAGGTTTATCAGCATTCTCCTTATATTCATTTGGCTTGGCCATTGTATCATTCGGTCTAGGATTTTGACTAGTAATAGTGAATTCTGGAATTTTATCAGCCAAGGATTTATTTTGAAATTGCTTCTTAACATTTATCTGCAGCCTCTTGATCTTTGGGAGTATAAGACTATCTTCTTTAACTATCCCTTGGCTCCTTGTGGCTACATTGGTTTCCATAATGTCCTTGTACCCCTAAGTATTTTCCTCTTCAGCATCAAATAACGAGACAAAATTCCATAAAGCCATGGTTTCTTCTTCCTGTTCTTTCGTAGAAGTAGAAGTAGAACTCTCTTTTCTTTCTTCATCTCCTTCTTCTGTTAATCTAGAATCCAACATCTGATTCATGACCAATGTCATTGAATTTATCCATTGCAGAAAATTCTTTTCAGAGTGGGGTTGTTGGTGGAAAGTGTAAAAATTTTCCATCCCTATCTCTGTTAAATTCATGGATGCTGTATTGTGCAGAGGAGGTTGAGACTGATTGTTGTCCTCTCTTTTCTTATAATATAGCTTATAAAACTTTGGTACTTCCTTCTCTTTATCCAAGTCTATGATTTTGTTGGAAAGCTTCTGCATCATTTTGGCCATATTTTCAAGATCTGGCGATTTCTCTTCTTTAGGCTTGGTAAACAATAAGGCTTTTCTGCCTGCACCTTTTTCGCCTGACTGCTCTGGATAGTCTTCAATACTCTCTCTTTCAGCTTCCACTACTTCAGCTTCTTCATAAGTTTCCATCAAAGTAGGCTTGGCCCTACCTTTGGCAAACATGGACAAATTAGGGCCTAAACCTGAAGTATAATATTCAATCAGAACTTTTTCTAAAGGTCTATCCATTTCAGAGAAATTCTTGAGATAGGCTGCAAACCTTTGTGTGAAATTGTGCACCTTTTCTTTTCTTTCTTTCTTCAAGGCACACAACCCTTTCATGAGGGCTGCATGAGTTTTCTGAGTTGCATACTTGCTTCTGAAAATTCTTTCGAAGGTATCCCAATCAAGGATAGAGTTAGCAGGAAACCCAAAGTACCATGATGCTGCAGCTCCTTTAAGGGTATGCGGGAACAGTCTACAGACTACACCTTCATGCGCCCCAGCCCTCAATCCTTCTATTTCCAAGTAAAATCTCTGCAGATGATCATCTACTAGTATCTTCTCATTAGGGTCAAATTTAGGCAGCAACTTTTCAAAGGATTGAGGCAAATCATGTAACGGAGGGGTCATGTTTAATGGTGATCTGGCTCTCCATGCAGGTGGCAGATTTTCCGGGTTAGGTGGTTGGTTTGCATTTACGCCAGCCATGAGTCTGGGTGGAGAGTGAGGAGGTGAACCAATTGGAGTGTGAGCAAGAGAACTGTGATGGGTTTCTGGGCCTTCTTGATTCAAAGGTAGCACAACTTCCTGTAAGGCTGTTTCTACAAGTTCTTCCCAGTCTCCAACCAACACTGAGCCTTTCGCTTCAGGACGATCTTTCTTTTTATACTCTCTTCTGGGAAATTCAGAGATGATTGGAAATCCTCCAATCTTCTTTACATATGCCCTGATGTGTCTTCTTAGATCATTAACAATTTCGTTGCCAACATAATATAGATGTTCTCTTGCTTCCAGAATTGGATTATGGAACCCACTGCTATCAGAACTATTACCGGTGGAATATTCTCGAGAAAACGGGTTTCCTCAGCCAGCCATACACCGGCGGCCCTCCTTCTAGCACCAAAACTGTTGAGGCCCCAAAAAATCACAGGCAGCAACAGTAAGGGATTCTCTCCAATCAACGTTCCCAACTAGCTCGTTGACTCTTTGGAATAGGGAATCCATCCGGTTTACGGTCCGGCTACCGTAGGTCAAAGTAACAAAACAAAGGCTTTACCGGTTGCGGCCCGGTCCACCGTGTAATTTTGTATTTTTTGACTTAATGTATGATATGCAAGTGCCTAATTAACCGTGCAGGGCGACAAGATGCAAGGATCAGTCACAATGTGATGCGCGGGTTCTTACCTTTCGTCTTAAGGCTCACAAGCATCCAAATCACATACAACAAGAAAATAAACTAACTACCTAAACTATCCCTAGGGAGCAGAATTACCATTTATTGGTGAGTAATACATTTTGCACATGCATTATGAAAAGTTACAAATAGCTGATATTTCCTTCAAAACACATGAACAATTACAAATATTCAAACAACCAGATAGCCAATCGTTTTATGAAAAACACTTATTACTCATAGTGGAAAACATCACAAAATATATTGAAGAACATTCAACAAGAACATAGGTTCAGGAAGTCAAACACTCTCATAGCTAATGAAACACAGCTGAAAATGAAATAGTTCCCCTTCAACATTCGTTCATTTAATCACATGATACATTCCACATTTCGCTTTCTCCAGCAGGCAAAAGTTGCTAGTTTCTCTCGTAAAACGAAATGGTTCCTCTTACAAGCAGAATGGTTTACAAATTTTTCGAGTTAAAAAGCCCTTTCTAAGTTATACTTTCCAATATTTAAACTACAACTGCAGACCGCTTGGGATGCCCCCACAAACTCTCGACCTTTCAGTTTCTCAAACGCTTCACGTTCCTCTATCTTGTCTATATGCCATCATGAACCACTTGGTAACTGATCGGTTTTTTGGGTCCGCGCCTTTATAGCTCCTGATTTCACTTTTTAACTCCCCTGGTCCTCCTGGTGATCCCTCTGGTTTCAGTTATACTTCTGCCAAATGGTCTGTCTTCCTCTGCACCATGGTAGTTTGACCGATCTCCCAAAACTGCCTGCAATCAATCGACAAGCATCATTTAAAAGCAGCAAATTCTACCAATTGAAATGACTATTCCACAAGAAAATCACCAGGTGCACCACTGTCATTCTTTAAGTGCCGACCATACTACCTTATCCTCCTACAGGCTTGTGACAACAAAACAAACGGCGGAAATCAGGAAGAAACTAGCATCGGAAACCAAATGGCTTTCCCGGATGCAATGGCAGAAAAGTAAATGCTCCAAGCATGCGATGGGAGGGTGGGAAACTTTAAAATCAGAAGTTGGATGGTTTAGACATCAGAAGCGGAAGGAATTTCCCGGCCGCAACGACGGAAAGGTAAAGACTGCGGGCAAGCGACAGTGGGAGGAAACTCAATCGAAGATCGGATGGCTTCACCCTTCGGCAGCTAAGGACTTTGAGAGCTGCAACGGCAGAAGGGACAAGAGCTAGAGATATCCGAAACGCGGGTGGGAAAAGCTTGATCGGATGTTGGAAGACATTACATTGGAAGTCAAAAGACTTTCCCAGCCGCAATGGCGGAAAGGAAAACAAAAAACAACACGCATCGGCAGTCGGAACGATTTGGACTTCGGGTGCTAAACTGCTTCAGGAGCCACAACGGCAGAAGGCAAAGGGACAAAAGTAGCCGATCTATCATAGTGTGATTCCCAATTTAACAGAAAACTTAGGTGTTTGAAATCTTTTAAAAGAAAATCAACAGAGGTTAAAAACCAATTCTACTTCCGAAACCGTGGACTCGAAGAATAAAAGATCCGACATCATTAGTTAGTGAACCAAACACCCATCTGCGATCAATCACAAAATCCAAATACATGCAATCCTTGAAAACAACTGAAAATCAGTCTGCAAAATCATTCAAAATTAAAACCGGCCAAAACTTCAAAGGATCCAACGATTAAAACAATGCAAAATCATGAGGAGGGGCCCAAAATTTAAGAAATTTGGGGAAAAATAGTTGCAGCTACAACAGGTCCATGTGGAGATGTTTCCCTATCCAATTCATCCATATGACCTAACAATTCTCCCTCCTTAGTCAAAGGGTTTCTATTTTTATCCCTTAGATATTTTATGCTTTTCCCTTCTTTTGAGACTAAGTCCCCAAAAGAAAACTGTGCCCTCCTTTTTCAAAACTTTCCTACTTTTGTTCTAACATATTTTTCTGAGTCTCCAAAAGGAAAGTACACCATCCTTTTCCAAAAATTTCCTTCTTTTTTTATGACATCTTTTGTCATATCTTTTGGGCACTTTCCCTTTTCTCTCTGACGGATTTTGTCATATAGTTTCCACTTTCTTAATCTCCTCCCTTGGCAAGTTGTCTTACCAATTGTTCTTGACATGCAAATCTCAATTCAACATGTTATTTTCATAATAAATATTAGTGATAAATAAAAAATAAATGCATGCCTCAATAATGTTTATTTAGCAACATTCTCATAGGCTAATTAATTAATGCCTCATAAATAATATTTGGACAAAATTCCCTAGGTGAGGTAATTAATGCATCTTTGACCCCCCAATGTGGTGGGCATGGTAATCACTTTTATGTCCAAAAATATGGGGAAATGATATTCTTCCTCTCCCAAAAATTCTTTTCCTCAAGAAGAAGCACTTCAGAGTGTGGCAAATTTGTCCACCATGTAGGAGAATTGGAGCATGAATTCATGTGCAGAAAAAAAATTGACTTGATTCATCAATCTAGCATGTAAAGTTTCTAAAAAAAATCAATTTCAGAGTCCCATTGCTTGCATTTCAAACCCTTTAGTGAGAATCCCTTCCAACACCACTTATCAGACAAAATTATGCATGGATCCCATTTCCTTAAGTGTAAGTATCCAAACATTAGTATCCACAATAAAAAATTATCATCATAGGAAATGATATTGATGATGCAGGAATCATACCACTATACGAAAAATTGGAAATTCTCAATGAAAAATTGGAAATCTATGTGATTTCCCCACCTAGCATAAATTTCCTTATGTTTTTGATGCACATAATAATTTAATCTCACACCTATGTTGTTGTAATGACATGGGTGTGATTCCCATGTCCCAAGAAAATTTTGGGCATCCTCCAACTGTACCATAGATTCCCATGTTGCTCACAGAAGATGTAGGATGTGTCTGTTGAAAATTCCATGGTGTAAGAAAAAGGTACACCCTTAAAGGAACATGACTCCAATAAGTACCTACCCATTCCTACCATATATGAACAAATACTCCAACTATCATATCCATATGGGAGTTTGATTGGTTTCCTATGTGCACAATCCTGATGGCTCAACTCTCTTCCACTTGTCATACAATCACAACCATGAATGGAGGAATCAAATATAGGACATGGTTGCATTTTTTGTGGATGAGAATGAGGTGGTTCTCTCAACAAATACCCATTGGTGAGTGTGGGAGCCTCCTTCTCTTTACTTGGAATAAAAACAAAGAAACCCTTCACCGAGTTATCATCCTCATGTGTGTTGGATGCCATGGAATAAATTATGGTGAAATAACTATCTACAAAATTTGTCCACCAAAGGTGTGGATGCATCAATCCAATCATGGGATGTTCCAACACAATGGATTTCTTCTGACTCTTCACTGAAAAGAGATCTCCTTCCATGAGAAAAATCATCCTTTCTCGAGCAGTGTCCATGTGCTTGGAACTCATCATCTACATCCCAAAATTCCTCAAGCACAAAATATCAGAATGTACCTCATTTGCATGTGTAATGAAGGTCTCTAATTTATGCAAATTAAATCTTTGTGGCTGCCCATATGTCAATACAATTTTAGTCACAACAAAAAATTTATTGCATAAATTAATTTTTTGATCTCCCACAGTCTTCATATTTGTCATGTATCTGCCTATCCAATCCATTTGTGGATGTATGGTATCAAGTGGAAGCAATATATGCCTATTTTTCTAGTGATATTGTAATGGTGCATCCCTCAATACATCTTGAACATATATGGGATCCTTCTACTCATGTGGCACCAACAAGGAAAATTCCTTCTTCCAATTTTCATCCCCACTTGATGTGGCAAAAATAAGAGTGTGAGAAACTGTGAATCGGCTCTCTGCAATACTTATCCACCCATATTATGGCTGAATATTATTCATCAATATCTGATTAAAGGAATGTGGGATCCTCTGACTCTTCCATGGAGAAGGGATGCTCTCTAGAAAACAACTCCAGTTTTCTCTCGAAAATATCAAGTTCTTGGTTCACATCAAGCTTGTCTGCACCATCCTCAAACACCTGCAAAACTAAATTCATCCCATGAGATTCCTCCATATGATCATGAATGTAATCAGCCTTGTGAATATGGTTGAATGGTGTGTAGGAGGGTAGGTGAAATATTTGCAACTCCTCATGAAGTTGTTCTATCTTCGTATGAGACTCTTGGAGTCCACATTGAGTGTTATTCAATGAATCTTGGTGGTCAATAATTATTGTGTGAGATTATAATTATCCTCTTCATCCTTTAAGGATGATTCATGCAACAAGTCAACAAGATCAAGTAAATGGTCTCTATTAGAAAGAAATTGGAGAAAATTACCTTTGTTGCTTGCCATGGATTTCTGAAACTTTTCCATGTCTTCCATGGAATATTTATCCTACAACTTCCAACATAGATCTGTCATCAATGAATGTGTTCCATGGAGTTTGTGTAGGGACTCTTTGATATTTATCTCACTCATATTTAGTGACCTTAAGAGGAAATGAGGTGCTAGCAGATGAACCTCTTCTTCTTCACTGCAAATACCTTGTAGTAAATTCTTCTTCTCTTCATGAATCTTGGTTCCTGCTTTCCCACTTGCAGGACTAGATGGCTCATAGTTCTCCTCAATGATGATAGGGGTATGTGAATTCTTACCAATTTAAACCCTCACTTATAATGTGGTTTCAACTTCATCTTGTTTTCATAGAGTACAAAATTCATAACTATGTTCCTCTCTTTGCATCAAATTGTTTTCCTTCATATTTCCTAGTTCACACCCAGCTGGTGGGGGCTTGTCTTCCACTTCACGAGGAAGTTCAAATGATGATTTCATATCTGATATTTGTTCTTATTTTGGATATGATCAAATAGGTACCTTATCATCATGAACAAAATCACCCTCCTTTGCACTGATTTGGTGTTCACCAACAAATAAAGTAGGAGAGAATTATTTTCCCTCACCTTTGTCCTTCATTATGTAGTCCTCATAGGAAAGTGAAATATTTTCAATATCCCATGAATCAGATGGATGCAAGTAACCATGGTTTATGCATAAATCAGAGACCTTATCATCCATTTCCTTCATCCTACCCTCATCCTGAAGTGATACTAACGTGGCATGCTCTTCAACCAAAATTTGTGCTTCACACCCAAGTGGTGTGGCATTGTCTCCTTCTTCTTTAGGTGGCTCCAAAGGTGTTTGTAATTATGATTTGAAATATATTTTTGGATCTGATACAAAAGGTGTCTCTCCACCCATACATGATCCTACATCTATGTCAGTGATATGCAGATAACCCACAAATAAATTGGAAGTGCATTCATTCTCCACACTACCAACACCTGGATTTTTGACTGGTTGGTCTTCATATGCAAATGGATTATCTTCCTCTTCTTTCAAGGAAATTGAGGCTTATTCATATTGAGTGGTCCTCAATTCACACCTTTTGGACACTTTTTTAGAATAAAAACCAAACATTCTCCTAATTCTTTGGCAAGCAAATGGCTTTTACGAATCTTCCTTTCTAACTCCTCTTTTGGCTCCAAGTGGCAACCATCTAGTCTCCACTTTCTTGCACACTTCATCAACCATGTGTGAAATATTTCTTATTTTTTCCCAAAATTAGGGATCTCTAAATAGATTTTATATTTTTAGAATAAAAAAATATCTTAATGGAATATCCCTTCTACATTCTTCACTCAAGGACTAATAATCATAAAACTTATCCTCCCATGTAGCAATGGTTTCATCCTGTGCTTCATGGTCTTCCTTTGGGATCTCTACAAATTTGGGCATAGTAGTTTAGGGCTGCAACTTTGGTTCAAATCTATATTCTAGAGGCCTATTATGAGGCCTAGTCTTGGAGAAAATAGATCCACCCATGACCTTTCTTTCTTCACATTAGGAGCCAATGCTTCTCCCTTCTCCATCTTTAACTCCCAGCTGTTTACCTGGGAATTCTCTAGTCTCTTGATCAGACTATATAATGTTAGTTAAAATTTATTGAAGGCCTTTCAACATTCTCTTCACAAAGTTCTTGAACTCATATTTATCATCACTTTCTTCCTGTGGAATCTCCCATCCACAGATTCAACTTCGTCCTCTTGAGGGATCTTTCTTTTGGTATCATAATTATATTTTGGACCCACTGATGAATATCAAGAGCATGTATGGAGGACCATGATCTGATACCACTGTAATGTCCCAAGTCTGATATGAATACCTGAAAACTAACTAATTCTGCAAATTAAATTAAAAATTTCTGATATTTAATTATAACCACTTAGTGCATCTTTAGACTAGGAAAATCAAGGTGTTTTGCTGGGGAAATTTGCTGACATGGGAGTAGGTAGTGAGAAGAAAACAATATTAAGTTCAGAAAATTGAATTCATTTCCCCTAACACATTTATATCGGGTACCATTCAGGTTTCAGAGTCCACTATGCGGAAACCTATTCCCATGCTTCTAGGCTACCAAACCGTGAAACTAGGGAAATTCCTTCCGTTACTCTGACCAGGGTCTTGGGGAAAATTGAGGAGTAGTTATCAGGCCTTGATACAGAAGAAAATATTATTTTGGATATTTTCTAACAGATCTAGATTTGTCGTGAGGGTTTAGCAAAGAATTGGGAATTTCAGAAAATTTTGGCCTAGTGAGACCCTACACAATGGAGGATCTCAAATGACTGTACAGACCCAACTAAAATATTATATGAATTTATTTATGGGAAGGTGGTTCCTTCAATGATCCATGAAAACGTATTGAACTATATTTGAGTGGATAGTACTCATTTTATAGAAGAAATGGTAAAACTAGTATTCTAACTAGGGTGCATAATAAACCAGAGAATTCATAAAAAATTCAATTATGTAATGTATATGAAGTATGAAAGAGACTAATTCCACTTGAATGAACGTATACAATCCTTCAAATCATTCCTAGAACCTTTATGCTTCATTTATGGGGTAGCTATTGCATTTCCCTATTTTAAGGAGAATGTGTGCGCCTTCTTGAGGATTTGGTCAATTCACTCATTAATGGTAAAAAAACAAGCCACTAAAACACCTCTAGCTCCATAATAATGGTTTCTTTCACATTTTTTTACTATCCTAACTAATTCATGGTCCATTTAGGTTCATTTCACCTCATTATGGCCACTACTTGGAGTTACACTTGTCACAATGTAATAGATTGGGGGAATTAGTCAAGATAAGCGAGCATTAATGTGAGCTAATCATATTGTTGTTGGAAACATCGTATTTGGTAGCCCATGGTATTTTCCCAATTTATTGCATGTAATAATGACTGTATATTGTACTGGGTTTTTTTCTCAATAAATATAATGGAAGATCAATCCACTTGAGTGTTTTACTCTTGTGTTCTACTTAATATTTGCTTCATATTTCTTCTCTTTTCCTCTCTTTCTCTTCAATAAATTATAAGTGAAGCATTCTCTATTGAATCTATATCTAGGATTCAATATGCACATGGCTCAGAACTTCTGTTGTGATGTTGTGCAATCCAAACTTTACTTGGTATCAGAGCCTATGGGGTTCCAGTCTTGCTTCCAAAATAGATTTCCAAGATTTGTTTGTAGGTTCCTACAATAGCTTCATGGATTTGATTTCTCATGAAGTTTTTCAAAATAAAAAATAAGAAGTAATTAGAGATTCAACAAATTATCCAACACAATTTTTTTCCTATGTGGATTTCTCTCTTTGCCAAGAATCTATTTTCCATGAAGATAACATAGGAGTTGTTGCCATCAATATTTTTCAAGAGTTATCTCTCAATTCCATGTTTTTCTCCTCTATGTATTCTATTATGAATGATGAATATGGGTTTCTAGTTGGTGATTGTAATGACCCTTCTATAGAAGATGGGTTTTCTTCATATGAGATTATTGGTTTGAAATATGGTCAAGCAGAAATTTGGAATTAAATTGAAGATATTTGATTGCTTCACACTCATTTTATTCCTATTTATTCTTACACCATGACTAGTAGAATTGATTCAAGTTCATTTGAATATGGAGAAGCCTTATCAATCACAATGACACATTTGGTACTCTTGTTTCACCTTCTTGGAGTTGATTACAACCTTCTTTTTAAGTTGATGCTTCAAGAATCTTAGGATTCACTTGTAGTCACTTATTCTCAAGCACTTCAAGTCTCTTTTGGACATGACACACTGTTTGGTTCGAACTTTAATTCTAAAGATCATCCTTTTCTCTCCTATCAGTAAATTTCAGTTGTTCTACATGGTCCTAGAATTTATCATGCAGTTGTACACGTTCATGAGTTGGTTGAGAACATTCCACTTTTTCCCAAGAATAATATTCCTCCAGACATAGTCATTTAGTTTAGATTTTATACATATTTTGGTTTCTCTTTCATGTCCATTTTTGAGGCAGGGTTTTCCCCATGTGGTTTTTCCTTTTTCCTCAATTGATATGGATCAATAATGTAAAGGGTGACCATAATCATTATTGCTTGGGCCCTCAAAAATTGCTGACAACCATTTTATCTTAAGAAAGGGTGTCCAAACATATTTCCCATCTAGACCTTGGTTAATAATCTTTTCATAAGGTTCCAAGTTTTTAGTGTAAGTTGTTCCATGTGAAAATGGTTCTAGTTCCTAGTCTAGTGTATTGGACGAAGAATTTGTCCACATTTTACCCACATAGACTAGTGGTTATTCCATCAAGTCTTGTTTGTCCACTTACCCACACTTTTCCTTGTTATATTATTTCAATGCACCCCTCTATGCTTCATTTATGGGGTTGTTATCCCATTTCCTTGTTTTAAGGAGGCTGGGTGCGCCTTCTTGAGGATTTGGTCAATTTTGTGATTAATGGTCCAAAACCAAACCACGAAATCACCTCTAGCACCATCATGATGGTTCCTTTCACACTTGTTTATATGCCTAACCATTTCATGCTCCATCTAGGTTCATTTCACCTCATTATGGCTACTACTTGGAGTTACACTTGGCACAATGTCACAGATTGGGGGAATTAGTCAAGATAACCCAACATTAATGTGATCTAGTCATATGGTTTGTTGGACCCATGGTATTTGGAATCCCATGGTATTTTCGGAATGTATTCCATGTAATAATTCCTATATATTGTACTGGGTTTTTTTTATCAATAAACGTAATGGAAGATATATGAACTTGAGTGTTTTACTCTTGTGTTCTACTTAATATTTGCTTCATATTTCCTCTATTTTCCTAAATTTATCTTTTGTCAAATGTAAGTGAAGCATGCTCTATTGGATCTATATCTAGGATTGGATATGCACATAACTCAAAACTTTTGTTGTGATGTTGTGCAATCCAAAATTTACAATTTTGTAGTGGCTACCCAGGACAAAGTTTTAGAAATGAGACTCAACTCGTAGAAAACTTCAGTTCCCGGTAAGATTCACTTACATAAGAAAAATGGATAGGCGATTTACACTAATTTAATGAAGGCTATATTAAAGGTTTCCAAATTACAATCTACAGTATCAAAGTTGGAGAATCAACTAAAGTAAGAGAAAGTTGAAGATAAGAAATATCAACAAATAATTAAGAAGCTTCAAGGTGATGTTATATCTATGGATAGTGAGGCAGACAGAGGACAAGCTACAAATGATGTCTTAGCTTAGAAAGAAAATGCTATCCAACTATTGAAGAATAAACTGAAGGTTTTAGCCACGCGATTGATTCGTGCTTCTGAGTTGATAGTTTTGGAAAAGGAAAAATAATCATTGTCCCAAGATTTGGGTTATAGGAAAAATAATCATTGTAAAAATTTGCTGAAGAACATAGCTAATGGGAGAAATAAAGGTATTTTCTTATAGCCAAAATTGATGACTTAAATGAAAATCAAATAATTTTGGAAAAAAAAGGAAGACAAAGAAAAGAGACGATAGATGGAAATAGGAAAACTATGTACAAAAACTATAGTTCAATATAGGTCACAAGTTAGATTGAGAGATGAAGAGATAAATGGATTAAAAGAAGAAAATCAAAGATTGGTTGAATTTATTAAGAATAAGGAATAAAAAATAAGATTTTTTAAAAATAAAAATAACAAGATACTTGATAAGAATGAAAAAATGGCAAATAAGGTTTCAGGGAAATTGTCAATGCAAGTGTCCAAACATTTTATTTTAGATATGATCATTCCTAGGGATACAAAAATAAGGCCCCATATGAATTTGATTAAATATAAAGAGGTGGTAATCAGTGTAGAAAAGAAGAGTTGTACAGTCATGAAGGAGACCTTAGATTAAAAAAATACCAGCAGAACCATCTAAAAAAACCATAAAAATTCTTAATACTTTGTCTAAAGAAGAATTACAAATAGTTGGAACTAAAGAAAAAATTATAGTAGTAACTTAGGAGAGGAAGGTTATTGGGAAACATCACCATATTGAAAGTGTCCAAGAAATCACTGGAAATATGTTACAATAAGGGAATTCTTTTAAATACTTCTTTATAAATCTATTTCAAAAAGGTCTCCCTTCTTTTTGGGATGAAGATGGTAAGTCGATTTCTCAATATGAATGCTTTATTGGTTAAGGCTAGGTTGGACCATAGAAAATTAGAAGATATGACCTAGTCCTTGACACAAAAATCTATCATTGACAAACAAACTATGGATTTTGATATACTGAATTCATTCAGAATGTTTTCTACCAAAATGCCACATATTTATTAGGTAGATCATGTGGAACTAAAAGTATGGTCTAAAGAAATGAAAAATATTGAAGTTCTATATGGAGATCAACAGAAAACCATTGAGAAGTTTGGAAAAATGAAGTATAAGCTGCATCAATGAAGATATCCATTTTAATGTTCGAATTGAAGATATGCCAAGATCCACCTCAATGTGGATGTAGCAAGGATTTCTCCCTTGCTACAGGGAAGGAATGGCTACCTTCTATCTATAGGACAGAAGGATAGGTTCCTGGATGAAATGCAGTAAAAACAAACAGGAAATAAAATAGAACAGAAAGAAGAGAAATATGGAATGGCTAGAAACCCCTCTGCAAACATTGTTAGGGTTTAACTCCAACAACCTGCAAAAAACGTATCAAAAAGCCTGCAAATAGATAATGGAAACCTGCAAGCAAATATGGGTTAGATGAAAGAAAATAAACAAAACAAAACAAATGTTATACCTTCTCTTTGGGTGGAATGGGACAGCATGCCCTTGCTTAGAGAAGCACCTCTCTTGGATGGGGGAGCTATGGCTCAATGGAAAATGGAGGAGAGGGAGTGTGGGTGGCTTGAGAGACAAAGGGTCTCAAGGCATCCATGGGCAGCAAAATAGTATGCAAGGGAGAATTCATTTGAGAGTGACCCCCACCCCTCTATTGACAGCTTTTTTGGGGCTTTTTAGGGTCATAAGCCCCTGGTTGGGGCTTTAGCCTTTTTTTTGGGCTTTTAGCCCCTTTTGCCGTATCTTTAGCTCCTTTTTGGGTTTTTAGCTTCTTTGAGGGGGTTTAGCACCTTTTTGGAGGCTTTAGCCCCTAGGATAGCTATTTAGGATCTATTTAGGGTTTTTTAAGCCCTTTTTCTCATTCTTAAGCCTTTTTGAGGGTGTGGGGGTCCAATGGGGTGAAATGAGGGCCGTGCATGGGTGTCCTTGGCTGGTGTATGCCATGTAGAGCTGAGTGAGGTATTTTTTGGGTTAATGTATTTCCCGCTGATGTGTGAGGGCATGAGCTCATCGTATGGCCGATAAACATCATAGGATTTTCTGTGGAGATGTGGTGCTTCCGGGGCTGGGGCATGGTGGCTTTTGGTTTTTGTATTAATATGGTTCCCATCAAAGGGTGAGATAAAAATAATGTGTGACATGTATATGGATGAGGCGGGAATCACCATGCTCATGAGAATTCCAAAAGAATAATGTGATATATGCTTTATAATACAAGAGTCGATCATATACAACTGATGATACATAGTGGTTGCCTCAATGAGAGGCTGAATACAATGATGATCTGAAAAACTGCTACATTGGACCCATGGCATTCTCATGGAATGCTATATCTTCATGAATGATATCCTATTGGATCTCGGACAATACATAGCTGTATGGACTCACTGATGGAGAGTCAGAGTCTCTGTGGTACAAGTATGTTATATCAATCATAAATCTATATAGAAGTGCTACTGGGGCTTTTGAACACTGTCTCCAATGCAACCCGGAAATCACAAGGGACATAACCTATTTAGGCCCCTCGAATAAAATCATCAATGTGCTAGAGTCAGGTGACATCCAGTGTCTTTGACCAAATACTGTATGGACCAATACCATGTACAAATATCAACAGTGTGATGATGTAGTTGGAGTTGAGCACGTGAGAAACAACCATCCCGAGAGGCACTAAGGAATCCTCTCAAGTTGTCTGAGGAACTCATCAATGAGGTTAATGAAACCAAGATACAGGGACCTCTGGGTCTATTCTCTGGAATATGTGTGTTATTGTCGATAGAGGGAGACCTGCCCCAGGTCAAGGAAATGGTGTTTCCTTGACCAGAAGCGCGAGGGAGATAACCGAAAGATGTGAGACAATCTACGAACTGACCCACTGAGTGGGGGGATGGGGGGAATGGAAAGAGTTGAATAGGGGTAGGGGTAGTGTAGTAGACTCAAACTTCCTTTGTTCAGAGTATGACGATAGGGAGGACCATGAAACAAATGAAACTGACTCATGGGAATGGGATCATAGCTGTAATACTAGGAATATCACTTTTGATTGGAAATACTTGAGGAATGTGGACACTTTTGATATTGATAGGATCCAAGGAAGACACATTACAGAGTAATCTGAACAAATGCAGCCCAAAGTGGGGATGCTAACAAAGTATTTTCTATGGGGTGGTGTTTAGAGACACCATTGTGGTATGATCTCGTGGATTTTTTGTGAGCCCGAGAAAGTAAATGCTCGATGGTGCTTTCAATTTTAGAGAGTCTAAAATCATGAAGAAGACTCTAGTGGGGGCTCTTTTTTGTTGGTAGTCTCCTATGCCCGAAAAAGGATAAAATTATATGTAGGAGAGCTCACCCATCCTATAGGGGATGAGAGACTTCTTTAATGTTTGTAGTCCAATTAGGGTGGAAAAGGTTAAACCTATACTGATTGGACGATCATTCAAATACTTTTATGAGCATGAATGAAACCAAGTTTTCTTGGCAATCTTTTCTTAATGACAAGGATGGAAAAAGCTTAACGACAACCCATGGTGATATTTTTCATAAAGTTCGGCCCCTCTTCCCGAGAAAGCATAAAAGTATGCAGAGGGGAATGGTCTTGGGTTGAATATGCCAAGGTGGTCCTTTTCATTTGATGGTCTGCATAGTCTACAAAAGGAGGTAAATGAGACAATGTAGATGCCCTTTCCTATACTTTAACGGGCGGGAAAGGAAGCAGCTGCACTCGGCAATCTTTTCATTCTTTTAGGAGTCAGAAAAGAGATTAAAAGAAACTCTAGTATGGTCAACTGATTGCGATGGCATAGGTGGTGCCCCATGTTAGGACGGTGGATAGTGGTCCAAAGGTCATCCATGTAGTATGGACTGAGCAAGTGGCTCTTAAACATACCAATACATGCACAGGATAGATCGCAGCAGAGGCACGCAAGTTGGCGCGGCAGAGACATGCAAACCGAGGTGGTTCTCGGACAGAGGTCAGGAGAGTCATGTGTGAATTGTGGTCGATGGAATTGACGACATGTGATGTAAGTGCAAGTCCGGAGGTATTTATATGCCAAATACATGCAAAATAAATGATTCCTCTTCCGAACGATGGTACAGAGATTTGCATGAGGTGCGGTGGATGGAGCAGAAAGCTATGTGTTACAAAATAAAAATGATGTTCCTTACAGGCAGTGGCCCGAGAATCTGCATGAGTAGCGATAGGCAAGTGTGATGCAAGTATAGGTCCGCAGACAATTATATCACAATGGTGTGGCTTGTAAATCTAGGTAACTTCCGGGAAGCGGTACCGAAATTTGTTTGTTAAACATGAGACGATGGTCTCATCAGGAGATGGAAATTTGAGACCAGAGGTGTGAGAGGTGTCTCGAACCGGTTTTGCATGGCTTTGGATTAGCAGTTGATGGTGCTGCCCCTAACTTGTGCTAAAAAACATTGAATAATAAGAAAGGGAAAAAAATACACTATAAGGGACTCATATTGGTTATAACAGGCATAGAATATCTTGAGGGGAGCCCGTTGCGTGGCTTCTTCAAGAGTCAACCATCTGAGTCAGCGAAGAGGTATGCTCCCTTGCCGAGACGAAGGTCATTGGCAAGGAGGGATGACGAAATATGGTCTTTGATGGGAAGAACCAATTCCACACTATGGTTTAAAGGGAATGGGGTAAAACCGAAGGCGGTCTTACATATATCTCCATCATCGCGTAAGTGGTGTAAGGATAGATCAAGTGGATCTTCCATAGTCGATGAGACGGAAGGGCAATTGGTGCTAGAGATAAATGTAAATGGTATTGGTTGTGGTTTTAGTGACCTTGCCCCCAATCTCTGTTGGAGGAAGAGGGGCAGGCCTGGATATAGGAGAAGTCTTTGATGGACCTGGAGGTAGGTGCAACATCATATTAATTGGATGGACATGAGTCAACACATCCTGGGGCCTTAGAGGTAGGGTAGGTGGTTCAAGGTACCACACATGATCTCCCAGTGTGAAATCCTACAGATTGATCGTGGCCAAGGAAAACTTACTCACGATATCGGATGGTAGGAAAAGGAAAAGAAAAGGAAAAAGGAAAAGGATCATGTTGATCGTGAATGAACCCCACTGTTTCCCTGGTAACTGAGGTTGAGGTTGCGACTGAGGTTGTGGCTGCAGATGGAGCTATGGTTGCAAAAACAATGGAAGAGACAGGTCTAATGGACTGTTGGTGATGGTGGAGACAAGAGGTTTGGTAGAAATGGACATCATGTAAATGGACATGGTGTTTGAAGAAGGAGGTGGGGGGTTAACTTCTTCGATCAGAGTGATCTTAGATTCAAGTGAATGTTCTCGAAGGTTGCATAAAGCCATTTGGAACTTGGACAAGTCTCAGCAGTGGTGAGAATAGTTTCCGTGTGCAGGCATGGTTTTCTCTCAATAACTTGTTTCTCACCATCGGTGCGGTTGGAAGTTCAACCATGGGGAGGTTTTCAGTTGTATCCATGGCATCCAAATGTGCACAAATCATTGGAATATTAGGGAAATTCTAAGTTGGATGGCCCTGCTTTTCATAGACGATGCAAGGCAGGATTTGTTGAGTCTCTAATGTAGCTTTTTCATTCTTGCCCCTGGCCCTTTTAGGGTGGAGCGGTACGGGTGCGGGTGCGGTGGTTGGTTTTTGTGGGCTGGGTGGAGGGTGATACTAAACCACAATGGGTTGCATGGTGGTTAAGACTACATGGGGCATTGGTGGTTGAGCTGGTGGATCAATATACCACACAGGAATTCCCAATGTAAGGTTGGGTAAGTTTAAGGCGGTCGTTACTGGCTTGCTCATGACAGCAGATGGGGGAAAGAAGAAGGGAATCGTATGGACTGGAGATGAGCCCAGCTAAATCCTTGATGGTTGTATGTGGGGATGAGGTTGTGGTTGCAGCTGCGCATAATGCTGCAACTGCGAATGATGTTGCAGTTGTTGTTGATGTTGTGGCTGCGAACGATGTTGTGGTTGCGGTTGGGGCTGCAGCTGCAGCTACAGTTTTTGTTTGGGTGCAGCGGTGCTGGATGAGAGCATACACAAGTCCACAGTCTCATTTGGTGTCAGTGGTGGAAACACTAAGGGGAAAGGAGCTGTCATAGTGGTATTGGAAAACAACCCAGGGCCCACATTCAACAATGGGGACGATGGTATGTTGTCAACCATGGTGTTGATTGTAGGGACAACATTGGCATGTGTGGTCATCCCTTGAAGATTAATGGTGTTGATAGTAGGGATAATGTTGGTGGGATTCATTAGCCCTTGCAGATCGTGATAAGTCAGTTATCAACTGTCACAATCTTCCCTTTGTGGGGGAACATCATGAGATGGAATATAGTTGATGCGACAACTCTCATGGAATACATATAATGTCTTCCAAGGAGAAGGTTATAGTCCAATTGAGAATTGACAACCTCTATGTCAATCATAACTGTCTTCCCGACTAATGTGATGGGGACGTGGGGGAGGATTCCTTGGGATTTAGTGGGATGGCCATCATAATCCCACAAAGTTGTGGAGGACATTTTTAGGATTGGGGATCTAAGTTTCTGCCAAACTAGGGTAGACATAACGCATGTAGATGCCCCATCATCCACTATGCATCAATGCACAACCAAATTTCAGATAGACACCGAGATTTGAAAGGCATTGGATGATGGCATTCGCGGTTCTCCATTCTCCGTGTCGAATGTGATCAACTTGGAGCCGAAGGAATCTATGGCTCCAAGGGCAGCTAGTAAGGATTTTTGTTGCGTTGGGAACATTTTGAGTACCTCAAGAGTGGACATGGCAGTTGGTGTTTGGGACAAATCATCCACGATGTTGTAGTTGACAACAGCTCTAGCCATGGCATTATTGCAACCCAGCATATGGGGGGGTGCGATAATGGGGGTAACCGAAGAGGTGCATTGACTATTTTAGATGTTGATGCCACTGATGTGTCAGCAAGTTTGGTGTTGGTTCCATATTTATTTCATCTAGTTTGTAGATTGAACTCTTCAGTTGTCATAGCTAGCAGGTGGTGGACACCTGTTTCTGCCATGGGAGGTGCCCTTGGAGTGTTGGGATTGGGATGGGGAGGGGGTGCAGTTGCCACCAATCCTTGGAATGGTAATGGGTTTTGTAGCACCATAGGAGAAGGTCCTTATGGTGTTGATTTGCATTGGGCTTGGTTCATTGTGTTAGTGGCATGTTGCACCTAATTCCTAATGACCTACTTGGCGCGGCCCATGAAGGGACACTCGAATGTGTAGTGCCAGTAGACCTCACAGAGTGTGCATGGTTGGTTTGTATGCAATGGGGCATTGTGTCTCGGTGCATTTGGTCATGGAGGATTATGGACTGGCTGGTTTGCCACAACATTGTTGGGAGGGATTGGTTATTGAGTGCATCCTTGTGGTTGATTGTTGCCTTGGTTCTAGGGTCAGCTATTCCTAGCTTGTCCTTGTTGATTATTGGGGGTTGGCTGGTTGGGATGGTTTTGTTGTGCAATCACCTATCCCATTGGAGTGGGTGGAGTAGGGGCGGGGGCTTGAACCGCTTGCATTGGTGGTTTATAGTATATTTGGGTGGTCGGTGGTTCCACAAATGTGGGAATTTTCCTTGCGTATTGCTGTGTTGGCCAAGCCATGGCTTGAGCCTACTGTGGTGGTGCAGGTTGTGCATAAGAAGTTGTGGCTCTGGACTAGGACATCATTCTTGCATAGTCCGGAGTTTGGTTTTGGTAGGAAACATTAGCAGTGTTGCTTGGTTGTGGTGGTACTGTAGGTGGTGTTGGACGGTATTGTGGTTGGTGAGAGACTGAGCCTATGACGCCATATGCAACATGGGATTCCCCCGATGCATCCCGATAGGAGGTGCCTACGCGAGGGCCATCTGGAATGATGGTGTAAAGGTCTCTAGACTATGCATATATCAGATTGAACTGCTGGGATTTCAGGATGGCCTCTTCTTCATATTGGGGATGTTTAGATTCAACATCCTTTGCTATAGGTGGGAGCAAGGTTTTGAGGAACCAATCTAGGAAGATCATGTCATCTAGTTGGATCTTACAAAAACTACGGCATCGCCACCACTCATGGATGTGGTCAGTTATGTGGGTCATAGTATTTTGGTGGCAAGACAACAAGATCTCCACCCCTTTGTCATATATAACAGGGAGTTGGAAATATTGTAGGAACATGAAAGCCAAGGAGTTGAAATCTAGGTACTTGGCTTGTGGTAGCTCAATGTACCATTTGGATACAACACCTGTGAGGGTACGTTGGAATGGCCTTAGCCTGATCGAATCATCTATGATGTTATTTGATGAGCACCATAGATGAAACGTCATGATGTGGTTTTGGGGGCACTCCCCTGCCTTCTCTTCAAACTTGGGAATGTCTGAGGGAATTTCGATTGGCATGGTAGGCCAAAAATCTTGATGGCGGATAGGGTCATTTGTTAACCGGGCCAAGTCAGGAAAGTTGAGACATGCCATGAAAGGGAGGCTTCACCCTAAGTTGATGTGAGATGGGGAAGCCATGGTGGTGGGGTTTGCAGGTGCATAATGCACCTGCATTGCTGGGGGTGCTTGTGGCACCATTGGGGATGGGAAAGTGCCCCCAAGTGTGGTGGGCGGGACAGTCTAGGTGGAAGGGCCACTACCCCCAAGTGTGGTGGGGGGGACAGTGTGGACGGAAGGGCCACTGCCCCCTTGTGTTGTAGATGGGATGGCTTGACTGGTCAATATGGGTGGTGGAAGTTGAATTATCACAGTTTTCATAACTATGTTGGGGCCACCTGTAAGGTTGTTGGTGATAGTTTGTGGTGTGGACATGGGTCCATTAGCAATTGGTATGTCAGAAAATGGATCCAAGTTTGCACTGGCCATGGGGCTTGATGGTGCAGTGTGCAGGTCTGGTTCAAACTGATATGGGTCTGAATATGAATCAAAGCGTATGTGGCCTTCTGATAGTGTGGGAGGTCATCGAGAGTGGTCTCGACGATTTCGGTTTAATGACTCGAATTGAGGTGGTTCACCTCTCAGGCATGAGGAAGAGCATGAGGGATCAATTGCGTTAAATTGGAATGTTAAACTAGTGGTAGTTATTATTGGACCCTGGTTTCAATGGATTCCTATTGGTTGTAGGTGGTCACTCGGCCACCAAGAATGTCGGAAGACAATGCTTGGATTTTTCCTCATGGGTGTTCTACTCAATCAGTGGGGGTCGTTTCCTGTTTCACTTGGCAATTCCTCTCAATGGCCAGCTAATTCAGGGTTCTCATGGTAATCCTCATAATGAGTTTCTAGGATGAGCCCAAGTACTTCCCATGGTTAAGGCAGTCAGGGACTTATGTCCTCAAAGATTGCAGATTTTTAAGTTGGTGTAAATTTGTAAATTTTAGTGGCTCCCTCAATGTCATGAACTATGTTGGGTTGATTTACATGGTATGGTGTGTATGTCTTTTTGTTTTTCTGTTATTTGGTGGCTGCAAATGTTTTATGAATATTCTGCAGACTTTATATCATTGTGAATGGAAGCAATAAATAAACAAAAATTTTGTAGACATATACCATTTCTTATCTTGAATTGTGATAGCCTGACTAGGTGACTACCTTACACCTATATTATTCTTCAACTAGGAGAAGGTGTTGAGATCTCAACACAATGGGACTAAGTCCATCCGTAGATCCACGGGTCACCTCCCAGATGCAAGGTTGGTCAATAAGGAGGACGCTGAGCGTCGTGGGAAGCCCTCCTTCTCTACCCCCTCTACCTTCCAAGTCAATCATTTTTAGTGGTTTCGAACAATATTAGGTGAAGTGCCTATTACTATACAAGCTATGCCATTCATCTTATCCCATAATACCCCGAAGGGTGATGACTGGGTAGAGGAGGAAGGGTTAAGAAAGATTATTGATTTTAAGTGAATTTTAGTCAAACTATATTCATTAACCCATTGAGTATTTAATTTACACTTTGTTTTGTAAATGAAATTGCACTAAACTGAAACAGAAACAGAAATGAAATGGTTCATATGGACAGAGGCGGCTGAGCCACACTGATAGTCCCAATAAAAGAAAACAGTGAAGCCCAAAAATGGGTCGTAGACCTGTAAAGGTCCAGTTTTGTGAAGTGGATTTTGATCAAACCGTGAGGAATTACCTCAAACGGTTGAAAATCCACTTCGGAAAAGGGCCCTTTTACCCCTAACCGAGAGTAGATTCACAAATGTCTCAATTGTTTGGGAAAAAATGATCCCAAACACAGGTGAATTTTCAGAAATTTGGTTCGGTCATTTTTGCACAATTGAGTGATTTGCAAATCACAGAATGAACAACACTAACTAGTACTATGGCCAAATGGGCTTCGATTGGCCTTGAGGAGGCTAAAAAATAACTAAAAATGTAAATAAACAGCAATCTAAGCTACATTTAATAGAAAAATTAACCTAGGGAAAAAAACTGAACAAGAAACTAAAACTTTGAAAACTAACCCATGGATCCTGTGGGATCGACCTGGTATGGTCGCTAGTTCTGTAGCAGGGATTTCTCCCTTGCTATAGGGTAGGAATGGCTACCTTTCATCTATAGGATGGAAAGATAGGTTCCTAGATGAAATACAGTTAAAAAGAACAGGAAATAAAATAGAACAGAAAGAAGAGAAATATGGAATGGCTGGAAACCCCTCTGCAAACACTGTTAGGGTTTAACTCCAGCAACCTGCAAAAAATGTATCAGAAAACCTACAAATAGATAATGGAAACCTGTAAGTAAATATGGGTTAGATGAAAGAAAATAAACAAAACAAAACAAATTTTATACATTCTCTTTGGGTCGAATGGGCCACCATGCCCTGGCTTGGAGAAGAACCTCTCTTGGATGGGGGAGCTATGGCTCAATGGAAAATGGAGGACAGGAAGTGTGGTGGCTTGAGAGGAAAAGGGTCTCAAGGAATCCATGTGAAGCATAATAGTATGCAAGGGAGAAGTGATTTGAGATTGACCCCCACCCCTCTATTTATAGCTTTTTTTGGGCTTTTTAGGGTTTTAAGCCCTTGGTTGGGCTTTAGCCCCCCTTTTGGGATTTTAGCCCCTTCCTCCCTATCTTTAGCTCCTTTTGGGGTTTTTAGCTCCTTTGAGGGGTTTTAGCCCCTTTTTGGAGGCTTTACCCCTAGGAGAGCTATTTAGGCTCTTTTTAGGGGTTTTTAAGCCCTTTTTCTCATTCTTAAGCCTTTTTTAGGGTGTGGGGGTCCAATGGGGTGAAATGAGGGTCATGCATGGGTGTCCTTGGGTGGTGTAGGCCATGTAGAGATAAGTGAGGAATTTTTTGGGTTAACAGTGGAATTAAAGTTTTTCTAGTGTTTAGGGATATTTAGCTTATTAAGTTATATGACACATGTAATAAGTCAGTTACAAGAAACCTATTTTTAGAATGTAGCTAGTTAGGTATTGACTTGAAGAGAACTTTGATGCATAAAAGCATGTTTTACAATGTAATTGGTGCTGGCACCCATGAAAGTGAGTCTCATTTTTATAAACTGAGCATTTTCAAGTTAATGAAATTTTCATATCCAAGCAATAATTTGTCCATACCATATATCCTTATGTTGTTGTTTTACAGTATGTACTTCCCTTTCTAATGTGAATTTTTTTCTATTATCTTTTCGATTGTGTTATCTTTTATGCTTGAATAAGTTTATATTGAATCATAATTCATAATCATATGCTCTAGTTCATAGGATTCGAGTTTCACAAAACAAATTCCTCTAAATTTAATATTGGATCCATCTTTTTTTTCCCATGTTAATTGACTTCTCATGTTTCTTCCTTACCACCATACCATCAAGAACTCGACTGTGAAAGAGTGACAATCCATCCTTTGTGAAGAAATATTATTGTAAACACCTTGTTTATCTATAACAACATATGATTTTGACTACATTATTAATGATACCATCTTGTTTCAACCATTATTATCATTGAGCTTGTTTATATAAGAATGTCGCTATCCATTGTATCTTTTTTTGAGAGAGCCCTCTTTGGTAGGAAAGAATCCAACTCACCTCCTAAATATTGGTTTGAAAATTTATATTGGAACTATCCTTCCATAACCATAGGATAAACTATGAGTGATAACATCTTGGTGCTATTGCTGGGGACCAAAGGTGAAATCTTCCTTGGGAGAAACATCAAAGATCGGAGATGATTAATGATGGTGAACAGTAGTCAAACACAAAGAAGGTTGTACATCATTCACCTGGTGGGTCTACTATTAATAGAATCCATAATTCAAAGCATCACTGGAGACTCCACCATCTGAAGATGGTTTCCATGGAAGATTACAAATATACAAGGAATGATCCTATGAATCGTTTACATATTCTAGGTTTTCCAAATCAAATGCCTTGTATTGATTGACAATCATGTTTTCACAAATTTAAAGATGAGGAAGTATATGGTGATGCTATGCATTAGATCAAAATTCATATGCATATACATAATTTAGGGGTTGAGTTTAAAGAATGTCTCCTTATGAAAATGTTTATGGCTACTAAGCCTATATTTCCTTATGAAAATGTTTATGGCTACTTTGGAAGGAAATGCAACATCATGGTATGAAAATTTACCAGTTGCTAGTTTGTATTCCCAAGAATATTTTCATTCATCATTCTATGAAAATTATAAGGAAACGTACCCATCTTTCTCACAGTTTGAAAACTGTTGTCAAGTCATCTTTGAAAATTTCATTCAACACATGGAAAATTATTATGGTGGTGAAGAATTAATGGATGAAGAAATAAAAGAGTTTTATAAATATTATTTTCAACATTGGGAAGAAATGTTAAAGGGCAGCTTCCATAATATTGAGGAAAATTTTCAATAGGAAAAAGTTTCTTCCTTCACTGTAAATGAAGAAAATCAAGACCTTAGTGATAAGATTTAGAAATTTCTATTCCTTCCTATAAAACTTATGTGGCGATTAAAAATATTTAGAAATTTCAACATACCCTGATAAATATCATGATAATCAATTTAATTTTTCCTCAACCCTTTCATTTCTTGGGTCTTTATTTCAAGAAGAATCTTATCAAATTCCAAGTTCTGAAATTGCATGTATGGAAACTCAAAACATTCATCTCACTTTAAAAGAAGATATATCCTTTACAAGTGACACTTATGCATTAGAGTTTGAGGGAGACTTTGCAAATAGTATTACAGTGTTGAGTCCTTATGATAAAGAAAATGTTATTTATGAAAAAAGTGAGCCAATTAATCAAAATAATGTTCCATCTATTAGGATTATTAATCCTCCCTTTACCATAATGTCTATTAGATTATTTATCCCAACATAGGATTCTTTATTAATTAATTGGGTCCACTAGTACCATTGGGTCCACTTGGCCTAATGGGGCCACATGTACCAGTTACTAGAGTGTGGGGAACACTAATAAATACTAACTAACATTGAATTCACTTCCATTCACTAGTTTAGGTTGCTCCTAGATCAATCCCAGCAACAACCTCCTTCAGTCAATTGGAGTTGGAACTAGTTAAGCTTAGTTAGTTTTCAGTTACATCGAGTTAGATCACAATAAGTTCAGTTAGCGCTAGTTTTACATGGTTGCATGTGGATTGGGCACCTTTCCTCACATACAACTTCAGTTAGGCTTAGCTAACTATTTATTACTGATTATATGAGTTTCTTAGACATCTAGAGATATCTATTTGGACTCCGATATTGACTAAGACATCCTAAGTTAGCTAGTCAGTTAGGTACAATCACATCCAGTGGGGATATTTGAATGCATCCCTAATTTATTCAAATTATTTTCCTATGTAAAATATTGTAACACTGGATTTAATCAATGAAAATGATACTGTAATTATTTGAGATATACTCATCTGTTTCCTGTGTGGTTTGATTTTTTCAGTGTGTATCTTAATTCTCCTTTTAATGCAGTACGAATTCTTAGACTCATTGCTTGAAGATATAAATGGAAATTTTTTTTTAACATGGTATCAAAGCCATCTCAAGAATGTGGAAATTGAACCTAGGTGTTATAACAATTACACTCACAACAATTGCCAATTACACATGCAAATTACTCACAAAGAAGACTGAATAATGGAGCAGAAAACTAATCTGTATTGAATAAAGTGTACAATATCCAACCCTGTGAAGTCATAGGCTGCCACAATAAATAATTACATGAGGGATTCAAATGCATGAATATTCCATTTGAATCTAGTTCAAAGCAAGCTTACTAAATCTAAGCAAATCCCTCGTAGGTGCATAAAGCAGTTTCCAAAACTGTCTAGGAGCTTACGAATTGGAAAAATCAATTAGGTAAGCTAATAGGGGATGGAAGGACAACTAATACATGATTTTCATAGGAGAAAAGAGTGGAGGATGTGTAGGACAAAAAACAAGTTAACTCCACCTAGTCAAACTTTCCCAATTGCCTTAAAACACTGAAAAAGCAGGCAATAAAGCAGAAAAAGTAGACATGCATTAGGGAGACCAAGAATAAAGAAGATTTGATTCCAGGAGGTTTCCCAAGTGCTCCATGACTCAAAATTAGCAAGTTTTACCACTATGGATGTGTAGATGACAACTTGCATAAGGTGGAATATGGAAACTAGTCAAATAAGACAAAAATGGATTAATTAATGTCTAAGGTAGCTAACTATTGGTTGGTTATTCTAACACCCTCCCTGAAGCCTAAATTATGAGTAATATATCAGAAAATTATAGGGCCTAGAAACAAGGCTTAGTCACCCTGGACATACTGCATGTCCATTTAACCAAGGAAAGAGGCAAAAACCCAGTGGGAAAATCCTCCTTTAAACATGGGCTGTAAAACAAAATTTGGAAATATTGTCATCACTCATGCTTCAAAGCATGATCAGGAAACCCCAGTAGTGCATTGATATTGCTGAATGTCTTCTCACAAAAAACTTTGGTGAAGATATCAGCTACTTGTTCTGAAGATGAACAGAAGAGTAGGTGAATGGTGCCATCATGCACAAGCTATCTGATGTAGTGCATATGGATCTCAATGTGTTTGGTTCTCTGCTTCTGAACTAGATCATTGCATATTTGAATGGTACTCTGGTTATCATAGTAGATAGTAGTTGATTATTCTGATTCGAAGCCACACTCTCCAAGTAACCCCTGCAACCATAAACATTGAGTTGATGCATTTACAACTCCTCTATACTCTGCTTCTGTAGATGAGAGTGCAATGGCACTCTGTTTCTTACTTGACCAAATGATTGGTCCTTATGCAAGCATGAACACATATCCTAATGTTGACTTTTAATTTATGCTATCACCTGCCCAATCATTGTCAGTAAACCCAATCAAATCAAGATCAGATTTAGCTTTATAGAAGATCCCATGTGTCCTTATTCCCTGAACAAAGTTAAGGATCCTTTTGGCTGCTTTCAAATGGATCTCATGAGGCTGATCCATGTATCTAGAAGCCACTGATACATAATAAATATCAGGTCTATTATGTGTAAGATACAACAAACATCCAATCAATTTCCTATATAGTGTATTGCTTACCATAGGTGAAGAATCAGCTTCTTCAAGCTTCACTCCTGAAAGGAAAGGAGTCTTGCTTGGCTTGCAATCCTTCATTTTGAATTTGTTCAACAAATACAAGGAATAATTGTACTGGTGCACCTTGATTTCAGCTTTGGTTTGAGCAATCTTAAGCCCGAAGAATTGGCTCAATAGCCCCAAATCTGTCATGGAGAAGGCATGGTTCATTGCATCCTTCAAGGAAGCAATTTCATCCTTTGAGCTTCCTGTAATGAGAAGGTCATCAAAATATAAAACAATGATTATTAATGAACCATTAATCAACTTCAAATAGACATTTGGATCTGATTTGCATCAAACAAAATTTAGTGATAGCAGAAAGCTATCAATCTTGGCATACCAAGCCCATACAATGACTTCTTTAGCCTACACACAAGAGATGGGTTAGTAGAAAATACTTGATGCTGCTGCATGTATATCTCTTCGGTGAGATATCCATTCAAGAAAACACACTTCACATCCATGTGATGTACTTCCCATTGCTTTGAAGCTACAATGGCTAAGTCTAGCCTGATGGAGTCCATCTTTGCCACTAGTGCAAAGGTCTCATTGTAGTCTATGCCATGAACCTATGAGTAGACCTTGGCTACCAGTCTGGCCTTGTACTTCATAGGTGAACCATCAGCAGAAAATTTGGTCTTGTACACCCACTTACACTGAACTATCTTCCTCCTTGGGGGAAGATCAACCAGCTCCCAAGTGTTGCTCTTCTGGAGTGAGATGAACTCTTCCTTCATGGATGCTTGCCATATTGGATCTTTTGCTGCATATTCATATGTCTATGGATCTGATTCAACCATTAGATAGCATTTCTCAGAAAACATAGGATCTTTCATGCATAGAGCACTCTCAAATTGAGATCTAGTCCTCGTAGGATCATTAGGATTTCTAGCTAGTTCTCCAGCTACATGAATGGTCTTGGCTTCCCATTTTGGCCTTGTAGGGATGTTAGGATCTGCAATAAAATCATCATTATTATACATATCAAAATCAGCATGTTCAACTATCTCTTCAGTTACATTCAGAGGTTCTGGTGGTGAAGAGGATTCTCCAACTTCCACTGCTGCTTGGGGTTCTTCTTGAAACTGAACACACCTTTCAATGAAGGATTTGTTTGTGCTCAAATTGATCAGCTTGTACCCTTTTGAATCTTCAGAGTACCAAACAAATATACACTCTTGGATTTGGGGCTGCAAAGCCTTTCTCTTTTCTGTTGGAATTCTAGCCCAAGCCCTTGAGCCAAAAATCCTGAAATGGGTCACATCTGGCTTATGTCCACTCCATAATTCGAAAGGAGTCATACCATAAATATTTTTATGAGGCACCCTATTCTGGATATAGGCTGCATAGTTTATAGCTTCGGCCCAGTACTTTGGTGGCAAAGTCTTAGCCTCCATCATGCATGTTGCCATCTCTTTCAGTGATATGTTCTTCCTCTCAGCAACACCATTCTACTGTGGTGTGTAAGGGATAGAATGATGCATCTGAATACCTGCATCTACACAATATTGAATAAAATCAGACTTGACATACTCACCACCATTTTCATATCTGAGGACCTTGAGTTTCCTCCCAGACTGGTTTTCAACCAAAGCCTTAAAGACTTTGAAGAGGCCAAAAAATTCAGACTTGTGTTTCAGGAAGTAAACCCAACAATACCTGGAAAATTCATCTATGAAATTCAAGGCATATTTGGCTTGAATCATTGACATATGAGGGAATGGGCCAGCAGCATCACTGTGGATCAACTCAAGAGGTACAGAGGTTCTCTCATGACTAGCTCTCTCAAATTTATGCTCTGGGTGTTTTCCTAGGATGAAACCTTGATAGACTCCTTTGGAAAATTTAATCTTTGGTAACCCTATGACCATTTATTTTTCACTAAGATCAGAAAGATACTTGTAATTTAGGTGGCAAAATATTTCATGCCAAATCTTGCTTGCCTCATTAGCATGAATCAGGAGAGCAGAGGGGTTTGAGTAGGGTAGGAAGTGTGAGAACATGTATACCTTCTAAGTATGATTTGCAACTCCTTTTGCAATGACTTTACCACTTGAGATCTCTGTGATATCAAATTCATCAAGGGAGAATATGACCTTCTTTGGAGACCCTATGTGGGTCATCTGATACACTGATAAGAGGTTAGAGGCAAGACCTAGAACATACAACACATTGCTAAACTTACCATGATCAAGATCAATCCTCCCTTTGCCCAAAATTTCAGTGAGAGAGTCATCTCCCAGTACTATTGGTGGGCCTTTCGACATGTCAAGCGAGGTGAATGCCTCCTTGGTAGAAACCATATGTATTGAAGCTCCAGAATCAATGATGAAACTAGGTGAGCTTGATGTGCTAGCAACCAATGCATGAACTCTCTCTCTGTCTTCTGAACTTGATCCTCCTTCCCTCTTCTTTGAGCTATCTGGAAGCGAGATGCCATTCTTCTCTAGGAGTTGGGTGAGCATGTCTATTTTATTCTTCATGCAGGAGCTCTCAGAATGATTTCCCTTACTGCAGTATGCACACTTGCTCATTTCTCCTTTGTTTTTCTTCTTTTGGTAGTTCTTCTTGGAACCTTGAGGCTCCTACGGAGACTTGTTCTTGTATCTCTTTTGCTCAGGTGGATTTTTAGATTTCTTCTTGATTTTTTAATCCACCCTCGAATCTCCAGAAACTAGAGCTTGGTATTTGGATGGTTTGATGGTGCCCATCATCACCAATTTATCTTGTTCTTGTGTGAGAGATTCCATGAAATCTGCAAGGCTAGGCATCTTCCAGGCTCGAGCTGTCAACTTTGTGGCATAGAAGGTTGAAAAAAACACTGAATATTTAGGGCCAAGATTTGAGAGTATGGCCAAGACCAGCTGATCATCCTTCTTTTCGATCCCACATCGTTTTAGCTGCAAAACAAGTGCTTTGAACTTGGAAAAATAGAGTTGCAAGGATTCAAAGATATTGGGACTCAAGGAGATCAGTTCATTTTCAATTTGATGTCCCCTCATCTCATCTATATTTATGAAAAGATCAACAATATTCTCCCATAATTCATTCGGTGATGTCAATCCATCAATATGGAAAAGGAGGTCTCTGGATATACTCAGACACAAGAGACCATAGGCCTCATCCCTCCTGTTGTGCCATTTTATTTTCTCTACAGCTGCATTGGGCTCTGCTTCTATTGTGATAGTGACTCTGTAGAGGCCTTTCTCTCTCAAAGTTATCTCCATCTCTGCTTTCCATTCAAATAAATTAAATGGAGTCAAGATGACCTTCTGATATTGATCCATAGCTCAGAAATTGTCCCGTCAGTCAGCAGAATGCTCCCAGTCAATGATGTTGAACCTACAAAACAAATTGGAAGGAGAGAAATCAATCTACAAAGGCTCTGATACCATGTGTAAATTTAACCCAGGTGTTAGATGTAGAAATTCTAAAGCCTTGATGGCATAAGGAATTTCATAAACTGGCTAAGGATCTAGGCACACAATTAACCTCACAGAGAATTGTAGAGAATTAGCATAATGAGAGAAGAAGAAGAATTAATGAACACACATTAATGAATAATCAATAAAATTATAATTGATATTATTACATAGGTAATACATCCTTATAAAGGAAAAAGGAGTTGCATGAAGACAACTCAAGCTAGCTCATAAAAGCACTTTCCAATCTACCAAGCACCTCACGAGTTGGCAAAAGCATGAGTGAGTTGTCAAGGAGATGGAAATAATATGATAATGGAGAAAAACTAATGGGGGATGGGTTGGAAACAAAAGCACCCAATTTCCTAGTTGACTAGCTTTTATCTTATCCATAGAAAAGCAGGATAAAGCAGAAAAAGCAGAAAAAGCAGAAAAAGTAGAATCTGCTATATGGTCCTGTACACTAATTCTAGAGGAACCCAGAATCAGAAATAAATCATTTCTAGGATATGGATGGCATGCATTGACTTTAAGTGGATGCCAACTAATTAAGCTAGTGGGTGAATAATTAATCATTATTGATTAATTATTCATCCTAAGTGTATGAGTGGGTTTATTATATCCCAACAACCCCCTTTAAGCCCGACTTTATGATGATATTCCTGAACTAATCAGAAATATATATGCATATAGGGCCCAGCAATAAAGCTATGGTCACCCTTTTACAATTTTATGTTGTCCAAAGAAATGAGGAAAGAGGCAAAACCTCAAGGGGAAAATCCTCCCTCAAGAAGGACATGAAAGCAATACCAAAAATGTTGAACTGCTGGTGTTGCTACTGCTCCAAACTAAATACTGATGTCTGGAGGAATCTTATTCTTGGGAAGAAGATAAATCTGCTCACCTGGATCAAAGACAGCTGCAGGATGGAACCTGGGACCATGTAGAACAACTGAAATCCAATAATGTGAAGGCAATACTGAAGGATCTTGAGACTTGTAATCAGCTCCAAGATGATGATATGACTTGAACTTCAAACCAGTAGAGATGAAATGAGCTCTAGATAGGTGAAATAACTATCCAAGCGAATGCATCATGTCTCCATCTTCATTTACACAGAGAGGATGTGTGCAAGTGACCATGTAGGAACATAGAGAAGGCATGGGATCAAAGAGTGCAAATGCATGGGCTCCATGGGTTGATCTAGCTTCCAAATAATCCAAGAGATCACAAAAAAGCACAATAGCAGACTCCTGGAAATCACTGGGTTACGCACCATCAAGAGAAGAGGCATGCACAAGGTGTGAGAGGTCTGGCATATGGATCTCAGAATCCATGATAGAAGACATAGAGAGCACTGAATGTGTGAGTGAATCATCAATAGAAATAGCAGCTCCATTAGTCACTTCTTTTTCATCAACAGCATCATGAGAAGATGAATCAAGATCTTCTACTTCGGGAGACACAGAAAAAGATGGCTCTTCAATATTTGCTTCTTGATTGAAAGAGGAAGCATTCGAATCAAAGAGAGTAGTAGCAACAGGAACTGTATGAGAAACTTATTCCTCATGATCAACTTCATCGGATACAGTAGAGGCCAAGACATCTTGAGAGAGAGAAATCATTGAGGAGCTAGAGGCACTCTCCACATAGCTAGAAGGATCCTCATTGTCCTTTCCCAAAACTCTGTCCAATGTTGTCCAGAGATCCCTTGGGGAATCAATAGAATCAATAAGGTAGCTCAATAGAATCAATAAGGTAGCGCATGCATGGAGAGATTGATAGGCACATAGCTCCAATTGCTCTGTCACAGTCATTCAACCAGTCACTTGGCTCTTCATAAGATTCTTCACCAGCTCCAATAGATATCTCATAGAGACCTTGTCTCTTTAGATATGAAATCATCTTCAGTTTCCACTCTGCATAGCTTGTGAATGGAGAAAAAAGAGGAACTGATATTCTTGAATCCATTTGAAGTTGAACCTGCAAAATAAACTTGCAAATCTGAAAAAGGAGGATTAATTAATGAACTCGCAAAGATCTGATATCATGTAGAGCGTTGATATCCTCAGCTCTAATAGCGTGTAGAACTTGAACTTTGAGAACCTTAGCTCTGATACCATGTAGAAATTCTAAAGCCTTGATGGCATAAGGAATTTCATAAACTGGCTAAGGATCTAGGCACACAATTAACCTCACAGAGAATTGTAGAGAATTAGCATAATGAGAGAAGAAGAAGAATTAATGAACACACATTAATGAATAATCAATAAAATGATAATTGATATTATTACATAGGTAATACATCCTTATAAAGGAAAAAGGAGTTGCATGAAGACAACTCAAGCTAGCTCATAAAAGCAGGCTTACTAATTATGATAAACCCCATAAAGCACTTTCCAATCTACCAAGCACCTCACGAGTTGGCAAAAGCATGAGTGAGTTGTCAAGGAGATGGAAATAATATGCTAATGGAGAAAAACTAATGGGGGATGGGTTGGAAACAAAAGCACCCAGTTTCCTAGTTGACTAGCTTTTATCTTATCCATAGAAAAGCAGGATAAAGCATAAAAAGAAGAAAAAGCAGAAAAAGTAGAATCTGCTATATGGTCCTGTATACTAATTCTAAAGGAACCCAGAATCGGAAATAAATCATTCCTAGGATATGGATGGCATGCATTGACTTTAAGTGGATGCCAACTAATTAAGCTAGTGGGTGAATAATTAATCATTATTGATTAATTATTTATCCTAAGTGTATGAGTGGGTTTATTATATCCCAACATTAGAACAATTACACTCACAATAATTGCCAATTAGACATGCAAATTACTCATAAAGGAGACTAAATAATGGAGCAGAACACTAATCTGTATTGAATAAGTGTACAATATCCAACCCTGTGAAGTCATAGGATATAACAATAAATAATTACATGAGGGATTCGAATCCATGAATATTCCATTCGAATCTAGTCAAAAGCAGGCTCACTAAATCTAAGCAAATCCCCCATAGGTGCATAAAGCAGTTTCCAAAACTGTCTAGGAGCTCACGAATTGGAAAAATCAATTAGGTAAGCTAATAGTGGATGGAAGGACAACATACATGCTTTTCATAGGAGAAAAGAGTGGAGGATGTGGAGGACAAAAAACAAGTTAACTTCACCTAGTCAAACTTTCCCAATTGCCTTAAAACACTGAAAAAGAAGGCAATAAAGTAGAAAAAGCAGACATTGCGCTAGGGAGGCCACGAATAAAGCAGATTTTATTCTAGGAGGTTTCCCAAGTGCTCCATGACTCAAAATTAGCAAGTTTTACCACTATGGATGTGTAGATGACAACTTGCATAAGGTGGAATATGGAAACTAGGAAAATAAGACAAAAATGGATTAATTAATGTCTAAGGTAGCTAACTATGGGTTGATTATTCTAAAAAAGAAGGATTCATGTTTGTTTCTCTCCATTGAACATCAGAAGTAGCTAGGCTTCCACAGAAGTCCCCAATCTTGATTTGATAACTCTGAATTTATTCAGAGTAGCAGTTCATGCATGACAGACCCTGAAAACATGTTCATGTCGAGAGGAAAATCATGATTCTAATATAGTTTGAATGTTTTAGTGTTTTGCAGTGAATAATCTACAGGTGTTAGGTAGCTTGTGTGAAGATTTGTGATCTTTCAGCCGGAGAATTATGGATTATCTACCTTCAACTCCTAGTATCCTTACAACCTTCAATTATATTTATTGGAGGGATGATATGAAGGTTTCCTTGCGCAAAAAGGGATACTTCAAAAAAATACTTGGAAGGGAGGTTGAACCCCATCATCCATTTGAGAGAAACAAGTTTTACTTATATGAATCTTTTGGTTATCTATGTACTCATATATCGAGAGATCTCCTCTTCCACCTTGAAGGTTTGAGGACATCCAACGAAGCATGGGAGAAGCTTGAAGAATTATTTGGTAAACAAGATGAGCTTCAGGGACACATCCTGAAGAATGAGTTGGTAGCCTTATATCCCAGTATTTTTGATACTATTGAGAAATTCTTTACTAAATTCAAGTCTCTTGCACTTCAATGCAGACAATGCGGAATAGAAAGGAAGGATGAGAAAAATGTGCTCTTTATTCCTAGGAAACTCGGCTTTGAGTATTCTATATTTGTGTCTATATTTCATTCCAAGTGGGAAGGCTTACCAGGTTGGTAAATTACTTCACTTGATTCCTTTTCTGAGTCCTTAATCAAGGAGAAAGAGAAGTTGATTCGAATGGGAGTCATCAAGACCTCCAAAGATCAGGCTCTCCTAGTAACTTGCCTAGCAGTCATATGGAAGATGACTCTAAGATCTAGCATGGATTCAGATGAAATCCAGCATGATGGGTTCATTCCCTCTCCTACATAAAATCAAATTGTTGAAGATGAAGAAGAAGCAAAATTTTCCCTACAGTCAATTCGAATTGAAGAAAATCTCCTTGGAGTGAATCCTTCTCATGCTACTCCAGAAGTGTATGAGATATCTCATATCTCATATCCTCACATGGATGATCCATAATAAGACCTTTGAATCTCTTTTTTTGAAGAAAATATCTCCTTCTATCTTTTGCAAAAATTCTCCCGCGATTTCTTAAATTTACTGTGCATAATTTACTGGTGATTGTTTCAGAAAAGGAAGAGGAATTTGATTTCTCTATCTCTAATGATGTTGATCATGTGAAAATAAGTAATACCATGGATATTTTGCAAATAATATCAGATTATAGGAGTGATCCATTCACTCTTATTAATCTAGAGCTTCCAGTAAATTCCTACAGGATTGCATGCACCAAAAATAATAATTTTGAAGAAGGAGATAATTGTGCATCTACCATCTCGGTGGAACACAATTTTGGATCTGATATGGACCTATTTGGATTTGATTTATTTTCTGATATGATAATATTTGGTTTAGGTTTTAATATTCAAGAGATTTCAATATTTCTTGTAACTGGTTTCATCAATTTTGGTGTGACAAATCAATCACCGCAAGTCTCCTTCAATTTTGATGTTGAGGATTCAATGTTAGTTCTCTCTTATGATATTTCTGATAACATATTTTGTGAATTATTGGTTATTTATAAATCTATACCAGATTATGGGGCTCAATCATTCTCTCCCCATTGTCCTGGGGATTTTCTACCTATTTATTTGATCACATGCTCATCTCCTCAAAGAACTAGTAAAGTTAAAGACATTCTGCATCTGTTTGGACACTTGCTCCTAACACTTGGGGCTGATTTTACCTCACATGGATTGATGTTCAATGCTTCCATGTATCATTTTATTTGGTGTTCCTCACATGGTTTGAATTATCAGGAAATTTTTCTCTCTCATGAGTTGATTTTAGTTGCTCTACATCGATCTAGTTTTCATCATGCAACTGTTTATATTTCTTATTTAGTTGAGTACATTATTCTTCTTCCAAAGATGAATATTCCTCCAAACATAAGATTTTTTTTGGATTCATAGGTTCACATGCATCGATCTAGAATTATTCTATACAGAAGAACCGAAATACCACTTTGTTGCTACATAGTGCTACAAATTGCAGCAAAATAGTTTTGCAATTTTTTAGCTTGTATTCTTTGATTTCTACTTATCTTGAGGGGTGGGGATTTTCCATGATATTTTCCCCTATTTACTCGGTTGTATTAAGAAACATTATGTCTTTATATTTTATTTGGGTGACTTATGGCCTTGTTTCTAGGGCCCATAGTTGTCCAATTTACGATTCAGGGGGGGTGTTAGGATTATTAATCCTCTCTTGACCATACTCTCTATTACATTATTTAGCCTAACTTAGGAGTCTTTATTAATTAATTGGGTCCACTAGTACCATTGGGTCCACTTGTAACATTGGGTCTAGTTGGCCTAATGGGGCCACATGTACTGGTTACTAGAGTGTGGGGAACACTGCTAGATGCTAAATGACACTGACTGCACTTGCATGCATCAGTTTAGGTGCCTCCTAGATCAATCCCTACATTTTAGGAGCCACTGAGAGTCCTGACACCAACCTCCTTCAATCGGTTGGAGTTGGAACTAGTTAATCTTAGTTATTTTCTAGTTACATTTAGTTAGATCATAATCAGTTCAGTTAGCGCTAGTTATGCATTCCTAATGCATTGCTCCATGTGTATTAGGTGTCGTTGCTCACCTACCACTTCAGTTAGAATTAATTGACTATCTATTACTGATTGTATGAGTTGTTTAGACATTTGGAGCTAGATATTTAGACACCAATATTGATTGAGACATCCTGAGTTAGCTAGTCAGTTAGGTACATCCACATCTAGTGGGGAGATTCGAATTCATCCCTAATTGATTCGAATTATTATCCTATGTAAAATTTTGCAACATCGAATTTAATCAATGACAATGATACTATAATTATCTGATCTATACTCATCCGTTTCCTGTGTGGTTTGATTTTTTTAGTGTGTATCTTCATTCTCCTTTTACTGCAATAATAATTATTGGACTCATTGCTTAAAGATCTAAATGGAACAACAATTTTAACACCATCAGTTGAGTTTAATGAAAATTTACAACATCCTTTCCAGTCTTTAGGTTATAAAGAGTATGAAGATATATATATTCATAAATTTCTTCGTATTGCTCATTTTCTGAGTTTTTGTTTCAAGAAAAAACTTGTGAACATCAAAATGGGGTTCCTAATGAAATTCATGGAGAAATATCTTTCGATATTCATCATGCACATGAGTTGGATATTGTCACTATTCAAGAACATACAAATTCTTTTTATGATGTAGATGATATGAATGATAAGAAAAACCAAATTGTTGTCATATGATGAAGAGGTACATTCTACATCCCAGTAGGGGAAGATGCATAACTCCTTCAGTGCTCATGTTAGAGTTGACAAGTGTCCTCTCTAAAAAGTAATAAAAAATATTAAAAAAATATTATATCAGCTCAAATTATATTTAAAATGTTCAGAATTGAATAAATATAAAACTACACAAATTACATATATTAAAACCATAAACATTTCATTACAGACTTTTTCAACATCTCCACTCTAAAATGGGGTTTGCACCTAGAGATATTTGATCCCTCTTAACATTGGGTAGATACCCTTATAAGATGGATCTATATTAGTTTATTTTGAAATTGATCTTGAAATTGAAGGTATAAAACATGAACAAATAACAGGAAAGGATGAAACTTGTATTTTTCCTTTTTCTCACCAACAAGCAAATGTTCATGTTCTTGAGGATCCTTTTGCAAATCTATTGGAATCATCAGTAGAAATGGGTTTGATGGTGTTCATAAACCATGGAGATATTTTTATATGTCATGTTGAGTTCCTATCTTTCTAATTTTTCATTCTGCTTAAGGAAAGTAAAAGAAGAAATCAATCAAGTTGCCATTTTCTTAATTGGGTGCGTTGGATCTTTGTTGTCAAATGATTTTGCAGTTCTTTCAGCATGATAGAGTAGGACTATGTGCAATAAGATTGAATATCAAGTATCCTTTTTCAATTTGCTTTGCAGTTCTAGTTTTATTTTAGCAGTGACTAGTTTGGTTTTATTTTGAATTTCTATCCTGTACAAAGGATGCAATAGTTTTGGTTTGGTTTTTAGCAGTTGATTTTCAGTACAAAGTTCAGTTGACGATTTGGGTTTTAGTAATTTTGAAAATTTTTCATGGTTTCAAATAGGTTATAGATTAAGGTTTTGGAACAGTTCAATGGATCAGGCACTTGTTCTGCGAGTTCTTTGCTACCTCGATAGGAGGATAACATCTCGAGTTGGAGCTAGTTGTTAGATCAATTTTGGTTTACAGAGTTGACAAGGGCTTAACATAAGGAAAATATATTATATTTTGAATTTTGTTAATATGACCTTAAAATTGGTAGGTTGGGTGCCTAAAACAAGACCCAATCCTCAATGGAACCATATGTTGGAGTGAAAAAGTGACTAAAATGAATGTGTGAAGCGCTTGTAGCACCTTATGGAGGAATTGACGATCTAGATTAGAAGGGTGAAAAGATCAACAAACAATATGGAATCTAATGGGTTTAGTTGCTTGATGAATAATATCGGGAAATGCTGGAAAAATTACAATTGGAAAAGGTAAATCTTTGATTTGATCAACGGCATAGAATCAAAGGGGAAATAAATCAATGAATGAGGTGCATTCCACACCTGCAACATGAAAGAAGCACGAAATAAGCGATTAGTAGTGGAGTCTTTACTTCCTTCCATGTTTTCAATAGAGAATAATTCCATTGAACGAAAGGTGGTAGGGAGAAACTTTTTCTCGTGATCCCGAAACTGCCTCTAGGGATATTATAAAAAAGGAAAAGTTACGTGGATATGTATCATTTTTATTTTGTACTCAAAGGAGAACATTCCTGCACTTATGGGGGCCAAGTCATATTCACTTCATCCATTCATCATATGCTAGGTAGGTCATGTACATCAACCCGCTAAGTTATTTTATGGAAGAGGAAGGTGAAGTTGAAACATATGTTCAAGAGTTCAGTAAATTGGATGATACTTTTGAAGATAGGGACAGAGATGTGTTTGAAATAGTACTCTCTTTCTCTAGTACATGAGCTAAAGAGAAGGTTAAAAACTTTAGAAACATATGGGATTGGCTCACACAACATCCGAAGGTCTCATTTTTACTATTTTTGTCGAGACCAAATCCTTAAGATTTCGTATTTCCTTGCTTGGTGTGCATCTAATTAATCTCAGTTTAAAAGTGTTATAATGGACTAAAACCAATTCAAAACCCTTTTCTCTATCAATTCACTGGTTTCTAGAGAATCTTTAGAAATAACACAGTTGTTTACCCAAAACCTGGAGGATTTTGTTGGGGAAAGTGTAATTGAACAATTCACAGATGCTATAGCTGAAGAGAAACAATGTTTTTTAACTAAAATTATTAAACCTTAGATTTCTATTGAAAATGATCTTTTTCCCCTTGACATCGACTTGTTTAATGAGGAATCCCAATGGGTCCTATCGTTGTTGATTATGTTTTTCAGGTTGGATAGTGATAGGCTTGTTTGTGAAATCATATTGAGTTTCCTATTTCGATTGAGTATGTATCATCTTTAGTTTGAGTCAATTCAGTATTGTTTCCTTAAGTTTGATGAGTTCTTAGCTAAGAATATTCATTCAAAGCTAGTGAATTTCCACATGAATACACATTTTAGGTTCCAGTCTTACTTGGTGAGGATGTTCTAGAGATAGTGTTCAACTATGAGATCAAGAATAATACCTTCAATTATATGAATCTCATAATTGCAGAACTACACAGATTCATGTTTCAGGATAAAGTATTGAGAGTGTCATCTTAGATGGAAGAAATGCTACAATTTAGTCTAGAAAGAAGGATTGTAGACTCGTTCCTTCTAAAGGAAAACACAATCATTAGACTACATCATTTTGTTCATGAATCATAAATATTTCCTGCATTTTTGACACCCAATATGTTTTCCTTCGAATTTATTAGACAAAAGCTTATTATGGAGAATGAGCAATTTATGAATTTCAGGAAGGCTTCATAGATCAAATTTCCTTTGAAGGAAGCTCCTTTTATTGTGAATAAAAAGGATTTTATCCCAATAATGGAAGGTATTCTCCATGATATGAATTTTATGAAAGGAACGAAAATTAATTATGATCCTTATCACATCATATCACAGAGAAGACACAGAAACAAAAACAAACCATTTGATCACTAGGATATAGAGGGGTTATCTCAAAGATCTAACTTAATGGAATATCATCATGAAGTAGAGAGTTCAAAGAGCCTATAGGAAATTCCCTTTTCCATAATGACGTCAATAGCTATGATAATACCAACTCCCAGTAAATTTTTTCAAATCCAATTGAGATTGAAGATGAAGATTCAGAGGCAACAAAAAGACTAAAAGTGGATTTAGATAAAGAGATGGTTGAAGTTGAAGGAAAAAATATGAAAGAAAAATTCCATGGCCTAGTTTTTCAAATTCATGAATATAGTTCTTCATAAGCACAAAAGAGTGGTTCCAGTGATAGGTACAAGTCAAGAAATGAATTGTATGCTAAAAAAGGTCGAGATAAAATTCTTTCTTTAGAAAACGTTCTGAACATTTTTCCTAAGGTGAGGGACATTTTTGACAAAGAAATTTCATTGGTCACTCTAAAGGATCATGTGAAAAATACCCTCAATTTGGTAGTTCTTACCATGGACAGAGTTTTAGAAATGAGACTCATCTTATCAAAAAATGCAGCTCCTAACAAGATTCACTTACTTAAGAAAACCAGAGAAGTGGTTTACACTTATTTGATAAAGGATACATTAAAGGTTTCCAAATTACAATCTACATTATGAATGCTGGAGAATCAACTGAAGCAAGAGAAAGTTGAAAATAAGACATACCAACAACATATTAAGAAGCTTCAAGGTGATCTTCCACCTATGGATAGTGAGATAGATAGAGTACTCGCTACAAAGAAGATCTTAGCTCAGAAAGAAATCACTATCCATATACTAAATAAGAAACTAAATATTCAAACCATCCAGCTGATTCGGGCTTCTGATTTGATATTTTTGGAAAAGGAAAAAGAATCATTGTCCAAAGAGTTTAGTGATAGAAAAGATAAACTGTTAAAATTTGCTGAAGAACAGAGCCAATGGGAGAAAGAATAAGATTTCCTTATAGCCAAAATTGATGTCTTAAATGAAAATCAAATAATTTTGGAAAAAGAAAGGGAAGACAAAGAGAAGAGAGGACAAATGGAAATGGGTAATCCAAGTACATAAACAAGCACATAAACTATAGTTCAAGCTATGCCACAAGATAGCTTAAGAGATGAAGATATAAAGGGATTAAATGAAGAAAATAAAATATTGGCTGAAGTGATTAAGAAGAAGGAAGAAGATATGATATTTTTTGAGAATAAAAATAAACAGCTACTTGATAAGAATGAAAAAATGGCAGATAAGGTTTTGGGAAAATTGCTAGTGCAAGGGGACAAACATTTTACTTTGGATATGATCATTACTAAGGATATAAAAATAAGGCCCTATCTGAATTTTATTAAAGATAAAGAGGTGGTAATCAGTGTAGAAAAGTAGAGCTGTACAGTCATGAAGGAGACCTTAGATAAAAAAATGAGTAGAAACAACTCAAAATACCATACAATTTCTTAATAATTTATCTAAACAATAATTAAAAATAGTTGTCATAAAGACAAATTTACACTAATAACTTCATATTGAAAGTTTCCAAGAAAAAGCTGACAATATGTTAAAACAGGTCAAGTCTTTCAAAGGCTTATTTACAGACCTATTTGGTAAAGTTCTTCATTAGTTTTGGGATGAAGATGGTAAGTTGATTTCTCTATCTAAATATAATGTTTTGTTTCTTTAGGATATGTTGGATCACAAAAAATTCAAAGATATGACCAAGTCCCTAACAACAAAAGCTACCATTGAAAAAATAGCTGTGGATTCAGAAATGTTGGATTCATTCATAATGATTGGTGCCAAAATGCCACACATTTCTATGTATATCATGCGGAGCTAAGACTATTGGCTAAATGAATGGAAAATATTGAAGTGCTATCTTGAGATCAATAGAAAACCAATGAGAAGTTTGGGCAATGAAGATATCCATTTTAATGTTCAAATTGAAGATATTTCAAGATCCAATTCAATGTGGAATTACATATTTTCAAGTGTTTAGGGATATTTATCTTATTAATTTATATGACAACAGTAATAAGGCACTTACAAGAAACCTATTTTTAAAATGTAGGTAGTTATGTATCAGCTCGAGGAGCATTTTGATGTATAAAAAAATGTTTTACAACATAATTGGAATTAGAACTCGTGAGAGTGAGACTAATTTTTGTAAAATCAGCATTTTCAAGTTAACAAAATTTGCAGAGACAAGCAAGAATTTGTCCATATTAGAGATTCTCGTGTTTTTTTTTATAGTATGTACTTCTCTTTCTTATGTGAATGTTTTTCTCATTATATTTTCCATTTTGTTATCTTTCATGCTTAAATAAGTTTATATTCAATTAGAATTCATAATGATATGCTCTTGTTCATAGGATTCACGTATTCACAAAAAAATTCCTCTAAATTTTATATTGGAATCATCTTTTGGTGGCCATGTTAATGTACTATTCATCTTTCTCCCTTACCTCAAGAGAATCAAGAACTCGGCTGTGAAAGAGTGAGTATCCCACTTCTATGAACAAATCTTGTTGCCAAATCAATTTTTATCTATAACAACTTATGATTTTGAGTCCATACCCAATTATATCCTCTTGTTTCATCAATTATTATCATTGAAATTGTTTATCTAAGAATATCTCTCACTATTGTATCTATTTATTGAGAGAACCCTCTCTGGTAGGAAAGAATCTAGCTTTCCTCCTAAAGGTTGATTTGAAAGGTCACCTTGGAACTATCCTTCCAAAACCAAATGATAAATTCTGAGTGATAACAATTGGAGCATGTGTTTGTTGCTATCTATTCTTGATTTTGTTAAGGTTTTCCGAAGGATTCATTTACCTCATGCTATCCTTTCCTATCCATGGTGTTATCATATTTAAAACTTTTAAATTCATCCATTAAACTCTTTACTTTGTTCAAAATTTGGGAATAGGTTGTTTCTTTGAGGCTGTCATTTAATTCAACAACAAGTTCTTCCCCTTGAGGTGTTGAGTTCAAATTTTTCTGCTCACTATCATCTCTTTCAACACTCATTTTTGAATTTTTGAAATCATATCAATGTGTAGTAAACAAAAAATTTATTAGTTCAATTTGATCTAAATGGTTAAGTGAAAATATCATAGGATGCAAAGTGTATGGAACTCTGTTATAATACCACCTTTAATGTCACCAAAAAATTGCATAAAAAAATTGTATTGTAGAGAGACGACATTAACCAACCTATTTTTTATTTATATCATTCAAATGCCATATCTTTATAGGTTCAACTCCATCTAAACCTAAGAAATCATCTCACAGTATTGATTTCCTATGCTAGGTTCATTTCACATAGTGACCATGTTGGCATTGGTTTATTTGAACATTAATTGCAGTCCAACCCTTTTTTGGGCATAAGAGTCTTCATTCACTTATATATATATATATATATATATATATATATATATANTTCCCTTCATTTTATTTCTTGGATACTTAACCAATGTACATTATTAATAAATTCCACCCTCCATGTGAAATGTTTCTTTCCTCCATTTAACATGATCCATGATACTCCTTTACACATAATTAGAGTTATATTAATCAGCAACCTTGACATTTGGATCCACATACTTGCTTTATGTTTAATGGAAATTTTGATAGAATGTGTTGTTGACACCCAACATTCACATGTTGGCTTAGTATAGTGATTAACTTGTACTTAGTTTATGCAATGTTATCCTAACCTAGGGTAGAGGGTCTTCACTCAGTGAATCCATGTCGTAGCACCTGAGGGTCTTCACTCAACGAATCCATGTCATAGCACCTTCCTTCTTTCATGTGATATTAAATATTACCCCTAATTTCACTAGATATTGATAATTACCTACAAAAATCATATTGTTGAGCCCCCCTCCTAATACATATTTCTAAATTTAAAAAGCCTATTTTTACGACATATTCCTTATTTTTACAAGAAACCCTTTTTATATTCCCAATACCTATAAACCCATTACATGATACTCTTCACACCCCCAATACCTACAATATTTTGACCTTCTTTTTCATAATTAAAAACCCCCCTTTATAAATGAACTTGATAAGATATTGCTCAACAAGGTGAATCACCCGTGACCCAGGCTTTGTATCCAATCATTATCCATGAGGCCTACTTAAACAATCTATTGCAGTTATCCTTTGTTCTTATGCATATAGGGAACTCATTCTTGTGGCATCCCTCTACCCTACAAAAGGTGCACCACACATTATTTGATATTACCTTCCCCATTAATAACAATTATAGATGCAGTGTCAGCATATAAATTTGTGAATCAATGTGCACCATCCTTCCTCTAGATTCTCCACTTGAGATGGCTTCTAATCACACAAAAATATATAGGGCCTCCAACTACATTCCCACCTTAACTTGAGTAAATTGAACCTTGATATGTGAAAGTAGGTCTGCAATGAACCATTCCAAAGTTGTACATCCTAGAAATGAAAACATACTAGGTAAAAAAGAATCTTGAACAACTTAGCATAGTCCATGATAGTCTCACCAATCATTTACTTAATCTCTTTTATCTCAATTATGCACTGTGATTCTAACTTAGGTATCTAGAATTCCTTTAATTTATTCCTCTTGGTATTTTCTAGTGGAAATATCTATACTAGGGATAAAATCATATTATACTTCAAGTATATAGGTCTCTAAACATTGTCTCTAAATATGCAATATCGACATCTTTGTTTGTAATCTATTTTACTAACAAGCGGGATTAACATGGGGTCTTCACTTAGTGAAACCATGTCATAGCACGTTCGTTCATGGCATATGAAACAATACCCCTATTTTCAAAAAATATTGGAAAATACCTCCCAAAATCGTTTTTTTTAACCCCCTCCCAATATGCCTTCTTGATTTTAAAAAACCCCTATTTTCACTCTATATTGCATGTATCCATTTTTTCATTTACATTTTTTATACCCCTTTATATTTCTACGTAGTATATTGACATGATACCCCACATACATTCTACAATGCACCTTGCTTATTTTGATGTATATTGTGGATGCACATTACTTCACCCACAATGATCAACATCATAGAGATCACATTCATTTCCCAAAGAATAACTCTTATGCGCCTTTGATAAAAATA
>LPNX010622738.1:66070-149509 GCA_001517045.1 Pseudotsuga menziesii
CTGCAAGAATGCCTGTAAATCCTGGGAGAAAGAACATACCTTTTTCAATTCATATTTATTATTAGCAGGTTACATAAATCCAACCCTAGTTATAAACTTATAACCATTGTAGTGCTCATTAACTATTCCCCAAAACTACAAAATATATTATTCCTATAACTGAGCATCCACTACCAAATTTTATCAAACACCGTGTCCCAAGTGACTTTAGAAAACTCATATAAGTAAAAAAAATCTACAGTATACATACACATACAATATATATAATGATATATGTGTATGTGTTTGTGTATATCAACCTGTAAACAGAATAAATGGAGAAAGAGCTATATGTATGCCAATCACCAGAAAATGTTATAAACGTAATAGAAAACAATCTAGGCTAGTGCTTATGGAATTTTTATAACTTTTATCCCAACTACAAGAAATTAAATATGGTGAAGACAAAAGGACATTTCAACTTACTAGAATATGAGCATAGATAAGTCACCAAAAATATATATAAGGCTAGTCTATAAACTATAACTATTTGGTTCTGCAGATTTCATATTGTCATTTTCCAGATTATTTTAGTATTTCAGATTTAAACTGAACTATACATCACAATGTTACGACTAAAGTCCTCCAAAAGATCCTGTCTTTATGTCATCGTAAGAAGGTCCTATCTTTATGTCATCGTAAGAGATATTGGAGAAAATAACATATATCATATGCATTCTTTGAAAAATTATACCAGACAAAGACATTTACAACTAGTATTCCACTTCTCCCAAGGGTGGCAAGATGAATCCAATAGGGGGATTGAGAAAGGTTACATTTGTGTGGTTCTTAATTTGAAAACAAAGATCAGAGTGTGTTGCTGAATAGAATCTGGATCAACTCAGTGGCTTCAGCCAGTGCACGATCTTGGTAGAATAAATTTTCAACCAAATATGCATCCAAACCAGTATCATTTTTTAATTAAGCTTCCAATATTGCCACAATATTTCCATGCATGTAATGAGGCCAAATGTGCATTATTTGCAGGATGACTTTTCACACAAAAATGCCTCCCAAAACCAGTGTTAATTTTGGCTTAAGTTTCCAAGATTGCCATAATATTGTCGTGTGTGTATTTAAAAAATAGTGAATCCAGTCGACCAAGTGCTGGTGGGGACAAGTGAGAGCCAATATCAGCAAGGTCAAATGTTGTCATGTGTGTTGAAGTTGAGCTCATAGAAAATATCTCCTCGAAAATTTATCTGCAATTGCCAGGATAAGTCCACATTCAGAAGGTAATCTAAACTTGAATGATTCTTCCTTTGTGTGTTTTTTCCTAATCATTTTATCAATGACTGTCCCTTTAAGAAAGAAAAGAATGCAGAAAAGACCAAAGGTATGCCACAGGTATGCAAGGAAAGGAAGGTGTCAATGAGCTTATGATTCAAGAACCATTTAAGGAGAAAAATAAGTAAAGTGGTTGGATTGCAGTAGCATATAGTATATGTACCATGGAATTGACCATGAAGTATTAAGAGCCTAAGTTGAAGTATTGAGAATCACGGAGAGCACAAACAACGACATAAAATGTTTTATGTTATGCAACACACAATAACATAAACAAAAAGTAATTTTCATTATAATGCATTTTATTTTCTTATCTCCTATGCATGTGGGACATTTCCATTACATTTAAAACAAAGCATGCCACAACAATAACGCAAAAATCATGCACCTATGTATTGAGGAAGAATACAACGTATATTCCAGTATTCACGCAGGTGGGAAGTACAGATGTAAACCACACAACACTATTCTCAGCTTCAACTCCTATTATTTTTGGGATCACATATCCATGTTTTGGGGGAAAATCCCTGATATATAACAACCAATTATAATGGATATTAAGTGTGGGTAAGGTCCAGCAATAGAAAAGACTGCTTTTGATCTCATTCAGCCAACATTATGCCCTATTTTCAAGTAGACAACCTAGTTTACACTTATCCTAACAGAGGCTTGCACCATATTTTGAGGCATCAACAAAGGATAACCAGAAACAACATTTTCACTAGCATGTGCTGAAGAGATCATAGACACAGAATTCATAGGACTCTGTGGATATTGAGTATGTTCTTGGTTTGAAAGTGCATTTGCACTAAGTGTGCTCTGCAATTGGCCAAAGGTGGTTTCACAAGTATCAGGATCATATTTTAGTAGAAACCTTTCAGGATTCAAGGAAAAGGGTTATGAGCTCCTGGAATGGCAAGAGCATCTCAGGTAATCCACGGCTGGTTATTTTACATAATGACATGGATTTGGGTTTTGCATTAAGCTTCTTATTCCTATTCTTCTTCAGACTCTTTAGAGGCAAGGAGGTCACAAACTGGAAAAATAAAAGGATTCCAAGTTAGTCAAGAATGTAATGTAAGTGCTCACATGTCATCATGGTCCATTAACAATGCCCTACAATATACACATTTGTAGTGAGCATTATTCCAGTGAAATATTCCAATACTTAAGACAATATTGTTCTCCCTGATGATAAATCATTTAACTTTGATACCCTAAAACCACATGAAGAGTGGAACATGCAAGAATTTCTATAATTGGAAAAAAAACTACCACACCTATGATACCCAAGAAAAACTACAACAACCATGGTATGTCCATTTAACATGTAATTAAAAACTAATCCAATCACCATAGTAATAGAGGTTGCAACCAAACTAGAACTTCATTTTTGTATTGACTGAAAAAACTAAAAAACATATAGTTACAAATTAATACAAAGACATGTACAACAACAAATTTTAATTAGACGAAAATAAGCTTGAGAATTAAAAAAAGTACAACTGGGAACCAATATGTGAACATGCTTTTAATATTTAACAAAAGAAAAAACCTGCAGTAAAATTCTGAATATTATCCAAGAGAAGCTAGATGATTTATTGTAGAACAAAAGAATTCAGGATTTAAGATACAAGATACTGAAAACCTCATAGCATCCATACATAAATAATGCAAACTCTCTTGTCTTGAAGGTATAGAGAAAAACAAATGAGATTATGTACAAATACCTCTGCCTCTACCACCAATCTTGGCCTCCAAGTCCATTTACAAAATACTAAAGATAACCTAAAAGCAACTAGACATAAATAATGCAAACTCCCTTACTCGAAGGTATAGAATAAAAATGAGATGTTGTATAAAATACCCTTGCCTCTACCAACAATTTTGGTTTTCGAGTCCTTAATGTGTATTTAAATCCCATTGAAAATAGGTTGAATGAGAATTATATGGGGTTCTGAATTTAAATATTTTTGTTCAATGGAGATAAGAAATAGGGTTATTGGTCCTCATCATTGAGGTAGCCTCTTATTTTGCAATCTTAGTCATAAAAAGGTTAGAGAGTAAATGACTATCATAATAATTGGTTCCACACCGATTCACCTAACACCTGGACATGGATAATTGACATGGAACATGTAGAACCCCCACCCAACCCCACAAATAAGAATGGAGAGACACACACACACATATTTATAAAAAGGAATTAGAATAAAAATTAAAAAGGTTTGTCCTTCCCATGTCCAACATGTGTCCTATGTGTTTGACTGTCAAACACAATGACATGAAACACATGCCATATATAGGGAGTGTCAGGATTTTCACATTAACTTGTTTCTACTGAGTTTCACAGTTATCCATTCCCAAACACTACGGCCCTATGAAACATTCTTATCCATATAGAACACACCACACAAACGCTGAACTGATCCTTTTTTTCATGAAATTTGCATGGATGTATCACATACATATTTTGTTTCATAGCCTAAAGGGATGGCTCGAGGGGTTGAGTTCTTTTAGCTTCATGCAGGAGGTCTCAGGGTTGATACTCCAGGCTTGCTCCCTCTATTGCATGCCTCATACAATGTCTCTACCAGATCAGGTGTTGAAATTAGTTTATGGGTTTAAACTAAATACCATCTGTGAAATGCAAGGAAGTGTCTAGGGGTTTCTTTGCAAATTTTTCCTTTGGAAAATTCAAAGAAAAGATGTTTGGTTTCATGGACAGATCCATGTTAATAAATATTGTGCCTGATCAAATTTAAAACCTTTCATTCCCTTAAAAGGCAATAAACCCATTATAATGAATTGCCATGAAAGACAAAATATCAACCTTTTCTTTTCATGATGATACCATGCATTTGATGTAGTGCTATGGGAATGCTTCAAAGGTATGCATTTCCATAATTCAAAAATTCAAGTTACATGTCAAAAGAGGAAAAATACCCCTTTATACATTTATCTCTATGTATATATTTTGTCATCTCATATCAGATATTACTAGTAGAAACATAGTAGATTGAGAATCGTAATGGTACCATTTTTGTAAGTATAATACTACTGACTTTTCCATGAAAATAAGTTTAAATTCATTTTTTCAAAAGTGAAATCATATTGAAAATATTCTTTTCTTGGTAACAATTCCAGAACTTGAAGTTCTATACGTCTAAAAAAGCTGAATATTACATTCTTATGAGGCAATTTATGCCCATAACAAAATATTTCATCCAAAACATGCCTAAAACTATGCCATTTACATAACAGATAAATAAAACTAAAATTCCATCTGTACTAGAGTTTCAATCTATTGAATATTTAGGGGGAAAGCAATGTAAAGACTAGATATTTCTAGGAATGGAGGCTTCCTCCTTGATCTCATGTTTAGCCAATATTCATTCCTGTAGATAAAGTGCATTATAGGTTAAATGTATTCTTCTTCATTGAATTCTCTATTACAGTAAGTGAAGGAGAGTTCTAAAAACAATTTTTTTTCCTTTTGGGATGATGAGATCCTCTATTACAGTAAGTGAAGGACAAATTAAAAACATTTTTTCCCCTTTGGGATGATGAGATCCTCTTCATGATGAGTTTCAAAACAATTTTTTTTATTAGTTTATATTCCTATTACCCACTCTATGATCAATTTTGAATCCCCACAACCTGGAGATAGCCAATTCCTATTTCACCTGGAATTTTTAAAAGCAACGACAAGGCATAAAGTTCAGTTCTATTATTTGTATCTTAACTTGTTGCATATTCTAAAGCAATAAAATGTGTTTGTAGCACAAGATCAGAAAGTACAAGAGGGAATGCCTGGTGATGAACTAAGTGTTCATCTAAATTGCCCCTTAAGATGAGAGACCTTCTCATCAGGCAATGTCCATTGATAAACATCTTCAAGAAATCCTCCTCTTAACTGATAAAATGATGAGATGCTCAAGAGAAAATCTTCGTTGTCTAGATCATTGCAAGTTTTATAAGAGAGAATTACATATAAATAAGTAGATTGTTTTTTTGTGCAGCATTAAGGTTGGCCTAGGTTATAGATTCATCTTTCAAGTGTCGAGATAATTAGAAAGAATAGATTATCGAATTTATTATATTGTCAATAGCTTGCTTGGTTCAAAATCAGAATTGACATCGATAAAGCCTTGTTGAAGGACTCATGCACCCCAAATTAGTTTGTTTTGTAATTTATTTTAATTTTTTCACTTATAACGAATGATTTGAACAATTTCACTTTTATGATTTTATCTGGAGGATGTTTTTAGGTTTTGCTCCATAAAATTTTGGACAAAATAGCAGTGATAGAGAAAACTGATGATGCCTTTTCAGACATGTCTATAAGTGTTATATTCCTTAGATTGATGGAAGACTCAAAGCCTACAAATACCCATCTACAGCATGAATTCTTACATTTCTGGAGGCTTGTAAACTGGTATCATATTGGCAGCAAAAAAAGGATGTTTTCAGCAGTAAATATGGGCAGGAAGAGCACTAAATCTGAATGCAAACTTGTCCTAGTAGATATGTTTGGTTTTGAACAGCCCTATTGCTTCTTGCCACATTGAAGAATGCAAGCAACAATATTGAGATGGCTCATGGAGCTTGGAGGTCAAACCATTCATACATGGAAAGAAATTAAACAAGATTGTCAAGAAGCAATGATTTTCTAAATAATTTCAACATTAGAATAAAGCTACAATAGCAGAAGTTGTAAAGTGGCAACTCTGTTCCCTAGCTTTGTCTCTGAGGAGGACATTGTAACTTTGCTGGAGAAGGTAACAAAAGATGAGCTTCAGGAAATTTTTCATTCTTTAAAAGAGACAAAAACCCCAGCCTAGATGGATGGCCAATAGAACTTTTCTAAGATTTGATGAGGTGTTGGTAGGAAAATCTCTTAAGGGTTCTCAAGGAATCTGGGGTTTCTGGTAAGATGCTGACAACTTTCATGTCCACTTCTATAGCCCTTGTCCCTAAGTTTGATGCTGACAGCTTTTATGCAATTTTTTCCTTTTCTCAAGTTGAATGTCACTAGAGCATTAAATATTAGGGGTTCTCCTAGTGCATAATTAAGGTTGTAAAAGGTGATCAGCCCAAGTGGCAGGCTTCCCAGTTTCCACAGCTGTCTGTCCTTTTTATAATATAAAAAGAATCATAGTCATTTTTAGACAAAACCAAATGCTAATGTCACTTCATTGTAGAAACCACAAATAAAGCACCAGGATAACAAAAGCAAAATGTCAATGTATACTTACCAGGTTTTTCCATTTATGATAGATCCTTGTCATGTCCTTCTTTTTCCATTCTTGCAAGTCAAATATATTCATGCCATATTCCCATGTACACGAATTTGGGTCAAAGTCCCTCACAATAAGAGGATTTGAGAAATTCAGAGAAATTCAGAGGATTTGGATAGTTGCAGAGTTCAAAGATCTTGACCCTACCTTTCCCATGGTACTCTTCTTGTGGGTACTTTTTCTATAGGGAAAGGAAGGGCCAAGTAATAGGCCTGCCACAATGTTTGATTCATTATGAAAAAAATCAAAATTTGTAGATATCATCATTGCAATCTTATCTCTACAATCCAGAAAGAGTTATTGAAAGGAAAAACCGAACAGGGAAAACACAATGTCTTCTTTAACCTCATCTCTTTACTGTTCAAAAGGCGCATAAATGATAAAGAGTGTTTCATAGAAAATTCAAATTTTGCAACTAACACAATGTATTAACAATAGTCTCACCTAGAAATGCAAATGGTTTATAGTTGCAAAAGCTCCCTGGCTATTGTAGCCCAGATGAAAAGATGGGTTGTCAACCTCAGCAGGAAAATGCAAAGCTAACAGTAAGCTATCATGGTCAATGCGTTGGGGTAAGTAGTCCAGCACTCTTGGCATAAGGAGCACTTGCCCATATTCAATTAGAATCACCTTCATGAGAATAAAGATGATCGATTAACACAATATTTTAACATTCAAAATACCTCAAACCCTACATAAAAGTTAATACCATCATCATTAATTTCACTTACATTGATAGCAACCATGTTTGGACTTTCCAAGACAGAGGCCTTTTCCAAGTAATGAACTTTGTCTTCCTCACTTTCTTCAAAACGGAAGAGCACCTCTTCCTGGCCTACTTTGGTGAAGTTGAATTTACTGGGGTCAAAGTCCTGTTGCACCTTGTCCACTCAAAATTCAGTGGGGCGTTTCTTAATATGGCACCCTTCATTTAGCTGAGCAATGAAACCATAATCACTAGATATGACCTGCAATCATTTCCACAGTGTTTGGGGATATAATCTGTATCAAACCTTGTCTTTATAAATATACCCCCAAAACCATACCAAACTGGAATAGTTGAACATACCTTAAATATAGAATGATTTTTTCAAAAAGAATATTATATAAGGGGTATTCTTCAAACAATACATGGTCTTGATCTTGCAGGGTGCACGCAGACCACAAGGGTGCTCGCAGGATTGATCTCATAGGGTGCACGCAGAGAACCCTCAGTTGTTCAAAAAAGAATATTCTACAAAGGGTATTCTTCAAACAATACATGGTCATTCGAGGTATAATCAATGATTTTTAGAAGAAGAAACTAAAGCTGCGTCCAGTAACATATCTAAGTGGCGCCCAAGGATCTATTATAGACCTTCCGACTAGGTATATCTCGAGGGCGGTATCCTTCCTTCTTCCTTACACGTATTGGCCCTTGGATTACATGTGGGTATTCCTCCGAAGTGCTAGCTGGCTGGCCCTGTCCTCCCTACCAATTATAACAGCTAGCATAGGGTTATCCCAGGTTGAACAGGAACACCACAACTCCACTACTAAATGATTACACAAAACATAATAGCACAGCTCACCACGACCTAAATCTGTCCTAAGTAGCATAACTAAGTACTGCATCTATTTTCCTGCTTCAACTCTGATCGACTGACATGGCTCTTAGATCTTGCTTCAAGGCAAGGCATGGATGAAGTGAGGAAGATCAGGTCAGCCAAGACAAGGCTCTCTTTGATTGAGTCCACAACTTGTCCCGAAACCTAAAGGTATTCATATGTTCAAAAGTATTTGATAAACCGTTATTTGAAGGTATTCATATGTTGGTCTCATAGGGTGCATGCATACCACAAGGGTGCTTGCAAGATTGGAGCACTGGTGAACGACGTAGAGCACTGGTGAACGACATAGGTAGGGATGTGGAATAAACTAACCCCCAGCATGTTGGATATTTAAATAGTTAAAAAAAAACCTTTTTACCCCTAATATACCCCCAATATATTGACTTTTAATTTTTTAATTTTAACCCCCCCAATATGAATGGACGTGATATCATATTGGTCCCTAGGTGACGCCCCTGTGGGGATTAACATGTAGACCAATGTTTCTCAACATTATCCTTCCCCATCACATGGGATGTTGGGTATGTGTTATATTCTTTGCATGTATATGTGTTGGGTGTGGGGGGGTGCACCTATCAGCAACTCTTGGCAATCCCTTGTAATTGGAAATAGTCATTAGTTTCATTTCCAATGCAAGCACAGTCAGTGCAAAATTGTTTATGAAGTTTTCAATTATTTTTGGGAATTTTCTAAACGTTTTTAATTTAATTCTAGTTAAGAGATTGGGGTCTATATATAATTCATGTTAACGGATTAGGGTATTGGATGTTACATAATACCTATTTTTATCACTTAGAATTTACCCTTGGTTGTGAGAGGATAATCCCAAGTTAACCACAAAACCAATCTTTAGGAGGAAATGTGGCTTCTTTCCTTCGAGAGAGGGATGTCTCAATAGATAAACAAAAAGGACAAATATATTTGATAAGAAACAAATTTTAATGGTAATAATGGATGAAACAAATGTTCATTGGGCATGGGATCAAATGTGAAAAATGGTTAATGATAGTGCTATGAATAGAGTTCATGACAAAGGCATGGTAGTTACTCTTTTATAGTCAAAAGCCTGGTTGTATGGTGATAACAAAGAATAAGAAACAATCCATTAATATGGGCATCTAAAGATGAATCCAATATTAACTTTAGCGAAAAAAGATTATGAATGCTTGGAATCAAATAATCGGAGCATAAACCTATGAATTATGATCCAATACACACTTATTCAAGCATGAAAACATAACAGAATGGAAAGATAAATAGGAAACACATTCACATGAAGGAAGTAAAGTACAGACTGTAAAATAAATAACACAAGAATCCTTGGTAGAACACCTACTTGGATATGAATTTTTTTTATTAATCTTGAATCTCTATTACAAAAAATTGTTCTTCTTGACGGGTTTCAACCCTCATTACATTATAAAATGTTGCTTAAATACATCAAAAAATGATCCTTGAGCTGATAACTGCTTACATACTAAAAATAGGTGAATGTAACTTCTTTATTACACTTGTCACTTGACTCCTAACAAACTAATCATTAAAAATTTATTACATTATTCAAAACAAAACTTGTCTTCAAATTGACTCAGGCCTTATGATGAACTCTTCATTGATGTAGTTTACATTTTTCCTACCAAAATTTTCTATTGTTTTCTATTGATCTACAGATGGAAGCTCTAGATTCACCATTTCTTTCTCCATCACTCTAAATTCCACATGATCTACATATGAGTTAAGTGCCTGTTCACCCACAAACTATCTTGAATGTATTAATTAACTCAAAATCCACTTCTAACTTATCAATTACAGTTTTTCTTGAAAAATATTGAGTCATGTCTTCAAAACTTTTGTGATCTAATATATATCTGAGAAATAATGCCTGATACTCGGACTAGGACAAAAGTTTGCCATCTTCTTCTCAAAAGGAAGGAAAACCTTTCTGAAAAATAGACACAAACAAGCCTTTCAAAATCTTTATTTGATGTTGCATTATATGAATCTTGGCATGCACCATGTTTTCCCACCATTTTTCTAGCCCAGATGATCACTGTAATACGGTCCTTGATTCCCATTATCCTCAAATATTCTTCAGATAAAGTATTTAGGAAATTTATTTTGTTTTTTACTGTTCCCACTGTATTTTTATTCAAGGCCTCCTTCACTACTATACAACTTTGTTTAGCATCATGTATTACCATCTCCTTCTCCTAAATATAATTTAAGTATGGCCTAATTTTAACAGCTTCTACAATTATCATATCCCATATGAGATGTGTGGATCCCTCCATTGGTAATTTTCCAGATTCTTGCTTTACTAACTTCTCATTTTTATCCATCAACTCTTTATTTTTGTTTTCCAGTGCTTTCCTCTCCTCTTCATTCTTCCTGACTGCATAAGCCATATTTTGATTCTGAACTTTTAAACCAACAATTTCTAAGAATCTTAGACTTAACTATGACATAGCATGTATAATAGATTCAATATCTATTTATGAAGTTGGATGAACTATTTGTACTTTGTCTTCCTTATTTTTATCTTATTTCTCCTTTTCTAAAATCAATTGATTTTCATTTAGAACATCTATCTTTGCAATTAAGAAAGATATTTATTTTTCTCTTCAACAAGATTCAATAATTTTTCCTTACTGTCACTCAGCTGATGGGTTAGCAATTCTTTCTCTTGTCAGAACCATTTATGGACTAACTATTTAGTGGAGGGTTTGGCTGTCAATAGGAGAAATAGGGTTATAATTTTTTATATCATCTGACCCTTAATATCGTTAATGAAGTTGTGCAGGTGTTGGAAGGGGGATTTCTAGAGTAAGAATGCAAAATACTAGAAGGAATTATGATTTTTGACCTTGAAATGTTCATGAATGAGGAAATCTGCCCTTAGGAAAACTTGTTGACAGAAAATGGACGATTGAGATGCTCATCGCAAGAAATCAACGGCTGAAATTAATTTCCTCCCAAGGAAATTCGGGAGAGAAAGTTTGGAAGAGGTAAAACTTGGATATAAAAAATTGAAAACCTAACTTTTGCCCTCTACAATCTGGGCAGAAATTGGAAAGTGGAAAGAAAAAGTTTCCAAGTATAAAAGGTTAATCTTCTGCCTTCAATTTTTTGCTAGACCCAACAGTCACAAAATGCCCCGTGTAGATAAATAGTGTGGAAAGGCGCAAAGGGCGGAAATCAAAAAGCATAAAAGTCAAATAATTTGATCACATAAAGTTGAAATTTCAAGTTCTGTTTTTCGCTATATCAATGGCTTAGATCATTTCTTTCAAATCAATGGTGCAGAGAGAATCAGCAGGGAAAAGATTGAAAATCGGGAAACCAAAGAATTGGTCGTGAAATATGGAGTTTCTGCTTTCCATTTTTCTGGAGTCCATTTTGCCGATTTTGCTAAAAGGAGGAGGTGGAAAGGTAAAGTTCAGTTGAAGAAAAATTTGAAGTCCTGCACTCCGATTTCTACAGCCTAAACCTTTGATCTCATATCAACGGTCCAGAAACTATTCGCATCCAGATCAACGGTCAGGATTGATCCCGAAGTTAAACGTAAATTTGAAGACCGAAAGCCGAAAAAGACACGGTTCTGAAGATATTTTAGGTTCTCTGTAGACCTTATATTAGTAGCTGAAAATATATCTAATATAGATCGACGGTATGGAAAACAAAGGGGCAGAAAGGATGATGGAGAAGTGGTGAGATGCAAAATTAAACCTTGGAAAGGTCATCAGCCCATCTTTCACATTCTAGAGACCATAGATTGACAATGAGAAATGAATCTCGAGAGAATATCTATTTTCCAAAATGATTTTCACAGGAAAATTACAGAGAAGGAGAATGAGTTTCATGATGTATTGCCCATTTGGGTCATGAGCTATTGCTTTTAATATGGCATAGGGGTTTTTTTTTTTATTTTGAGTATTTTATTATATATGGATTGTGGTTATTATATTTGGTCTTTTATACGGTTATATTTGTTTGTTTTATTATTTCCCTATTTACTCATAAATATAATAAATTATATTATTTAGAGAAGGTTTAGTTAAGGGTTGTCTCGGGATTTACATTCAAATCCTTTCCAAATCTAGTGTAAATTGAGATCTTTCTCTTTATGGATACAAATGTCCATGATACTTTATTTATTAATTTGAGTGTTTATTTTGTTTTTACATATTCATTCAAATGGTTTACATAATATTTAAATAAAATAAGAATTAAACAAAATTTTATTTTCATTTAATATAAATAATCAATTGCAATTCTTATAAGCTTTTGTTTGACATACACTTGGATAAATTTACAATACATGAACATAATAATGGTTCGTAATTGCTTCAATGATGAATTATTGAATATAGATCTAAGCTTAACGAAATAAATAAATCTTAATCAAATATATGTAGGTGTAATCCAAATTTCGTCTAAATATTAATTCAATAGAAATATAGTTTAATATATAATTGATAATCATGCCTTTGAATCTAATGAATTGAAATATACTTAATAATCATTAGAATTTTTTAAATATATCAACTATTAATAAGATCAACTATGCACATATGGCTATAAAAAACTAGTAGATTAGATGATTGTACTCAGAGACTCTTTAGAACTAAATGCAAGAAAATTAACTAATTATAATTAGATCAAAATTAATAATATTTAATGTTATAATTTATAGACTATAATACTATCAACATGCATCTAATAATACAAAATAAATAGAGTGAGAGTACATATAATCCTTTAAACCTCCAACTAATTGGTGAAATTCTGTGCTCCTCCCATCCTTTGACCTTGAATAGTTCCTTGTTCATTCCACAAGTCAGCCCCAATTTAGACCAAGCACACTATAGAAGAGAAACCTAGGGTACTATTATCTTGCTTGTTTACTAGCCACAAGGTGTTTTACCAACGCCTATAGAATCATGTAATTCCATCCCCTTGTGTAGTCCTTGTAATAGCCATATACTATTCCATGGAAAACTTAACGCTCAAGGATCTACAACTGAGCCTTCTAGTGCATCACTGACTATTACCCCCTGTAATGTCCACTCTCTTCATTTATTATTTCTATTGAGGAAAAAGATCCTATTCTTTTACATTCATGATGTTTTTTTTAAGGAAAATCACACCTTATGTTGTTTTTATTTCTTGTCATCCTAATTTCAAAAAGTACTTAAATTTTTTATCTCTCTTTATCTCTTTTATTTCTAAAAATTATATATATATTTATCCTCACATTATGTCTTATCTCTCTATTGACTTATTTAGGAACTAATTAAAGAGTCATCCCATCTCTAGTATGCTTGGTCTCTCTTAAAGTGGTTCTTCCCCCGAAAATTAGAAATAAAAAAAAAATTAAGTAGCACAAAAAAATTGTCTTTTGTTTGACTTGATGCTTTATGGAATTCTAGCTCAACATCATTCAAACATAATAAGTCTAAGTATTCTAGGTTCTCAAGAACCTACCAACTCAACACCAAATAAAACGTAATAAGTTTAAGTAGTCTAGGTGCTCCAAATACTAACATCTCAACATTAACTTAAACATAATAAGTCTAAGTAGTCTTGATGCTCTAGATCCTACCCTCTCAAAAAATCAAATCAAACATAATAATATAAATGGTTTTAACTTGAAATATTACACATTATTTGCAATACAATTTCACCTCTTGGAACAATGAAGGAAACCATAACCTTGTGGGAAACAAATTTTGCATAGTTTCATTACATTATTTCCCCTGGTGACACCTTCATGAGATTCTTGCAATATAAGTAATTGATCATGTTCCAACACATATATGAGAAATATACTATCATCTGCAAATTTTTACAATTGTCCTATAATTACTTTAAAATTGGAGCATCATGTAATGAGTTGTCTACTTTGTGAAATTGTGTAGTATTATAGTGCTCTTACTCTCACTAGGAATGCTACAATATCCATGAACTAGTTGAGGATTCCTTCACTATGAAATTTTTTACATTTGGTATATTTCCATCCAATGTTCCTCCTGTCTCTTCGAAATTTATTCTAAATAGATGATTTGGTTTGATGGTTTACTTTCAAAATTTGAGCACCACCTCAAACTTGAACTCTTGGAATAAGAGAAACCATTTTCATATTCTCCCTCCCAACATTGGAGTATTGACCAAATACTTTAGTGATGAGTGGTTTGTAAAAAAATTAAAAAATATCCTAACAACATAGTGTCTAAATTTCTATAGTGAATATAGCATGGACAAACATCAATGCTCCATTTTTGTGTAATTTCTCTCCATTATAGAAATGTTCATACTTGGAAATTATACTGGGTCTTCGATGATTTCTTCTCTAGGATGTGTTAGTACTACAACAAGCACGAAGGATAATGCGTCAACATGTACCTGGAACATGCAAATCTAATCCGGGAAGATCAATATGGGAATTGAAACTAGATTTTCCTTTAGGATATCCAATTCTTGCTGACATTAACGATTCCATAGGTACTTAATTTATTTATTTTATAATACCACTAATGGTTTTGTAATACTGACATAAATTCGAATAAATTTTATGTAATATTGCGTATGGCCCAAAGTAGTGCACATATCTTATACTGGTGTTGGGGATGATAGGTTTACAATTATTGTTACCTTGGATTGACCTTTGAGTAAACCTTCTTTGCACATTATATGGCTCAAGAAAATTTTTAATGAGGTGCAAAATAGACATTCCTTTAAGTTCAATGAAATTTGCATGTGTGTGCATCTATCTAGCATCACTCTTAAATATTCTAGTTGATTCTTTGATATACTGAACAATATCCATTCATCTAAGTTACACATACAAAAACATGTACACGAATTCCTTAAATGTTGCAATAATAATCCTGAAAAAGACTATTGGTTCATTCTTTAACCTGGATTGCATGACATTGTAGGAAAAATATCCCCATTTAGTCACAAAGTTATTTTTGTTACAATATTCTTTCGTCATGCACACCAAATTGTACCCTGAGAAACCATCAATGAATGAGTAATCTTCTCTTCCCCACATTTTCCAATACCTCATCTATAAAAAAAGTAGGAAGGGATCATGCACACATGCTTCATTTAAGCTCCTCAAATTGACAAATATCCAAATTTCTCTAGTTTTATTATCTTGCATCACCATAGGAATTGTCTGTTTTGATTTCTTGAGTGGGAAGGTGATCCATACATATAGCATCTGATCAAGTTATTTGAGAACCTTTCCCTTATATATTGGATTCCATTTGTAGGGTGTCTTTCGAATTATATTTCTGCCTTCCTTAAGATGGATTTTCATTTTTTGAGCGAACTGAGTATCCCATTCATTTCTCAAAAGTTGTGGGGAAATATGTCCTCATATTCCTTCAGGAAATAAAATATTTGAGTGACGTTGTAATCTCACAGATCACATAAGATTACCAATAATACACACAAATAATGATATAAACATATGGATACAAAGAACAGAAAGTATAATAACATATTATATTATAGAATCACATGAAGGTCCATACATATACAAAATTGAACCAAGTTCTTAACTGGCTTAATAGCCTATTATATATTATTACAAAATGGTTAGAGTAACTACTTGTTTGTTCGGTCAACTGACATGAGCTTTGGAGGCCAACCTAATCTCCAATAAGTCGGCTCACCGACTACCTCCTCCAACATCTCGTCCAAGAAAAAAATCTTTCTTCGTTCCGAAGAAACAGGGGGGGTACAAAACTATGTATCAAGTAGCTTTCTTTTCGTTGTTTTGTCTTCATGGACTGTGCAACCTATAGATGGCTTTCTTTGTACACATACTTTGACTATGGCTTCTGTTGAAATGGCCAATTTGTGTTGAAAATATGCCCAACTGCAGAGAGCTCTCTGGATGTCTATGGTCAATGTTGTAATGCTAGATAAATTCACCAATTTCTCATGAATTGAGAGTTCTACAATATTAATCATGTCGGGCCCCAAAAATTGGGATTTTTCATCTACTATGTCCATCAATAGTTTCGTCTGTGGACAGATTGTGTGCAGTTTGTCGATGCTGGAAAGAGCCTGGTTTACCCACTGATGAGCTTGTTTCTCTAGCTTCTCTAGTTTTGTTGTTTCCAACACAATTTGGTCTTGTATTATGCTCCTCATCGCTTCATCAAGACCTTGTTGATTCTCTAGTGTCTTGATGTGTTCATGGGTTTCTCGAGTCTATTGAAATACTTGGCCATAATGGGTGTACGAGTTGCGCAGTACTTCTTCTGCAATAGCTGACTCCTCCATATGTTCTTGTAGTACCTTGTGTACTTCTAAAAATGTTGTGTACTGTTGTTTTAATAACACAGATGTTTCTTCTTTTTCCTCTTCTCTCTTGGTCTGTAGTTGTTCTTAGACGTTTGACGACACTCTCAAATAACTGGTATGCTTTCTCCAGAGGTTTGTCAATGTTGGTCTATGCTGGTCCTGGTATGACTGTCTGTGTTAAAGTCTTGCATTTAGTCAGGAATTCAACTTGTTCTGTCTTCAATTTTTCAATTCATTCTTGTCTTGTTTGATTTCTTGTTGATTCTTCTTTGGTGAGTGCTCCCAGGAGTTGGTCCAACTCTCCATCTCTTAGTTTTTGTGTCTCGACTACGAAATTTGATCCTAGTGTGATCCTAGTTGATGAAGGTGGATATCTATCGGTGTTTGTTGTTTCTACTATTGTTCTTTTTTCTTATTTTGTTTTCTTTTTCTCTTATGTTTAGACTTATGTACCACTTTTGATCCTATTGATACTGATGTTGGCTGTTGCTATAGGGTTTGGTGTTCTTTAGTCGGTGGATTCTCAGTCGACTAAACTTCTGTTGTGGCAGGATTAGTTTGTTGGGTTTCCTAAATGGGGTTTGTAGTTATTTTTGCTTCCAATGGTAGTGAAGATGGTGGTTATGTATTATGAGGATACTCTAGTGTTGGTGGTGGTGATGGTGGTGGTGGTGACGGTGAATGGTCTAGAGTTAGAAGGGTGGTTGGAAAATGACTTGTCGGAATGGGAATTTCGACTTCCACTTGTAGGTCAACAGGGTTGTCGATTTCTTCATTTTTCATGAGATTGTCGATTTCTGCATCTATTGCTGCTTGATTATTTCCATCAAGGGAAAGTAATCCTCTATTTGCCCCATTGACCGAAAGGTTTTGGAAGGTTGGTATAATTGATGAAATATGGGTTGCGACTATGGTGGATATCGGGTTGGGATTGCAAATGTATGATGACTCCAATAACTGTTGGTTTTGGTGAAACTTGGTCGGTTCATGTGGTGATACTTTGTCGGGTAGATCTTGACTCGACAATTTTGTGGGTGGTGGTGATATGCTGGGATTTAAGGAATAGATTTGGTAGATTGTTGATAAATCATTGAAGTCCAACATATTTATCAATTTTTTCCTTAAGGGTTCTAGGGATAATCTTGTTGCAACTTGGTGATATGGCCACAGTTGAATATGGTGTTATTCTAGTCAAAGAAGGTCTTAGTGAGTCTGGCGTCAAATTGATAGAATCTATTTCAGGCTGGGTAGCAGACTTTACCTTTCTAGGCCTGCCTTGCTTTGCTCTAGATTTGACATACTACTTGACTTGGGTCTCAAGTGATACCTTGTTTATTGCAGCATCCTCCAGTATGTTGGCAACAATAGCAAGTAGTTATTCCTCATCTTTTGATTCCTCTGTTAAGAAGAGTTTGTGCTTCCCCTTCCCTTTTTCCCTAGTTCCTTTCTTTTTCCTTGAAGTTGTTATTTCCTTAGCTATTTTATTCAAATTTTCCTTTGTCATGGCATAGTATAGGTTGTCTAATTGAATATCTTCCTCTATCTATTCTTCTCCTTTATCCTCCTATTAAGTTGGGATGATAATGCTTTGTTGTGTCGGTGTGACAGCCTGTTGTTCAGTGGGTAAATTTTCAATTCGGAGGGGTTTTTTCTCTTCTGTTGGACTGTCCCTTGAGGTGAAAGTACTAATATGAAGGTTGACTTCATAATATTCCTCCTTCTCTTGGTCGGTCAATGGTTCTAAAATGACTTGATTACTTTATTTTGTAGCCTCCGATATGGTGATGACAGTTTTGGACTATCTGGCCAGCTCTATGAAGATATCCTCGACTGTTAGGTAGTAGTCGAGTGGCTTTCCCTTTTGTTGTAGACCCTTGCTCATGCCATATTGCTGTGTGGTATAGTTCTAGTTGGATATGTGCTGTAGGGGGCATACATCTTCAGATGTTTTGAGGCACCCTCCATTTGGCTTTTTGGACTTCAAGATTTTGAAACCAGTGTTCTAGGAACACTTTGCTTTATTCTTGTTCTAGTTGGGTTCTAGCCATTGAAAAAGGATTAAAGTGCCACATACAAAATCTGGATGGCTCCAAGAAGTCTTTATGCCCGACTAGAGATAGGTGGTACATAGCTATCCATATTAAGAGTGATGGGAATTTGATTATTGCACCTGATTCCTAGCACTTCTCATAGATAGATTTGATCATTTCGGCCATATATTGAGCCCAACAGTATACCTTTCCTATTTTTGCTACGCAGTCGATAGCTTCCAGCATGTTGAGCTTCAAATTGTAGCCGCATCCTGTGACAGTCAGACATGTGGATACGATTTTGGCCACTATTTTGGGTGTGGTGGCTTGGACTTTCCCGATTATTAACCCTTTTGATTTTTTCCCTATTGGTGTTCCCGTTAGTATTTTGACCAATCCTTCCTTTATGCCTATAGGAATAGGGTCACCTTTGTTGAACATCCCAGTAAGTTTATAAATGGTTTCATTTGATATTTCAACTAGTTTATCAAAGTAGAATTTACTGTTGTGGTACCGAATGATGATGAATTTCACAATATTTTCCTTTGTTCCTCCAAAACTTTCCATGAGAGGTGCGTTCAGAAAATTCATAATGGTGATGTGGTTTACCTTCTTCACTTACTATGTCATCCTTGACTTTCCCCGATAATCCCATTCTTTGATTTCTTCCCAGTGTCGCGCCTAAGAAACTTCTTGCACTTTTTACGTTTTTAATGTTTCATATCCATTTCACTAGCAGAATTACGATAGATTCCAACTCTTTTATTTTGGCTTCCATGGCTCTGGTTTGTTTTCGGGCCATTTTGTCAGTATTCGATTTGGATCTCTTCTTAGTTGATTTTCTCACAGGGTTCTGGTAATTCTGTCACTCTAGCTCTTGATGAAACAATATGTGATATTCGACTGGCATAGTATTTATAGGCAGAGGGGATCAAGATCTTGTTGATGGTGTTATTAATAGCGGATTTGATGGTAAAGGATGCCCAGTTTTCGGTGCTCCTTATGAAATTAGTCATGATGGGTTGATTTGACATTCTGATCCTCTTGTCGATGTCGATGGTATGGTCGATCTACGGTATGTTGATGGTGAAAATGTTGGTTATTGTGAAATGGTGGTATACTACACCTGTCTAGATTTCCTGTCATTTTGCTTTTCCTTGATTCTTTTAGGTTTTTGTTTTTTTTCTAGTTTTTCTAGTTTTTGTTAGCAGTTATAAAAACGACTTTTTTTTTCTTTTAACTTTTCAATTTTGGTACCATTTTAGTCGAGCACCATTTAATAGTTTCTGAAATACTATGCCCTATAATTTTGTCAATCGAACTAATCCATTGGGATTGATTTCTTTGACAATGTAAGGTCCCATCCATTATGTGTGTAAATTTTTAGGTTTTCCTTTCACCCGACTATTGTATAGTAGTGCAATGTCTTTGACCAACAAATTCTTATTTTTGATGTTTCAGTCATGCCAAGCCTTCTGTTGTTTCTTTTGAATTTATTACTGTTGTATAGAAAGCAGTCGGTGTTCTTATAGTTTGGCTAATTGCATTAGCCAATCCTTTCTTTCTTATTTGACATTGTTATGTATGATGTCAGCTATCACTAGTGTCTGTTATTGAAAATGTAAGGGAACGACTGCTTCTTGGCCGTAGACTAGTCGAAAGGGTGTTTGGTCAGTCGAACATTTATATGTTGTTATGTATGCCCATAATAATGCATGGATTTTCTTGTCCTAGTCATATTTGTTGGTATTGCATATTTTTGCTAGACCCCTTGTCAGTGTTTTGTTGAATGCTTCTATCACCTTGTTCGAATGAGGGTGATAGGATCTACTTCATTGGTGGTCAATTTTGAACTGTTCTGTTAGTGTTGTGATTGTTTTATTGATGAAGTGTGAAACTTGGTCACTGATTAAGGTTAAAGGGAAGCCAAACCTAGTGATAATGTTTTCATATATGAATTTAGCAGCTACCTCACTAGAACATGTGTCGACAGGTTTTGCTTCTGCCCATTTAGTGACATATTCTACTGTTGTTATGATATACCTTGCACCTGTCATTTTTGCTGGGACTGGGAATGGACCTACAAAGTCGATATCCTATATTTTGAATGTGATCCTTGGGTTTACTAATATTAAAGGAATTTCTGTACTAGGTAGCGGTTGACCTAGATGTTGGCAATGATCACATTTTCCCACAAACTTTTTATAGTCTTTGTACATGGTCGGCCAGCACAGTCTTGATTGTTGTATTTTCTTAGCAGTTGTATCAGACTAAAAGTGTCCTCCCGTGAGTCCATAGTGTGCTTCGTGCATAATGTTTTCTTGTTCATGTTCTAACACCCATCAATGGAGTACTTTGTTCAAGCCTATTGTTTATAAGAATCCATTAATGAGACTATATGGTGCAGTTTTCATGGCTAAAATTTGTTTCTTTTTTGTGCTCATTCCATCTGGTGCTTGACCATTCTCCAAGAATTGTGTTATATCTTCTAATTCTACAGCAACAACTTCTATTCAAAATAAGTGTGCATCTGACAAGTCATCTTTGACTCCTATCAGCTCGTCCCCCATGTCAATTTTGGACAAGTGGTCAGGTTCAACATTCAATTGACCTAGTTGAACTAATACTTCAAATTCAAATTCTTGGAACAGTAATAGCCAACGATAGATTCTCCGGTGGTGTAAAGGTTTGTTGACGAGGTATTTTAGTGCTTGGTGATTGGTATAGAATATGAAGTGGTTAACTAGTAGTTAATGTTGATACTTTTAAAGTGCAAAGACCATACCTAGTACCTCACTTTTTGTTGTTGAGTAATTGCATTCTACCTTGTTTAATTTTCTATTGATGTATATGATTGGCTAATCCATTCCATCTTCCCCGGGTTGTGTCAGAATTACACCTATTTCTAGCCTAAAGCATCAATATGCACATGGAATTTGATTGACCAGTTTGGAAATCTGAGAATGGGTGCTTGGAATATTTTCTTTTTAATGTGTTGAAAGATGTATCACATTCTTCTGTCCAATCAAACTACTAATCTTCTCTTAACAATTATTCCAATGGGTAGGTCATATCTGAATAGTGTCGAATGAATTTTCTGTAATACCTTGTATGACCCAACATTACTCTAACCTGTTTTGGATTAACCGGTGGCTTTAAGTCGAGGATCATTTTTATTTTAGCAAAATCGACCTTGATATCTTATTTTCATATGATATGTCCTAGTAAGATCCCTATAGGTGTTAAGAAGATGCATTTTTTATATTGAGGGATAGCTAAATCTGTCGGCACCATTCTACCATAACCCTTAACCATTTACAATGGTATTTTAGCATGGAATAGATCGTCCAATCATCAAAGTATACCACCATTGTTTTATAAATGTATTCTTGAAAATACTATAGGTGCATTCTTGAGACCAAATGGTATCACTCTGTAAGAAAATGAGCCAAATTCACATACGAAGGTTGTCTTCTTCTGATCTTCCTTGGATATCGGTACCTGATTATATCCTGAGAATCCATCTGTAAATGAGTAGCATTCATGTCCTATGAATTCATTTAAGATATCATCGGCATATGGAGTCGAAAATGGATCTATTAAGGTAACCTTGTTTAACTCTCAGAAGTTGACACAGATTCGTATTTTTGTCGGGTCATGCTTTTTCGGTTGGATGACCATTGGGATTTCCCATTCTGAGTAGTCAATGTGGTAAATAATTCATGCTGTCAACATATTGTCAATATCCCTTTTAACTATTTATTTGTATTTGTGAGCGAAATTGTAAGGTCTTTTGTTGACAGATCGGGCATGAGGTTTGATGTTTATCTTCATCTCGCCCATTTTTGCTACTAATGATTTTAAGTCTTTGTAATCTCATGTAAATACATCTTGGAATTCCTTTAATAATTTGAGGATTTCTATAGTTTGTTCTTCGCTCCGATAGTTGTCAATTCTTGCCATTTTTGGTCTATTATCATTAGAAATGTTGATTTATTTAGTTTTTACTTCCACTTCCATTTATTCTGGTGCTTTAATTTCATTAATATGTTGAATACCTTCTTTGAACTATGAAATGTTGCTGGAAAAGTATGCTTCTATCATTCGGTCGGTGTCGTCTTTGTCGGTTGACTCAATTTTGAATATTGTTTTCACTAGCTTGATCGTTTCTGGGTCATCGGTCTTCCATTGAAAGCTTCTTCGATATGTATGTTCAATTTCTAATTGGAGTCTTGTCGACTGTGGTATTTTGTTGGATTGAATGTTATGGCATGCTGCATTTGGTCTGCTTTTATTTTTTGTCGACTTGCTAGTAGTTGGCTGTATAAGTGTTTTTATTCGTTTTGTAGCTTCGACTAATTTTGCATCTTCCAGTATAAAGAGAAAGTCTTGAATGAAATTTTCTTTAAGTTCATCCCATAGGAATGTTTCACCTTGTGCTTCTTCCATTTTATACCATTTTTTAGGTAGGTCATCTAATGTCGAGGGAAACAAGTGTGGCCATATACATTCATCTTTGTAACCAAGTCTTCTCCACTCTTTTTCACATATTCTTATATGATTTTATGGATCTTTTCCTTGGGTGCAGACATGTATTTGTGCCTGTTTTGTTAGCTTCCTTCGTTCAATCCTTCCTACTAAGAAAGTAGAAGCTGTTGTCCAAGTTTTTAGTCTCAACTGATGGGTGTCCCACCATCGAGAAGCTTGTTCTGTAAACGTTTCGACCAGGATTTGAGGTCATCCATGTTCACCTATGGTCTTAGAGACTTGTTCTACATGGAGAACTGGTGATTCTCTCTCTTTATATCGAAGAATCTGTTTATTATCTATTTTTATTGGTGCTAAAGAGGGATATTCCCTTATTATTTTCTCAAATATTTTTGGAATAGTTGATATAGAAAAGCATTGTGGATTTGGTTTCTTCTAGATATATTGAATTATCCAGCAACCTCTTGCTTGCGTTTCATAGTTTTCAATTTCCCAATCATATATTTCTACGTCTAAGTTATATCCAACTGAGTCCTGGTTCCCCGGATGAAGTTCTCCATAACTACTAGGTTTAGTATAATCTTCATTGTTTTGAATCTGGTAGAGTTGTTGAACATCAACTTCTTCATCAATAGGGTCAGTCTAGGGTTCTCCTTGTGAAGGGTGAATGGGGACAATCACTTTCTATCCATTCCATTTTAGTTTTATCCTTTCTTTGTCCAATGATATAGAAGCTTTCATTTTTCTTCCCCATGGGCATCCTACCAAGGATGGCAAGGAGTTGGATCCTTCCTTAGGGTTGATGATCTCGAAATTGACTTTTGTTGAAATTCCTTTTATCGTTGTATCGACATTTCTCCAAACCCCAATTGGTTTGACGAGTCATTGGTCGACCAGTTTTAAATATATTCCTGATTCATTCAGTCAAGGCCTACCCAACTGTTCCCATGTATCTATTGTCATGATATTCACTTGGGATCCAAAGTCAAGAATGACTTGTTGAACATGGTATCCTTCTATTTCGAGATCGAAAAGTGGGTCAAGATCATTCTTATCTTTTTTATTTAAGCTGCATATACTCTTAGTCTGTTTATCTGTGTCATTTTTGTTTTTAATATTGTGCAGTAGGTCAATGAATTATGCCACCGATTTATCTTTATGTATTAGGTTTAATAGTTTGTGAAGTGTGTTCTGCAAACTGTCATTGACATCTTCTTGTCCAGCAAATTCTTGAAACATGCTCAATGCATCGTTATACAATTTTTTTTTCTTTATAGGGTTAGGATATTCGTTTTTATCTTTAATCTTACTTATTCTTGGATTGTCACTTCCAATTTTCATTCGTTGTCTAGTTATTATGTGTAGGTTCTTTGTGCGAATTATACCACTCTTTTGAACACAAGACAAGACATTAACATTCTTCTTTTTATTAATTTTGTCGAGTATGGTGGGACAATATTCTAATGTGTGGTTGCCCACACCAAAGCGAGTAAAAAAATTTAGGTCGGTTCTGTCATTATTATTAATTCTTGCACATGATCTAGGAACTAGGAATCAAAATCATCAAAGAATAATTGAAAAATACACATGAATTAGCAATAATTGGAATACCAAAATAGGTTTCCTATCTGTATATTATATAAATAATAAAGGATTACAATACCATGCATAAGCAATGGATTAACTCAATGAAGAGTTCAAATACCTAAGGGACAATTCAAATTCAATGAGTGAGCCTAGCTTAACTAACTCTTTGCCATGCAATCTCACTCAGTTAACCACTTGACCAAAACCCTAATTGACTCACCAAACCCTAACTGAAGTTGGAGTGCAATAAATGACTTAATCTCAATTGAAGGAGATCAAACACATGTCATAGAAATCCAATCATAAAGTGCTAGTACTGCATGACTCCAATAAACCCTGATGAGGTTAACTGAAGCTGAAATGACCATTAGAAGTTGGTGAAGGCGCCTTGTTCACTCCAGTTCATTGAAATAATATTAAATAATCATTAAATAATTATTAAATAATACATTTAATCCATGGAGGTGCCTTAACTGACTGTAACTGATTGGTTGAACTGAAATTAACCCCCAGTTAGCAATTAGGTACATGAATGTCACACAGATCACCCCTGGAGTGCTCTAGTTAGCCTCCTTGACTATAGGTAGGCGTGGGAGTGACTGGGATGATGGTAATTAATGCTCCATTGATGTCAATTAAACTTAAGATAGTGGTTTAACTAGGCCAATTTGACCAAAGGAGTGAGTATGAAGGTAAATGTCTCCAACACCCCCCCTTAAGCTATACTCAGGAAGAGTTAGAAAACATAGATGCATAAAATGCTAGGGCCCTGGAAACAAAGGCCATAGGTCACCCTATACAATAAAGCAACTGAAACAATTCTCAAAACAAACTAAGTGAGGAAAAGAGGGAAAACCCAGTGGGAAAAAACCCCCCCTCAAGCTGAACACTGAAAGTAGTCTGGATCACCCTGATGAACTTACCCCCAACAGTGAACGGAGGTAAGTGAACTTATTTTTTGAAAATATCTTGGTGAATATGTCTGGAGGAATCTTCCACTTTGGAAGAATAACAATGCACTCAACTGGATCAGAAATAGAAACAGCTGCATGGTGAAAACTGGACCCATGTAGAGCAACTGAAATCATCTGAAGAGAGAGCAAAGTTTATTGAGGATTTGAACCATATGTGGAACAGTCAAGAAACTGATATGTTTCAGCCTTGAACATCAAACCATGACTGGTAAAATCAGCCCCAAATATTAGGAGCAAGTGTCCATGCGGATGCAGAATGTCTTCCTCTTTACTAGTTCTGTGAGGAGATGATTTTGTGACCAAAGGTAGAGAATCCCTGGGACTTTGGAGAGTGAATGCTTGAGATCCATAATCTGATATAGCTTCAGAAATATCTAATGATTCACAAACTAAAATATCAGCAACCTCATAAGAGGAAACTAACACCAAATCCCCATAAGCAAATTTGAAGAAGAACTGCGGTACTTGTTTCTTCACACCGTTGATGAGAACAGCTACAAGCAGTACTGAAGGTTTACGAACCTGAAATTTTTAACCAAGAAATATCAGATCAGATCCAAATAATATCATATCATATCCAATAAGGTTCATATCAGATCCAAAATTATGGTCAACCGAGACGGTAGATGCATGGTTTTCTTCTTCTTCAAAATTCTGAATTTTGGTGCATGCAATCCTGCAAGAATTTGCTGGAAGATATAGATCATGGGGAGTGAATGTGTCACTCTTATAATCTGATATTTCTTCCAAAATATCCAAGTTTTTACATATTTGCACACCAGCAGCAACATTAGAGGGAGAAAAATCAAATTTCTCTTCACTTTCGGAAGCAATTACTGGTAAATTTATCACAGAATTCAAAGGAAAATCACCGGTGAATGTTTGCATGGAAGTGTAGCAGCATTTTTATTCAATATAAGAGATTCGAATGTCTTCTTCTGTTTCAGAAATATGAGAAGATGAGATATCAGAGATCTCATGAACTTCCAGAGCATCAAGAGAAGGAGTCACTTCATGGAGACTTTCTTCAATTCGAATTGAATGTGTAGAAGATTCTGCTTCATCTTCATCTTGAACAACTTCATCAGAGAGAGTAGAGGCTGAGAGTTTTGAGTGAAGAACTCTTGTGGTGCTGGCTGTAATTTCCAAAGTACTATTATGATCCTCATTGTGCTTGCCAAAGGTTTTGTCCAATCTTGTCGAAAGATCCTTTGGGTGTTCAGCAGAATAAAAAACAAAGTACAAGTCATCATCAAGGGCCAGAGCTATTGATCCAAAAGCTCTGTCAATGTCATTTAGCCGGTCATTCTCATTCTCATAAGTCTCTCTTCCAATTCCAATAGACACCTCATAGAGACCTTGTCTCTTGAGATATGCAATCATCTTCAACTTCCATTCTGAATAGCTTGTGAATGGGGTGAGAGGAGGGATTGATGAGTCCATTCGAAGTTGTACCTGATAAAACCTGCAAATCAAAACAAAAAGGGCACCGTAAGGTCGGACAGACTGCACATTCTAGGCTTTCATCACACCCAGCACAGTCAATCAAGCAAGCTTGATCAACAAGTTCTTTACTTGGGATATTGAATGGTAAGCCTTGGCTTCTGGTGCAGTGCTGGATTCTTGAGATATTGCTCAAATTTCATGGAGAAATCTGTCAAAAATCTTGTTCTTGAGAGATTGTTCTTCATCCCACCATGAGCTCTGATACCATATTAATTCTTGCACATGATCTAGGAACTAGGAATCAAAATCATCAAAGAATAATTGACAAATACACATGAATTAGCAATAATTGGAATACCAAAATAGGTTTCCTCTCTGTATATTATATAAACAATAAAGGATTACAATACCATGCATAAGCAATTGCTTAACTCAATGAAGAATTCGAATACCTAAGGGACAATTCGAATTCAATGAGTGAGTCTAGATTAACTGACTCTTTGCCATGCAATCTCACTCAGTTAACCACTTGACCAAAACCCTAATTGACTCACCAAACCCTAACTGAAGTTGTAGTGCAATAAATGACTTAATCTCAACTGAAGGATATCAAACACATGTCATAGCAATCCAATCATCAAGTGCTAGTACTGCATGACTCCAATAAACCTTGATGAGGTTAACTGAAGCTGAACTGAGCATCAGAAGTTGGTGAAGGCACCTTGTTCACTCCAGTTCATTAAAATAATATTAAATAATCATTAAATAATTATTAAATAATATATTTAATGGATGGAGGCACCTTAACTGACTGTAACTGATTGGTTGAACTGAAAGTAACCCCCAGTTAGCAATTAGGTGCATGAATGTCACACAGATCACCCCTGGAGTGCTCCAGTTAGCCTCCTTGACTATAGGAAAGGATAAGTTAGCCTCCTTGACTGTAGGTAGGCATGGGAGTGACTGGGATGATGGTAATTAATGCTCCACTGATGTCAATTAAACTTAGGATAGTGGTTTAACTAGGCCAATTTGACCGAAGGAATGAGTATGAAGGTAAATGTCTCCAACAATTATATGGACAGTCCGCATACCCGTGTCCTTATTTATAGCATGTGAAGCATTGAATTGGTCATCGTGGTGGACTGCCACAATTTGCATAGAATCATCCTCGATCTCCAAATCCTCCATGACAATTTTCAAATCAACGTTCGTATCTACGACCTTCGTATTGTCGATTGTTTGGTGCATTTTGTTCATTTGAGGTATTATCATTGTTCTAGGCCGCGACATTTGTTTGGTAGACTTCTTGATAGTTTTTTCAATTCTTAAGGTTCAGGTGGTATTCGACTATTGTGTGACTCTTGACTTCACAGATCGCACACCACAAAGCTTTTCCATTCTTCATGTTATATGGACAATCCTTCGTCATATGGTCTCCATGCTCCTGACATATATCATAAATTTTTTTTATGAACAAAAAGGACATTTTGTTGGCTTACATCCTGTCAACAATTATCTTTGGTATGGCTAGTTGGAGAACATTTTGTACACAATATCTCATGACCCTTGAGGTTCAGTTCTCTCAAATATTTCTGCCTGATTTCCAATTTTTCTTCAATTCTTGCGTCGATAGCAAGGTATGTCAGGTAGTCCTCATCCATATCGACCTGCAAAGCTTTTGTCAGTGCTTCTTCATACATTTTAAATGTCTCCAGGATTATATGTCGTCATATATTTTGGGATATTCCTACAAGAAACCATTGAATCAGCAATTGTTCATCAATAACATAGTCTATTTGGATCAAGAGGTCTTTCCATCTTTTATCATAGTCTTGGATGGTTTTTTACGGTTTCAGAACTATAGTCTTAAGTTTTTTTGCTGCCAGATGCTTTGCATATGGTGTTTTGAAGAAGGACAAAAATTGTTGCTTGATCTCTGCTTTAGTTGCATTAGGTGTTTTTTCGGTATAGGTCATATACCAAGTTAATGCTCTTTTTTGTAGTGCACCTACGAACTGTGCCATTTGTCTATCTTCGTTTGTAACTTGATTGGCCTCCCATGTCGATTCGCAGATGAACCAATGTCTCCTGGCATCTTTGTTACCCTCATAGAGGGGAATGTGTGCTGAGCCGTTCCCCATGTCGGCATCAGCTTCTCCTTTGGGAGCTGGTGGTGGTGCGGTTGGTGGTGGGGGTAGTGAGATATTTGGTGTATCCCTCTGTTCACAGCTTGTCTTGACGAAACTTTCATTTATGTCAGATGTTTTGGTTGTCGGTTCTATTTGACAACTTGTGGATCAAGTTCATGTTCTTCTGTCAATGTCCAACTTCACTGTTGTGCCCATGAATCTGACTTGTTGGTGTCTTGTAAATTTGTGTTATGAAGGGGGAGGTGCTCCTTCATGTATGGGGTAGAGTAAATGAATTATTTGGTTGGAAGGGTACACCTGAAGTGTAACCCAATTCCCTTCCTTCGGTCAATGGATCACTAAATGATTGTCATCATTTACTTTGTCGTCTAGTCATCTCCATGTACCGAACTCACCAGCTCTTAGTCTCAGGTCCTCCTCGATAATGGCCTACATTCGGGTACTTGGATTTGTTGGAGATAGAGGTATTACCTCCTAGGGTATTTCTAGCTGGAGAGCTTCTCATTGCTCTATCCACAAATATTCTTACATTGGCAATGCCTCTTAACCTACACCTTCTTCCTTTCGGTCATGACCTGACTGCGGTGGATTTCCCTCATGCTCTCTCACCTTAGAAACCATTCTTATTTGGAGCATTATAGATTTCTCTCGTATATCCTCCCTTATTTTTTTCCTATTCCCCCTTTCTATCTTTTGTAGGTCCGATGCACCTTAATGAGTCACTATTTTCTCAATTTCCCTCTTTTGTTGACTTTTCATTGCTGCTGGTGGTATTTTCCCAGTTCGACTAGAATCCTTCTACTCTGTCCCCGATACATGACAAGCTACCCCCCCATAGCGTACCCGACACTTTAGTAAGCTCGAATATTTCTATTAATTTGTTCAAGAAGTACTTCCACTCCCTTTCTACAATAATTGTTTCCCATGCCTTCTGCTTTTCCACCCAGTTAGTGTTTGTAGGAGGTTTGATGAGTGATGGACGAGGTTTGACTATATGACCTACTCCTCTGTTGATTATAGATTTGAACAACAAGGTAGGTAGAGAATAAATAAATTGCTCAGTAAAGTCTATATAGAATATTTTTTCAATACTTCCAACTAAAACTCTCTCCTCTACTGCTTGTTCTTGACATAATTCATCTACAATTTTATCAAACCACTCTGAAAGGTTTTTTCTTCCTCCTTGGATCGGTTTCTTTAGTAAATCTTGGTCTTTATTTTATTTTGGCTTAATCTAATAGTTTTTTCAACAACTGAGGCACTGATTCTACAAATTTCTCATGGGTTTCAGTGAAGAATTTCTCCTTTTCCCAGACAATGGTCAATCTGTTTCTTCTCACGTAATTCTGCAAGTTGTTTGCAATGTTAAGCTCCCACCAATTCTTAATCTCTTTCTCTGATATCATTTATGTATGGTCATGTCATCTGTATATGTACGGTCGAAAACGAAACCAATGTTTTAATCTCATAGATCACATAGGGTTACCAATAATACACATAAAGAATCATATAAACATACAGAGATAAGAGACAAGAACATATAGTATAATAATATATTATATTATAGAATCACATGAGGGTCCATACATATACAAAACTGAACCAAGTTCTTAGCTGGCTCAATAGCCTATTATATATTATTACAAAACGGTTATGAGTAACTACTTGTTGGTTTGGTCAATTGACATGACCTTTGGAGGATGACATTATCTCCGATTAGTTGATTGACTAGTGTAGTCGGCTCACTGACTAGCTCCTCCAACAAGTGACCAGTTATTGGTCATGGTAGTCATTTATGATGGCCATTATTTACTCATCTTCCGTACCTATATTATGTTTATTTATCTTTAGTGGTTCTACAAATTTGAGCACATTATTGATGGATCACTTTTTTTGTACCATCCATTCCCCTCTATCTTGTTTGATCTATATCTTGCATGCAGGTTCAGTTTCTTACACCATTTCCATGTTTTCCACCTTCTAGAATTAGATAGTTTGGTTTATTTGTTCCAATTTATTATAATATGAAAGCACTAGTCTCTGTAAATGATTCTTTAGTTTTTTCATGAAATAAAATGCTTCATTCAATGAAGAGGTCTATCTATGTCAGGATCGACTACACTAAAATTCAACATGGCAATGAACTATGTGGTTATAACTTCCCATGTTCTTGTTTTCCTCCTTTTCCCCTATTGCACATACAAACTACACAGTATGGCATCTATGGTATGTATAAACCTATGAACCCATTGAATATGTGGGATTCTTTTCATCCTTTTTGTAGTACACAAAATGGTCATTTGGGTCTTTGATACATTTAAATTTGTTAATCAATTATAGGTTTTCCATGGGCTCAAATCTTACCCTGATGGAATCTTTGATATGTTCCCACCTACACATGTCATCCTTATGTTTTACAAACCAGCACATATGTATCCCCCAAAATTCTACATCGATATCTTGGACTCTCTAAGCATTAGGTACCTATTCATCAATCTTGTCTAAAAAGGTATCCACCCTCTCAATTTCATTACATTTTGGTGCATAATGTACCTTTAATTTGATCCAGCGCAAGAATTTGTTGACCATAGTGCATCTTGAGAGGACACTTCATATAGCTGAGTCTACTATCACTTCAATGTGTACTAACAATTTGTGCCCAAATAATATATATTATGCCAAATCAATTCCATATGTAGTTGGATTCAAATAGTCTTCCCTACATTTGGTTATGTTGTATATGTTCTAAATTTTCATGCTATTGGCATCATCAATTACCAACTCTATGTAGTTTTCTCCTTATTTAGCATTAAGTAGGGACAACACATGTTGAATATATGTTTTCATTCATGTCAAAGGGTTTAAGGATCAAATATCAAATGTAAAAGCGTCGAAAGTATCAAAGATGAGATGGACCAAAAGTCAAATTGCTAAATACATTCTCTTACAACCAGCTTGAGGATGTACATATGAGAGAATGTAGAAGTCAAATAAAGAAATTCTACCACCATGACATTGGGCACAAATGCACACATATTCATACACATAGAAGAATATTTAATATAACACATATGTGAAAATACTAGTTGTAAGACTTATGATTAAAGATAAAATATAAAATAGTGTGTAAAATTACCACAATGTTTGGTTAGTGGTACAAAATATTTGTAAAAAATCATAAGAAACAAATCAATGTGTGAAAAAGTTCCACAAGGATGTTGGCATATGTGCATCATAAATTACAAACATGATTTCCAAAAGGTGGCATGCTGATGCAGGACCTAACTTGTTAAAGACACAATCCATTAGGGTGTTATCCAAAGCTAAGGGACTTCACCAAGTGGACATATCTCTTGAGTCAAGAATATTATAAACAAGTAAGATATGTATGAGGTGAACTAAACTTTTCAAAATGAATATCTAAAATAACTATTGAACAAGGTTCATTTTTTTGCGTATCAATGACTTGTTTATCATGGTAAATGTATTTAAGCATTAAAGATATAGTTCACAAATAAATCGGGGATGTGAAACAAATAATTTTTCTAAAGATACCCGTAGTTTGGATGTGCAAAGGGGGACTTCTTAGTAAAAACATATATCTTAGAACAACAAGTGCGACTAATCCAAAAACTCTATTTGTATGCAGAACGTAGGGTAGCAAGGAAGATGCAAACCATAGTTATTTTTGAAAATCATATTTTGGGAAAATCTCTATTCAGACGTAGATTTGTAGATGCATATCAAAATATTACAATAGTTGTGAAAATCGAAGACAATGTGATTTTGTATTTTCGAAGTTTCTTCTATAAAATCATATTTCATATCAAGGAGGTTGGATGGCGCAAGGATTAAGGGGTCATAGCATCCTTCAATTTAGTGCTGTAAAATACAATCAGGGTATTGTAACATCCTTTTATTGGTGTAGATAAAACATATGGGGTAGTATCCTCCTTGTAGTGGGTGCTGGAGAACAAACAGATGTTGTAACTTTCATAAATTGAGAGCACAATTTTCCACAAGATGAAGCTTGAACATGCAAGTCACAATTTTCAAAGAAAGACTTATATCTATTCAGGTTGGTTCCTGAAGATCGTGAATTGGTTCTCACACAGATAAGGGTTGTTGTAGGTCGGTTCCAGTTGCTCGCATGTTGTACTTGGTATCAAGTAAACACCTAAAATGAGTAGGTGCTCATGTTTGAAGACTATAATCTCCTACTAATGTAACTATTCATACATATATATCTTTACATATATACATTTCTTCTCAATTATTTGTGTATTATTCTAATTATTATTATGAATGATGGAAAGTTTTAAATTTTGCAAAAACTGCATAAGCTAAAATGACTGATTTACCCCCCCTCTTAGTAATAACTTAATACCAATGCCCCACATAACTCCACTATTTAAAAATACATCCATGGTTGTTTCATGTTATAGATATAATTGTTATCAAATGTTCAATATATCCCCAACAATGTTGGATAGATATATGCTTCTTCAAGTATCTCTATCACCTAAAAAAATGCTACTATCTTCACCTTGTTAATATCAACTTGAATATTCTCTAGCCAGTCTACAGCCAGTCTATGGGATAGATATTACATTGATTTTCCAATTTGAGTTGAAGGGCGGCCATACTAACTTTAGTTTTCCCATCAATTCACAATACATCTTAGGAAATATGTTGACAGCATACTCAAACTCGATCATTACATAATTCATCATGTATCCTCTTAACTCAAGTGCTAGCTTGAATTCTTTCTAGTGAATATTTTCTTTCTCACCCATCACACACTCTGCTCAGGTAGTAGAACTAAAATTATCTCTTCCATGATGCTAAATGTCTCCATATTTACGATAAGAACCATCACTTTTATTGTGACCTGAGTATCACTCAACACTTTCAGAAAACAACCAAGAAAATCACTTACTTGGTCCTCAAGGTGGTTATTCTATAATTTTCTATGTCATATTTATTCTTCCTTCCATGCAATCCACTATTACTCTTCATTGCATAGGATGTGGAACATGTCCTCCGCATACAATATATTTTTGTGATTCTCTTCTTCATGCATCCTACATAGCTGGTATTTTTTACGTAGTCTCTCTTGGAAAAATTATTCTCCTCGTAGTGATGCTTCCCCAATCACCCTCTATGCATCTCATAGGAATTGATTTTGGTGCACAAAATCAAACTTCATCAAGTCTTGGACAAATTTATTTATTTTAGGCTCAATTGGTTTCTTCATGCAATGTACTCTTATTATATATTCCCATGTCATGGAAACGCCCCTCCCCTCCCCCCTCATTTACTATGTTTAGATATGTAGGGTCTCTTTTAGTAGGATCCTCGCACAATTATTCCATCAAAATATTAGATCATCCATTATTCTCTTCCCATTTCTCTAGGAAATATATGAAATCTTCTGTTGGATTATCCATGCTATGAAAACATTTCCAAAATGTTCATGGTTTCATATAAAATCATGCTAGATTCAATAGATCACCACAATTGAAGAAGATGTCTTTCCCGCCACCACCTCCATAGCTGCTACCTCAACCCCAATATCACCTTCATGTAGCTCCTTGGTTCTCTCCTTGTTAATATGTTTTTTCTCCTCCACCCCTTGAAAAAAAAACACAATCGCAGTGCGGTACTTCATGAGATGAAGTGCATGACAATTATTTCCATCATGCCCCATTTTTACAGAACTCATAGAAAGGAGTATGTGTAGTACTCAGATACTTTTGTAGAGTTTGATGTTTTGAAGGTGAGTGACCACATGTTCTAGAGTTTTTTAACCATTAGGTCTAGATGGGAAAGGTTAAGGTGTGTTGGTTTCTATATAATTTCCTAATATAGGGAACTCATTCTCACGGAATCCCTCTACCCTACAGAAAGTGACCACACATTTTTTGATATTTCCTTCCCCTTTAATAACTATTATAGATGCATTGTTAGCATACAAAGTTATGACTCAACATGCACCATCCTTGCAATAGATTCTTTACTTTGAGTGGATTCCAATCACACAGAAATATGTAGGTCCTCCAACTGCATTCCCACCATAACTTGAGTAAATTGAATTGTGATATGTGAAATTACTCCTACAATAAATCATTCCAAAGATGTACATCCCGAAAATGGCAACCTAGTAGGCCAAAAATAATATTGAACAACTTAGCATAGTCCATAATAGTCTCACCAATCCTTTAATTAATCCGTTTTATCTCAATTATGCACTGTGATTCTAACTTGGGTATCTAGAATTCTCTGTTGCCAAATTTCTGTGGTGATAGGTTATTGGAGAATCAAAGTTCGGAAAAACCACAGTATCGAAATGACGAGGTCGACGTTTCGAATCCATATCAGGATCCATCATCAGGACAAGTCGAATGTGGAGAGAGTGAGAACCAAAGTTAAATACTGAAACCGGTAGGTCGGCCGCGGAGACTAGGGTTTGCTAGGTTAGAAATTCATTTTTAATTTTACTTTTACCTCCACCTATTTTACGGGAAAAATTGTTTATATTATTAATGGCTGAATTAAGACAATATAAAAAATTTTAAGGAGAAATGTTGCTTACAATTCTTACCAACCCTAAAGTTTTCTGAAATGATATTTTAAAAAAACCCCAATAAAATATAATTTTTTAAAAACCTTTGAAATTAAACCTAAAAACTTAAGTTTTCAAATCTATTTTTATTAATAACAAATTAAAAACCCAAAGTTATTAAAATGTTATTTTTAAAACCTTAAAGTTTGATTTTAAAAACGCACCCAATGCCCCAAAAATATCAAAACCCTAAAAATATGAACTTATTATCATTAATAACGTTAATATCAATTTTAAAAACCTTTGATATTAAACATAAAAACTTAAAGTCTTTAAATATAATGTTATTAATAACAAATTAAAACCTTAAGGTTAATAAATTTGTCATTATTAATGAATTTTAATATTAATTATAGCTAAATTTCATTAAAAGGTGACTTAATATTAGGATTTTAAAGGTTGAAATAACCTTTTAAAACCCTAAAGTTTTAACTTTTATTATTATTACTAATAGTTTTATAAATCTTAATGATAAGTCTAAAGACCTTAATAATAAATCTAAAGACCTTAAAGTTTTGAAATTTATTAATATTACTAACAATTTAAAAACCCTCATAATAAATTAAATATCTTAATGAATTTTAATTATACTTAATTTTTCAAGATGTTCTTTAAGTTTGATTTTCGAATTTATTATATTAAAGACCTAAAATAAATTTAAAACCTTAAAGTTTATTAAATTTATTATTATTAATAACAAATTTAAAAACCTCATAATAGATTTCGAAACCTAAAGTCAATGAAGTTAATCCTATTATTAACAAATTTAGTTTAATCTTAAGGCATATTAGTATGTCTACAATTAAGGAGAATATTTTGGATTAATTTCCGGAGGAGGAGGGGTCTTGAAAAGTTAAAGGGTTATATTCAATTTCATTCAAAATTCCTCAAGAATTGAACGAAAATAACAGGTTAAAAGGTTGATATTAAAATAATTAAAACCCTAAAGTTTTTAACTGAAACAAATTTGATCTTTCAAATTTAAAATTAATTTTTAGGTTATTTTAGATTAAGGTTTTAACTAAGGACGAGGTAGGAGGACAAAGGAGAAAGAGGGGGGTAAGGGCTTGAAAGAGGAAACGAGGGCAGAAGGAACCTGGTTAAGGGACATAGTGGCCTTTCCGATTGAGAATAGGTGGAATTCCTTCAATCTATCCCTCTTGATTGTTTCTGATGGTATTATATATCCTACGGATAGAATCATCTTATACTTCAAGTATATAGGTCTCTTAACATTGTCTCTAACTATGTGATATTGAGATATTTGTTTGTAATCTATTTTACTAACAATTTGGATTAGCATGTAGACCAATGTTTCCCAACATTGTCCTTCCCCGTCACATGGGAAGTTGGGTATGTGTTATATTCTTTGCATGTATGTGTGTAGAGTGTGCGGGGGTGCACCTATCAGTAATGCTTGACAATCCCTTCTGATTGGAAATAGTTCTTAGTGTCGTTTCCAATGCAAGCGTAATGAGTAAAAACACTTTTGTGATGTTTTCAACTATTTTGGGAGTTTTCTAAAAATATGTAATTTAATTCTAGTTAAGAGATTGGAGTCTATATCTAATTTAGGTTAACATATTAGGGTAATGGATGCTGCATAATACCTATTTCTATAACTCAGAATTTACCCCTACTTGTGAGAGGATAATCCCAGGGTAATCACAAAACCAATCTTTAGGAGGAAAGTTGACTTCTTTACTTCCAGAGAGGGATCTCCTAATAGATAAACACAAAGGCCGAATATATTTGAAAAGAAACAAATTTTAATGGTAATAACAGATGAAACAAGTGGTCATTGAGCATGGATTCAAATGTGAAAAATAGTTAATGACAGTGATACAATAGAGTTCTTAAAAAAGGCAGGGTAGTTACTCTTTTACAGTCAAAATGATGGTTGTATGGGGATAATGAAGAATAAGAAACAATCCATTAATATGGGAATCTAAAGATGAATCCAATATTAACATTAGTGGAAAAATCTTGTGAATTCTTGAAATCAAATAATCGGAGCATAAACCTCTGAATTCTGATCCAATATACACTTATTCAAGAATGAAAATATAATCGAATGGAAAGATAAACAAGAAGCACATTCACATGAAGGAAATAAAGTACAGACTGCAAAATAAATAATACAAGAATCTCTAGTAGAAAACCTGGTTGGCTATGAAATATTTTTACTAATCCTAATCTCTCTTATAAAAATAATTTATTGCTCACATGTTTCAACCCTCATTACATTATAAAATGTTGCTTAAATACATCAAAAAATGCTCCTTGAGCTAATAACTGCTTAGATATTAAAAATAGGAAAATGTAATTTCCTTATTACACTTGTCACTTGACTCCTAACAAACTAATAATTAAAATTTATTACATTATTCAAAAAAAAACTTGTCTTCAAATTGGCTCAGGACTTGTGATGAACTCCTCACTGATGTAGTTTATATTTTTTCCTGCCAAATTTTTCTATTGTTTTCCATTGATATATAGATGGAAGCTCCAGATTCGCCATTTCTTTTGCCATCACTCTTAATTCCACTTGATATACATATGAGATAGGTGGAATCTAGGTACAAACTATCCTGAATGTATTAATTAACTCAAAATCCACAGCCAACTTATTAAGTACATTTTTTCCTGACAAAGATTGAGTCATGTCTTCAAACATTTTGTGATCTAATATAGATATGGCCAATGATTCCTAATACTCCAACTCAGGAAATTTTTTTCCATCTTCTTCCCGAAAGGAAGGAAAACCTTTCTCAAAAGAGACACAAACAAGCCTTAAAAAACCTTAATTTGATGCTGAATTATATCAATTTTGGCACGCATAGTTTCTATGTGCTGATGTTTTCCCACCACTCTTCTAGCCAAAGTGATCAACGTAATCTTGTCCTTGATTCCCATTGTCCTCAACTATTCTTCAGATAAAATATTTAGGAAATTTATTGTGTTTTTGCTTGTGTCCACTGGATTTATTCAAGGCCTCTTTCACTATTGTACACCTTTGTTTAGCAATATTTATTACCATCTCCTTCTCCTGAATATAATTTAAGTATGGCTTGATTTTAACAACTTCTACTCATATCCCATATGAGATGTCTAGCTCCCTACATTGGTAATTGTCCAGATAGTTTCTTTACTAACCTCTCACTTTTATCCAACAACTCTTTATTTTTTTCCAGTGCTTTCCTCTCTTCTTCTTTGTTCCTCATTGCATCAACCATATTTTGATTCATACTTTTTAAACCAACAATTTCTAAGTCTCTTAGACTTACCTGTGACATAGCCTATACAATAGATTCGGTATTTATTTATGCAGTAGGATGAACTATTTGGAATTCATCTTCCTTATTTTTATCTTGTTTCTCGTTTTCTAAAATCAATTTATTTTCATTTAGAACATATATATTTCCAATTAATAAGGATCTTTCTTTTTCCCATTTATTTTTCTCTTCAGTAAGCTGCAATAGTTTTTCCTTACGGTCACTCGACTCCTAGGTTGGCAATTATTTCTCTTTTCCAAATTCAGTTAATTTAGAATCTTGAATTAACTGGATTGCAGGGATATTTAACTTCTTCTTTAATAATTGAATGGTGTTTTCCTTCTTAGATAGTATCTTTTGTGTCTTTTCTCCTTTATTTTCTTCACTATCTATGGCTATCAAAGCTTCTTTATTTGTTGTTGGTGCACTTTTTTTTCCACTTTCTCTTGTCTCAATTGATTTTCATTTTTAGATAATGTGGATTTTAACTTGGATACTTTAAGAGTATATTTCTTCAAATTACTATAGATAAATTCTCTACTCTTCTTATGTAAGTGAATCATATCAGGCACTGGAATGGCCTTCAAATTTAATCTCATCTCAGCTATTTTGTTCTTAGTGGAAACGGCTAAATTTAAAGTATTTACGGTGTGATATTTAATAGTGGTCAATGAGAGCTCCTTGATTTATATATTCCTAACTTTTGAGTATAATTTTGAGGATTCATTTGAAGATATATTCTTGTCTTTCTTATACTGGTCATACAAGTCAGTTTTGTATTTGAATTTTTCACTTAATTCTTCTAATACTGTCAAAAACTCATATTCTTATATTTCGAAGGTTGGGCCTTTGACCTTTCCTTTTCCTTTCTTATTGGAATCTTGAATTACCTCTACCAATTGTCCTTTAGACTCAGTCTTTTTTTGTTTAGATATTTCTAAATTTTCTTCTTCCTCTATCTCCATGTCCTCTCAATGAGTTCTTTTACCTACCATTTCTACTTTTCTTGGAGTGGGATGTATTACTTATGTGTATTCTATTATACCCAAGGGATTTTCCTGTAAAACTTATGCATCTTTCATTTGTACTTGATATTCCATCCAATTATCTCTTTCAACTAATACTTCCAGTACCTGATGTTCAAATTCCTTGTTGTTGTTAATTTTCCTCGCTAAATGTTAAATAATATGGTGTGGGTCATAATTTACTACAAAATCTTTCTTAAAATTCATATCATGTAGAAGAATTTCAACAATAGGGAGTGCAAATTTATTTTTTTATAATGAATGGCCCAACCACCCATGGAAATTTAATGTCAGAAGCCTTCTTAAAACTTATAAAATGTTCATTCTCCACAATTAGCTTTTGTCTTGTAAATTCCAAGGAAAAAACTATAGTGGTCAGGAAAGATAGAAATATATATGGTATATTAGTAAAGACATACACCCTAATTATTGTATGATATTCTAATAGAAACCAGCCCCCTATTTTCCTATCAAGAGAAGACTGCAAAGCCTCCTTCATATTTGGTAACATTCTAGGAAATTTATTCTGAAAAGAATACTTTACACACTTCTGTCATCAAAAGGTTCATATATTTGAAAAAATCATTACTAATTTTTGTAGTAAGTACCATTTATGGGAGCTGCATGTTTTCCTCATTGAAAAATATAAACATTCTGATGAGGTATGAATGAAACCTAAAGTGTCTGGTAGTGTGGAAATTCACTAGATAAGAATGGATAGTTTCAAAAAGGAATTAATCAATTAATGCAAGGGTATTGATTGGATTGGGATTCTGATTGACTCGTTCTTATTTTGAATAACATACTCATTAATAGCTCAAGAACAAATATGTCCATGTCTAGACCTAAAAATTGACTTAGCATTGAAATAACCAATTTTGACTCTTCATTAAACAAGTTGATATCTAGGGAAAATGGTTGGTTAGCAAGGGATACAATAGTTCTAAAGGATCTGGAGAAAAAGGGTTTCTTCCATTTAATGGTTTCATTCCTAAATAACTAAATTAGGTCTTTTTCTACAAATTGCTCTTGGCTTTAGGTGAATGAAGATGGGACTGCAAGATAATCTTAGACAACAAGGGAATTTACAAGGCATAGTGTTTTGGTTTTAGCAGAATCCATTATTAATATCTAAGAGGAGGAGTAATTTGATTCATAGGAGTCAATAAAGTCTAGGAAATTTAGGGTTTGGTTTGGGTAGAAATGATAAAAAATGGGACTGGAATATGCCATGTAGGTTAGTTCCCTGGTCGTTGAAGGATATTAGCTTGTTTGTCAACTAGTGAATAGGGCCAAAATATAGTACAATATAAAAAATCTCACCATATCAATCCTCAAAAACCTCATTCATCTTCTAAAACTCTAAGGATTGTATCTCAACTTCACCTCTACTATCCATTTTCAAATATTGCTAAGCAGGTGAAAACATGGCCTACCTAACATATTAACTGCTAGAAAAATAGTTGTCCGACTTGGATTTTTCCATGCATAGATGCTTTCTTCTCCCAATGCACAAAATGACAAATAACTCTTAAACATGTGTTCCTTCCCTTTATAATATTGTCGAAATGATGGTTTTGGAATCAAGGAAAGTGGTTTCGTCCTACCACTTCCATCTAGAATAACTCTCCTCTATCATCCATGTGGATGGTGGTATATTTTACATTGGGGGAATGTGAATTTAACCTCCATGCATGTCATGATAAAGGATATATTTTTGAACATATTTAATCCATCTTTCACTTGAAATTTTTATCTTGATATCCCTTTAACTTTAACCTTTTATTCCACTGCATAACACTCTATCTATTTATCGTGCATTTTCCCCTAGTGGATCATCTATCCACCATAGATTTACTTGATATCCATCAAACACCATTGATTCCATTTACCTTTCAAACACCAACTTTATTTCCCATTTCCCTGGAAAATTTAAATTGTGTGCAACTTTCTTTGGTGGATCACCCATTAGCCGTCGATCTCATCCACCCGTTATTCTCACAGTTGATCAAAAGATGGTCTTTAATAATTCCTCTAATTTTTAGTTCATCATCAGTCATGCAAGTTCTATCATCAGATCCCATATCCATCTTTGATCTTATCCATATTTCATCTTCACCATCAATTAAGGCTACCCTTTAATCTTTCTTATCATTCCAAAGCCATCTTTTATCGTGCATCTTCTCACATCATATTTCATATTCACTGTTGATGTAGTCTACCTTTTTCCTCCATCGTAAATCTAAATATACTTTTAATCATTTCCATTGGTCACCAAACATACTTTTACCTTGCAACTTTAAACAACGGATATGAGAAAATAAAAACCTTGGTGTCCAATTTAACACCCATTTCATCACCCCCTTGGTCATATCATCAAAATTTCCACATATAAGATCCTTATTTCTCCTTAAGCCCCTTTCTTTCACTTATTAAACAAAATAGTGCTAACAACTGGCTCCAACTGGGGATTCTATCCTCCCTACGAGGTAGCAAAAAACCTGTAAACTAGTGGAAATCTCATTCTCTGTACAAAATTTCTTCAAAAACTAACAACTTTAATTTCTTTTTATTTTTCTATAAATAAATCAAAGAAAATGAAAAATCTTAAGATCTTAGGGCCTTCTATTCATGATTCAAATCATATAACTTTCCATTTGTACTAGTTTCTCAATTAAATAAATATATACAGCTAATATACATAGTACCTCCATCCTTAAGCCAAGTAATGCTTCAGAAATATTCCATTAATAGGGCCTCCTTTAAGTTGAACCCCATTTTGATGTTGCATAATGAAATAATTATCCCCTCTATAAGAAGCGATGATATATGGTCCTTTCCAAAAATGATCAAACTTACCATGTTTGTCTTATTTGCTTGCACCCCACTTTAGAACCAGGTCATCAGCTTGAAAATGCTCTTCTATAACTCTTTTCTATAAATAAATCAATGAAAATGAAAAATATTAAGATCTTAGGGCCTTCTATTCATGATTCAAATCATATAACTTTCCATTTGTACTAGTTTCTCAATTAAATAAATATATACAGCTAATATACATAGTACCTCCATCCTTAAGCCAAGTAATGCTTTATAAATATTCCATTAATAGGGACTCCTTTAAGTTGAACCCCATTTTGATGTTGCATAATGAAATAATTATCCCCTCTATAAGAAGCGATGATATATGGTCCTTTCCAAAAATGATCAAACTTACCATGTTTGTCTTATTTGCTTGCATCCCACTTTAGAACCAAGTCATCAGTTTGAAAATGCTCTTCTATAACTCTCCTGTCAAAGGTTTTCTTCATTTTTCTATTATGTACCTACACTTTATCATACTCCTTTATCTTACCTCATTCAATTCAATGATATGATTTATCCTCCTCTGCGTATTATTAGTCTCTTCCTCATGTTCTTGTAGCAGCTTCATTACAGGAAAGCCTAAAGACACTGGAAATACCACCTATGCTCCATATACCAACTGAAAAGGTGACATACCAATAAATATCTTACTACTTATTCTATCTGTCCATAAAACATACTTCAATTTGGTGTGCAAGGATCTCTTATTCTCCTCCAATGGCTTCTTTATTATTCTTACTAAACTTTTATTCGATGACTCAGAAATCCCATTTACTTGAGGATAATACAGAGTGGAATAATTCAAGTTGATATTGTATTTGTAAAATAAATTGATCATTTTCTTGGACTTTAAATCTTGTGTATTATTAGATACAAGTCTTCTAGGACATCCAAACCTTGAAAAATGTTATTTTCCAGAAAATCCATAACAACAACATCTGTATCCATTCTAGCAGGTATGGACTCAATCCATTTAGTAAAATAATAAGTAGTAGTTAATATCCACTTATGCTGAAAAAAATAATTTTGGTTAATCTATCCACTGAAATCTAACCCCCACTGCTGAAATGGTGTATCTACTATAATTGGATTGAATGGTAATGGAATTCGATTTCACTTACCATAAAAAAAATTACACTCATGGAAACTCTTTGTATACATCAGAAAACATTGTGGGCCAATAGAGTCCAACTCTCGATATTTTATTTGTAGTCACTTTCCAAGAATGATGTCCTCCACATACTCCCTCTTGAAATTCCTTCATAGTCTGTTGGGATTCATTCTTCAATAAAAACTTCAACAAGACACCCCCTTGATCTTTCCAATATAAATAGTGGTTCAGAATGCAAAATTTTGTTGGTTTCATCTTCACTGACCTAGCTCTTGTTTTCCTTAATTCTAGAGGTGCACGTAAGTTCTGAAAAACATAGACAGTGTCACTATACCAAGGAGATAAAGTGAAGTCCTTGATTACATGTAATCCTGAATCCAACCTATTTGAAGTATTAGACAAAAAATTCAATTGCAAAGATTCAAAGTTTGCATCAGTCATCAGTTTTGCTAATCCCTGACCTTTCACCAATTTTGTAGGCTTGATTTCCAGATCATATTCCAGCAAGACTTCTATCCATTTTTCTCCTTTTCCCTCTAGATCAGGTTGAGTGAGAATATTTTTCACAACATTGCTAGGAATATAAGTAATGATATGAGAACGTAAAATATATACCCTAAAATATTTCAAAGGCTTGACCAATGCATATGCCTGATTTCCATGATGACATATTTAAATTCAGCATCTCTCAATATATTGCAAAAGAAAGAAATGGGTTGCTCTGCATTTTATTGATTCCTTTGTAGCAATAGTACAACTATAATGTGCTCAGAACAAAAAGAGAAAATAATAAAGTCTTTAGAAAATCTAAGATGACTAGAACATGTTCTTCTATTATTTATTTCTTGATGTCATTAAAATACTTCTTAGCTTCAATAGTCCATTTCATTTCATAGTCTTTTTCTCAGCATATTTGTTACATTTCTTAAAATTTCTGCAAAACTTGGGATAAACCTCCTCAAAAAATTTACCTGACCAATCAATGAGTAAATTTCCCTCTTATTTGTTGATATTTCTACCTTCAAAATAATTTCACCCTGTCTAGATCAATACTGATCCCATCCTTACAAATACTATGACCCAACAACTTCCCCTTGTTCATGGAAAAAATAGATATTCTAGGATTAAGGGAAATACCATACTTTTTGCGTTTCAAGAATACATTTTCCAAGGGCCTCCTAGTTCAAGGTGTTCTCTCTACATATCATCAATAAAAGAGGGATATGCTAACTCACCTCAGTAGGGTGCATATTTTGGTGGAAGCAATTTCATATTTGAAGAAGTTTTGTCTTTTACCCTGTCACTAGTGCCAAAAGAAACTAGGGCATGAAGTTTCGGAGGTTTCCCACCTCATTCTTCAGAAAGTGGCCTTGCTAAGAAAATCACCTCAAGGAGGCACATCTTTCAGTCCAAACAGAATTCCCAAACTTCAAGTTTGGAAAATTAGGGTTTCTCTAACAAGCCCCACGTCAGCGAGCTCCAGAACTAGGTTAGACACCTAAAATCGGTAAGATCTAAATATTTTTAATTTCTATTTTATGTTCTCATTTGAAAAGATGACACAACATGATCAGCTTGAGGACAAGGTTGGATGGGCTGATAACTTTCAAGCATGGAAGTATAGAATCTCCCTGATCCTTGAAAAAAAAATTCGATCAGTACATAACTGAGGAGGTTAAGAACCAGAGGGAGATGAGGATAAGGATTCTCATAAGAGAAGAATGGCTAAGGATAAGAGAACCATTGCAGAGTCTATTAACGATCACTACATTCCCCATGTCTTTTCATTCAAGACAACGATGCAAGTATATGAAGCTTTGACAAAAAAATTTGAAGGAAATAACATCAACCTAAAGATGAATTTGAGGAACTAGTTGAGGAATGTGAAGATACATAAATTTGATAGTATATAGTATTAATTCACAAGGGTTTCTCAAATCAAATAAAAACTTGAAGCGGTTGGAGAGAACGTCGAAGAAGGAGAAACTGTAATGACTACATTAAATGGTCTCCCTAGATAATGGGGCTCATTCATTTAAGGAATTTTTGCAAGAAGGAGGTTGATCTCTTTAAGACACGTTTAGATCTTCCCCCATATCCCTTATTTTCATTTCTCTCTTGGGGGTGACCTCTCACAAACAAGACATCCATCCTATGATTATCCATGGTTTTTCTCCTCATATCTTCTGATAGTAGGGGTGATATTATTTCATCAAATTTTAAGGTCACTTAACTAACACTACCTATTGCGACAATTAGGTTGTCCCAGAAATATGGCAAAGAACACAATAATCTAATAAATTTATCTTCTTCAACCATTTTAATGCACATAGAGGTTATTTGACTTACCAGAGTATTGTAGACATTCAAATCTTCTGTCATTTTGTCATTTTCATCCATTCTGAGATGAAAAATCTCTTCTTCATAAACAACTTGTTCACAAGGGATTTTGATTGATACAAACTCCCTAGTTACCCCCAAATATTTACCGCACTATCTTCACTATATACATTAAACAACAAAGAGTCCAATAATCATAATTCAATTATACCCCTCTCCCTTCTTTCAAATTTATCCCAATCATCTTGTGATGTTCCAATGGGTTTCATACCCAGATGCACAACAATCCACTTTTCTTGATCTACAAGAAGATCCTCCATTTTGAACTTCCATAGCATAAAATTATGGCCGTTGAATTTCTTGAACTGCTCTCCATTCTCTTTCAATGCACAAATCAATGTTGCAAAGCTCCCACTAGAGCCAGTTTTATCACAGACCGAAGATCTATTAACCATGTCGAACCCTTAGCAACAAAAGTGTCCCCATGATGCCAAAAATCGAGCTATTGTACCACATGTAAGTTTTAAGCCTATGTAGAAAAGAAAACCATACGTATTATTTTAAGCAAAATAGATATTGTTAACCTGAAAAATTCCTCACTCAGCTCTACATGGCTTACACTTCCCAAGTACACCCATGCTCGGCCCTCGTAACACCCCATTAGACCCCCACACCCTCAAAAAGGCTTAAGAATGAAGAAAAGGGCTTAAAATCTCCAAAAAGGAGCTTAAAAAACTCTCATAGGGGACAAAGCCTCCACAAATGGGCTAAAACCGCTTAAAGGAGCCTAAAAACCTAAAAGGAGCTAAAGTTAGGGTAGAAGCGACTAAAGACTTGACCAAGGTCTTAAAACCCTAAAAGTCCCCAAGAAAGCTATAAAAGGAGGGGTGGGGGTCACTCTCAAAACACTCCTCTCTTTCATACTGTTATGATACCCATGGATTCCTTGAGACCTCTTTGCCTCTCAAGCCACCCACATCCCCCTCTCTTCTACTCACATTCCCCATTCATCCATAGCTCCTCCTCCATTGCTGAGTGAGATAGAGAGGTGCTTCCTTCTAGCTAGGGCATGGCGACCCATTTCACCAAAGGAGACGTATAATATTGTCTTGTTTATGCATTTTTCTTTAGTAGTTTAGTTGATTTCTGACCCATGTTTGTTTGCAGGTTTGTTTATTGACATATTTTGCAGGTTTATTTCTATTCATTAGTTGTTTGCAGGTAGCCAAAGTGAAGCCCTAACCTTGTTTGCAGAGGGGCTCATGACCATTCTTTCTTGTTCTTTTCTTTCTATTAACTCCGATTTCTTTACTGCATTTTCCACACGTAGGAACCTACCCTTATGTCCTATAGATAGAAGGGATCCATTCATGCCCCTGTAGTAAGGAGAAATCCCTTCTACAGAACTAGTCTAAAATATAAGAGCTAATCATATACAACTGATGGTACAATAATGGTTGCCTCAATGTGAGGCTGAATACAATACTGATATGGTACATTGGACCCGTGGAATTCTCATGGAATGCTATATCTTCATGACTAACGGCCTGTTGGATTTGGGACGGTACATAGCTGTATGGACTCCCTGATTGAGAGTCAAAGTCTCTTCGATACAAGTATGCTGCATCAATCATAAATCTATATAGAAGCACTGCTGGGGCTTTTGAACATTGTCTCCAACACAACCCAAAAATCACAAGGGACATAACCTGTTTAGGTCCCTCGAATAGACTCATTAATGTGGTAGAGTCAGGTGACATCCGGGGTCTTTGACCAAGTACTATGTGGATCAAACCCTGTACAAATCTCAATCGTGCAATGATGTAGTTGGAGTCGAGCACGTGAAAAACAACCATCCCGAGAGGCACTAAGGACTCCTCTCAAGTGGTCCAAGGAGCTCATCAATGAGGTTAATGAAACCAGGATACAAGGACCTCTAGGTCTATCCCTTGGAATATATGTGTTTTCGTCGACAGAGGGAGACCTACCCCTAGTCAAGGAAATGATGTTTCCTTGACTAAGAGTGTGAGGGAGATAACCGAAAGGTGTGAGACAATCTGCAGAATGACCCACTGAATGTGGGGAGGGGAGGGGGAGGGAAAGATTTGAACAGGGGAAGGGGGAATATGGTAGACTCAAACTTCCTTTATTCAGAGTATGACGGAAGGGCAGACCATGCAGCAAATGAAACTTGACACATGGGAATGGGATCATAGACATAATACCGAGAATGTTACTGTAGATGGGAAATGCTTGAAGGAGGTGGACACTTTTGATATTGATGGGATCCAAGGAAGACACATTGCAAAGTACTCTGAACAAAGGTGACCTAAAGAGGGAATGATGCCAAACTATTTTTTGTGGGGTGGTGTTTAGGGACACTGTTATGGTACAATCTCGTGGATTTTTGGCAAGCCCAAGAAAGTAAATGCTCAATGGTGCTTTCAATTTTCGAGAGTATGAAAGAACAAAGAAGACTCCAGTGGGGGATATTTTTCATTGGTAGTCTCTTGTGCCCAAAAAAGGATAAAAGTATACATAGGAGAGCTCACCCATCTTGTAGGGGATGAGAGACTTCTCTACCGTTAGTAGTCCAATCAGGCTGAAAAAGGTTAAACCTATACTAACTAGACGGTCATTCAGATACTTTTACGAGCATGAATGAAACCAAGTTTGCTTGACAATATTTTCTTGATGAGAAGGATGGAAAAGAGCTTAACGACAACCCATGGTGAGATTTTTTGTAAAGTGCAGCCCCTCTACCCGAGAAAGCATAAAAGTATGTAGAGGAGAACGGTCTTGGCTTGAGTGTGCCAAGGAAGTCCTTTTCAATTGATGGTATACATGGTCCGCAAAAGCAGGTAAACGAGATGATGTAGATGCCCTTTCCTATACTTTAGCGAGTGGGAAAGGAAGCAACTGTGCTCAACAATCTTTTCATTGTTTTTAAGAGTCAAAAAAGAGATTAAATGAAACTCCAGTGTGGTCAACCGATTGTGGTGGCACAGGTGGTGCCCCATGTCGGGATGGTGGACAGAGGTACAAAGGCCATCCATGCAGTATGGATGGATCAGAAGGCTCTCAAACATACCAATACATGCGTGGGATAAATCACGGTAGAGGCTCACAAGTCGGTGCGACAGAGGCACACAAAACGAGGTGGCTCTTGAACAGAGGTCAAGAGAGCGTGTGTGTGTGTGTTGCAGTGGACATACTTGATTACATGTGATGTGAGTGCAAGTCTGGGGGCACTTCTATGCCAAATACATGCAAGAAAAATAAATCATTTTGTGGACAGTGGTCTAGAGGTCCACGTGAGGTGCGGTGGATAGAAAAGACAACTATGTGTTAAAATAAAAAACAAAACTAAAAACATGGTAACCCTTAATAGGCGGTGGCCCGAGAACCTGCATGAGTAGCGGTAGGAGAGAGTGATACAAGTACATGTCTGCAGATACTTACATTTCCATGTTTTGGATGTAAATCGAGGTAGCTTCCGAGAAACGGTCCTGAAATTTATTTGTTAAACATGAGTCAATGGTCTCATAAGGAGGTGTAAATTTGAGCTCGAATGTGTGAGAGGTGTCACGAACCAATTTCGGGTGAATTTGGATTGGCAGCTAATGGTGCTATCCCTAACTTGAGGTGAAAAAAATGTTGAAAAACAAGAAAGGGAAGAAACTACGCTATAAGGGACTCATAGTGGTTATATCAAGAATAGACTCTATTGAGGTGGAGCCCGTTGCATGGCTTCTTCAAGAATCGACCATTTGATTCAGCGAAGAGGTATGCCCCCTTACCGAGATGAAGGCCATTGGCAAGGCGGGATGATGAAATATGATCTTTTATGGGAAGAACCAATTCAATACTATGGTTTAAAGGGAATGGGGTAAAGCCGAAGGAGGTCTTACATATATCTCCATCATTGCGTAAATGGTGCCGAGATAGATCACGTGGATCTTCCACAGCTGACGAGGCGAAAGGGAAATTGGTGCTAGATATCATGAAAATGGTATTGGTTGTGGCTTTGGTTGCCTTGCCCCCAGTCTCTGTTGGAGGAAGAGGGGTAGGCTCGGAGACGGGAGGAGTATTTGATGGACCTAGAGGTAGGTGCAACATCATCTCAATTGGCTGGACATGAGTCAACACATCCTGGGGCCTTAGAGGTATGGTAGGTGGTTCAAGTTACCACACAGGATCTCCCAGTGTGAAATCTTGTAGATTGCAGGTTTCCAAGACAGACTTACTCATGATCTCGGATGGTAGGAAAAGGAAAGGGAAAATGAAAAGGAAAAGGATCATGTCGATAGGGAATGAACTCCACTATTTCCCTGGTAACTGAGGTTGCAACTGGTGATGGAGCTAAAGTTGCGAAAACAACTGGAAACAATGGAAGAGACAGGTCTGATGGACCATTGGTGATGGTGGAGACAAGAGGGTTTATTTCATGTAAATGGACATGGTGTCTGAAGAAGGAGGTGGGGGGTGAAATTCTTCGATCAGAGTGATCTCATATTCAAGGAAATGTTGAAGAAGGTCAGCTAAAGCCACTCATAACTCAGGCAGGTCTTGGCAGTGGTGAGAATAGTGTCCATACAGTCTGTAAAGGGCACAATTATGGTTTGTTCTCAATTACTTGTTTTTTACTATTGGCATAGGTGGAAGTTCAACCATGGGGAGGTTTTCGGTTGTGTCCATGGCATCCAAATGCACACAGATCATTGGAATTTTAGGGAAATTCTGAGTTGGATGGACCTGTTGTTCGCACACAGCACAATATGAGATATGCTGAGGTTCTGTAGTCGCTTTGGCATTCTTTCCCCTCTCCCTTTTCAGGTGGGGCGGTGTAGGTGTAGGTGCAGTGGTTAGTTTTTGTAGACCAAGTGGAGGATGGGACTCAACCACAATGGGATGCATAGGTGTTAATACTATGTGGGGTATCAATGGTTGAGCTGGTGGATCAAGATACCAGACCAAAATTCCCAATGTAAAGTTGGGCAGGTTCAGGGTGGCCATTACTGGCTTGCTCACGACACCATGCAGGGGAAAGAGGAAGGGAATTGTATGGACTGGTGAGGATCCCAAATAACTCGCTACTGGTTGTATGTGGGGGTGTGGTTGTGGTTGCAACTGTGCAAAATGCTTCTACTGCAGATGATGTCGTGGCTGCTGTTAGTGTTGCGGGTGCAGACAGTGTTGGGGTTGGGGTTGGGGCTGCGACTGCACTTGTTGTTTGGGTGCATCGGTGCTAGATGAGACCATGCACAAGTCCGTAGTCTCATTTTGTGTTGGTGGTGGTGACACTAAGGGGAAAGGAGCCATCATGGTGATATCGGCAAACAACCCAAGACCCACATTCAATAATGGGGAGGCTAGTGTGTTGTCAACCATGGTGTTGATTGCAAGGATGACATTGGCATGTGTGGTCGTCCCTTGTGGCTCGATGGTGGTCATGGTATGGATAACATTGGCAGGTGCTATTAACCCTTGTGGATCGTGATAAGTGAGTTGATCAACCGTCATGATCTTCCCTTCGCGAGGGATAATCATGAGACAGAAGACAGTTGATGCGACTGCTCTCATGGCGTACATATAAATTCTTCCAAGGAGAAGGTTATAGTCCAGTTGAGCATTGATGACCTCTATGTTGATCAACACTGTCTTCCTAGCTAATGTGATGGGGACATGGGGGAGGATTCCTTGGGATTTAGTGGGATGGCCATTATAAGCCTGCAAAGTTGTGGAGGATGGTTGCAGAATTGGTGATCCTAGTTTCTGCCAAACCGGGGTAGACATAATGCATGTAGATGCCCCCTCATCTACTTTGCACCGGTGCACAACCAAATTTCGGATAGATAATGGGATTTGGAAGGCGATAGTCGATGGCATGCGTGGTTCTCCATTCTCTATGTCGAACATGATCAACTTGGAGTTGGAGGGGTCTATGGCTATAAGGGAGGCTAGTAATGCTTTTTGCTATGTTGGGCATGTTTTGAGCACCTCCAAAGTGGACATGGCCATCAGTGTTTGGGCCAAATAATCCACAATGCTATAGCTGATAGTAGCTCTAGCTGTGGCGTTGTTGGCCACTTGGCATATGGGGGGGCGGGGGAATAGGGGTAACTAAAGAGGTAGGTTGACTGTTTTGGATGTAGATGCCATTGATGTGTTAGTGGGTTCGGTGGTGGTACCATACTGATTCCGTCTAGTTTGTAAGTTGACCTCTTTAGTCATCATGGCTAGCAGGTGGTGAACACTTGTTTCAGCCGTGGGAGGTGCCCCCAGAGCATTGGGATTGGGTTGGGGAGGGGGTGTAGTTGCCACCAACCCTTGGACATGTAGTGGGTTCTGGAGCACCATAGGAGGAGGCCCTTGTGGTGCCGGGTTAGGTTGGGCTTGGTTCGTAGCATTGGTGGCCAATTGGGCCTTGTTCTGAACAACATGCTTAGCTCAACCCATGAGGGGACACTCAAATGTGTAGTTCCCATAGACCTCATAGAGTGTGCATGGTTGGTTTGTGTGCAACGAAGCATTGCATCTAGGAGAATTTGGTTGTGGGGGGTTTTGGGTGGGTCAGTTTGCTATAGAATTATTAAGAGGATTTGGTTGTTGATCGCCTCCCTGCGGTTGGTTATTGGCTTGTTTCCGGGGATTATTTCTAGCTTTCCCTTGTTAATTATTGGGGGCAGGTTGGTTGGGATGATTTTGTTGTGTGAACACTTGTCCCAACGGAGTGGGTGGAGCAGGGGTGGGGGATTGAACTGTTTATACTAGTGGTGCATAGTAGATTTGTGGGCATGGCGGTGCCAAAAATGTGGGCATTTTCCCCACATAATTCTGTGTTGGCTAATCCATGGGCTGAGCCTGTTGCGGTGGCAGAGGTTGTGCATAGGAAGTTGTTGCTCCGGACTGGGACATCATTCTTGCATAGTTCGGAGCTTGATTTTGGTAAGAAACACTAGTAGTGTTGCTTGGTTGTGGTGTAATAGTAGGTGGTGTTGGACGGTGCTATAGCTGTTGGGAGACCGACCCTATGATGTCGTCGGCAGGATGGGATGCCCCTTGTGCATCCTGGTACGGGGGGTGTCTGGAATGATGGTGTACATATATACAGACTGGGCATAGATAAGGTCAAACTGTTGGGCTTTTAGTATGGCCTCCTCTACAGATTGGGGATATTTAGATGCGACGTCCTTTTCTATGGGCAGGAGCAAGGTCTTCAGGAACCAATCCAAGAAGATCCTGTCGTCAAGTTGGATTTTACATAAGCTATGATGTCTCTGCCACTCATGGATGTGGTCGGTTATATGTGTCGCAGTGCTTTGGCAATAAGATAACAGGATCTCCACTCCTTCGTCATATCTGACAGGGAGTTGGAAATACTATAGGAACATGAAAGCTAAGGATTTGAAATCTGTATATTTGGCCTATGGTAGCTCAATGTACCATTTGGCCGTGACACCTATAAGGGTGCGTTGGAATAGCCTCAACCTGATGGAATCCTCTCCAATGCTGTTGGACAAGCACCATAGATGGAATGTCATAATATGGTTTTGGAGACATTCCCATGCCTTTCCTTCAAACTTGGGGATGTCTGATGGCAGCTTAGTTGGCATTGGAGGCCAAAACGCTTGATGGAAAATGGGGTCATTTGTCAATTGAGCCAAATTAGGTAAGTTAAGATGAGCCATGAAAGGAATATTAGAACCTAGGTTGATGTGAGATGGGGAAGGGTTGGTGGTGGGGTATTGGTTGTGCCGTTGTAGATGGGCCAATGCCCCCAATTGTGGTGGGAGGGACAGTGTGGGTGGAGGGGACATTTCCCCCATGTATGACTGTAGGGGCAATGTAAGTGGATGGTCCACTTCCCCCCTATGTGGCAGGAGGGGCAGTGTGTGTGGAAGGGCCACTGCCCCCGTGTGTTGCAAGTGGGCTAGCTTGGCTGGTCACTATGGGTGGTGGCAACTAACTGATGACAATTTTCATGACTATGGTTGGGCCACCTGCAAGGTTTTTGGTGACAGGTTGTGGTGTGGACATGGGTATACTTGCTATGGTTATGCTAGAAAATGGATCCATATTTGCACCATCCGTGGGGCTTGATGGTCCAGTATGGAGGTCTGGTTTAGACTGGTATGGTTCTAAATCTGAATCAAAGGACATGTGGCCTTCTGATGGTGTGGGAGATCGCTGAGAACAGTTTCGACGGTGTCAGTTTAATGTATTTAATGGTGGTGGTTTGCCTCTTAGGTGTGAGGAAGAGCATGGGGGATCAATTGTGTTAGATGTTTATCAAACTGATGGGAATGATGTTTGGACCCTAGTTTCAATGGCTTCCTATTTGTTGTAGGTTGTCACTCACCCACCAAGACTGTCAGAAGACAACGCTTGGCTTTTTCCTCACGGGTCTTTCTACTCAATTGGCGGGGGTCATTGCCCCTTTCGCTTGGCAATTCCTCTCAGCGGCCAGCTAATTTGGGGTTCCTGTGGTACTCCTCACAATGAGTTTTTAGGCAGAGCCCAACTACTTCCCATGGTTGAAGTAGTCAGGGCCTTATGTCCTCAAAGACTGCAGATTTTTTGAACTTAGTGTAAATTGATAAATTTTAAGGCTCTCTTAGTGTCATGAATTGAGTTGGGTTGATTTAGTGGTATGGTGTATATGTTTTTGTGTCTTTCTGGTATTAGCTAGCTACAAATGGTTTATGAATTCATCATATTGTGGTAGAGTTCATATCTTTGTAATGAAAGAGGTGAATAACCAGAAATTTGTAAACAGATACATTTTTAACCTTGAATGTGATAGTCTAACTAGGTGACTACCTTACACCTATATTCCTCTTAGAACAAGAGAAGGTGCTGGGCTCTCAACACAATGGGACCAATCCCATCCGTAGATCCACAGGTCACCTTCCGGATCCAAGGTTGGTCAACAGGGAGGACTCTTAGCGCCATGAGAAGCACTCCTTTTCTACCCCCTCTACCTTCCAGGTCATCCATTTTTAATGGTTTAGAACAATATTCAGTGAAGGGGCTAGGAATATATGAGCTATGCCCTTCATCATATCCCATAATACCTAGAAGGGTGATGACTAGGTAGAGGAGGAAGGGTAAGCAAGATTTGAATTTAAGTCAATTTTAGTTAAATTATATTCATTAACCCATTGAGTATTTAATTTACACATTGTTATGTAAATGAAATTGCAATAAAATGAAACAAAAAAATAAATGAAATGGTTCAGATGGACAGAGGCGGCTGAGCTGCATTGATAGTCCCAATAAAAGCAAATAGTGAAGCCCAAAAATGGGTCACACACCTGTAAAGGTACTGTTTTTGTGAAGTGGATTCTGATCAAACCGTGAGGAATTACCTCAAACGGTTGAAAACCCACTTCGAAAATGGGCCCTTTTACCCCTTGGAATGAGAATATTCACAAATGGCTCAATTCCTGGGTAGGAAATCAGCCTGAACATAGGTGAATTTTCAGAAATTTGATTCAACTGTTTTTGCACAGTTGAGTGATTTGTAAATCACATAATGGCTAACAGTAACTGGTACTGTGGCCAAGTAGGCTTGTATTGGCCTTGAGGAGGCTCAAAAATAATTGAAAATGTAAATAAACAGCAAAGGCTAAGCAACATTTAACAGAAAAATTAACCTAGGGCAAAAAACTGAACAAGAAACTAAAACTTTGAAAACTAATCCAGGGATCCTGTGGGATCGACCTAGTATGGTCACCAGTTCTGTAGTAGGTATTTCTCCTTGCTAGAAGGGCAGGAATGGCTCCCTTCTATCTATAGGATAGAAGCGTAGGTTCCTGCATGTGGAAAATGCAGTAAAGAAATCGAAACTAACAGAAAGCAAAGAACAAGAAAGAATGGCCGTGAGCCCCTCTGCAAACAAGGATAGGGATTCACCTTGGCTACCTACAAACAACTAATGAATAGAAATAAACCTATAAAACATGCCAATAAACAAAACTGCAAACAAACATGGGTCAGAAATCAACTAAACTACTAAAGAAAAATGCATAAACAAGACAATATTATACCTCTCCTTTCGTGAAATGGGCCACCATGCCCTGGATGGAAGGAAGAACCTCTCTATCTCACTTAGAAATGGAGGAGGAGCTATGGATCAATGGGGAATGTGAGTAGAAGAGAGGGGGATGTCACTGGCTTGAGAGGCAAAGAGGTCTCAAGGAATCCACAGATAGTATAACAGTATGCAAGAGATATTACAACACAAAATTCACACATAAACACACAGATTTTCCATGGAAACCCTTAACCGATAAAACCAACAAATCTTCGAGCAATTAGTGAAAACATGAAGTCAGGAAATAATTTTGCTTTTTTTCTTATAAAACAAACTGCAAAATTTTATGTTTTTCAACATCAACCCCTTCAAACCCATATTTCCCTTTGGAATTTCACCTTGAAGTAAACACACAAGTTTTAGAGCTACGTACTCATATATATATATTAAATTATTGACATATAGTGGGAAAAATTCCACGTCCACCAACGACATATACTTTAAAATTTTAAGTATGATTGATGAGTGATCTGTGTGAGCCACATTTTTCTTAGAGATAGTTATTTATTTTAGGGAAACACAATTTATACTCATAATCTACACAGTTTTCACTTGTGCATGGACTATATGTTGAGTATTTTCATACTTATGCACTAATTTTTATTATTTATTGAAATAACATATGTACAAAAAATGGTTCTTTATTGACACATGTTTTTGTCTTCGCATTTTTTTTCAAATGTGACTTTTATCAAACAAACTAGAACAACCCTTTTTAAGAGGACACTGCAAGGAACATCCTTGTCATATTTTATATTTTTTTGGCTTCGTCATTGCGATGATATGGAATTTTCATTGTGACTTATTTTTAAGTCACTAATATTTGTAGTGATAAAGTTTAGAAAAAATACTATAAATTAGAAATCCTAAATGAAATTCAAAAATAATTATATTATGGGAAAGCATATTGAATGATCAATCTACTAGTATAAACTTTGACACATAATTATCATGTTTTGAAGTGTTTCCACCTTGTTAAAGTGACACATTTTTGAATACTGCAGAAATGGTGCTGGAATTGTTGACCATAAACTCTCCATTGAAAAATTTAAAATATCTCGGGTGGGAGTTATTCCCACTCTTAAATTAACCTAGATTTAATTAAAACTCTCGACCGAAAGTTATTTTAAAATATTGTCCGAAATTTTAAAACATTTCTTCCCCGATAGTTTTGTCACATAATGCCCCAAGAATCTTTTAGGGGCTGACACAATAAATTCCTCTCATTCCGACATGATTCCACAATTTCTCGATCGAGAGTTGCATATATAATCTCTTGATTGAGATAGTTTTCCACAATTTCTCAATCGAGAATCTTTTCTATGTTTTTTTAAACCGAGAGTTTGCATATCAAAGTTCATATTTCAGCCAAGAGTTCGCATTATCCAAGTTCACATGCATAAAAACACAAGAACATTTCATAAGGACACAAAGGTATTTTTTTTAACAAAGCATTTTATTTATAAGGTATAAGGACATTTTTCTTTACAAAATATTTTCTTTATAAGAGCATAAGGACATTTTTTCTTATAAGGTATTTTCTTTATATGGGCATACAGAAATTTTTATTTATAAAATATTTTCTTTATAAGGGTATAAGAACATTTTTCCTTATAAGGTATTTTCTTTATATGGGCATAATGATATTTCTCTTTATAAGGACATAAGACAATTTTCCTTGTAAGGTATTTTCTTTATATGGGCATAACAACATTTTTATTTATAAGGGCATAAGTACATTTTTCCTTATAAGGTATTTTCTTTATATGGGAATAATGATATTTTTCTTTATAAGGGAATAAGTACATTTTTTCTTATAAGGTATTTTCTTTATATGGGCATAACGATAATTTTATTTATAAGGGAATAAGTACATTTTTTTTATATAAGAGACATTTGCATTGGAATATTGGTCAATATTGAGAGGGGGGGTGGATCGATATTGTTAAATTTTTACTATTTTAAACCACTTATTTAAACTTAATCAAAACATGGAATCAACAAGATACACATAACACATATTTTTATCATGAAATCCCAATTGGGAAAACCACCAATTCTTTCTATACTGCAAAATTATGCTTACAATAAGTTTCTTCCTGCTACTATAGAAAAGGTTGCTACTGCAACCTGGTTTCTTCCTGGTACTACATACAAGGATTCTACAACACCCTATTTACCAGCTACTACTAGAAGGAGGCTACAACCTCCTTGGATGCCTATAGCCTACCCTAGCACCAGCCTGCCACCCTATTCTGATTCTTATCAGTCTTCTGGATCTTCCTTAAATACTGTCAATTTATTCACTTTGTTGATATATATCTACTAATCCTGCTACATAGATCTGGACTTCATACAACTTCATCTCTTCTCTTTTATACTCCATCTTCTATTTTGCACTTCTCAATCTTGAATGTGCACTCATCCTGGTCTCTTCTCCCTGTCTTCAATGCTACTTTATATATGAAATTTATAACCTAGAATACACTTTAGTTTCTTACCCTTACTGAACATTCAATATAAACATCAGAGACACCACTTCTTATTCATAATTCTGTTAATATCTTCTACATTTTAAAATGTTGCATCTTTTCAAAATAGGCTCATGACCTTTCACCTTCACACCTCTTCAAATATATGATAGATTATTCTTTAATATGAAATTATGTTTATTACACAATTAAATCAATTAATTAACAAAACATTTTATTCATCCTTCAGGCCTATGGGATTCTATCATCTTCAGCACTACGGGCTTCCTCTCCCATGTCTAGCCTTCAAGCGTGTGAGCTTTCTCTCATTCATGCGAGCTTCTTTTCTTCTTTTGTGGGATCCCTACGGGTTTCCTCATGCGGGCTTACCTTCTGCAGGAATAATTATCCCCTTCCATACATCTCTTATCCCTTGTAAGTTTCCTTTATCCCCTTTACGGGCAGATTAAGCCACTGTGGTCTTAATCCTAATCCCTGTGGGAATCCTTATCCCTCTTTAGGCTTACCTTGACCTCCTGTGGGAATCCCCTTATCCCTTGTGGGCATCAAATAGTGCCTATGTGATTTAACTAAGCCTCATTTTGGGAATTTTTAGCCATTTCCCCTATTTCCATACTTAACCAGTTTTTTGTTCTTTAATATGCAAAATAGTATTTTTGCTACTTTTTGGTAGATTCATTTTTTCCATATATGACCATCATAATGCAAACTAAAAGAATGGATGGATATCCATCTCAAAATGGATCAAATACATTTCACCTTTTGAACTTTTTAATACACACCCATCATCTAGTGGGAATTTGAAAATAGGCTTCCAAATTTTTTTAATTCCATACTTGGACAAAATTATCTTTAACATGTAAAACACTTTTTCTTCATTTTGGCAGATTGATTTTTCCCTAATTTGATAAACATAAAAAAAATACAAGAATGAATGGATATATGCTTCAATTATGAACAATATCATGTTAATTTATGACCTAATTGACACACACCCACCGTCTAGCAGGAATTTGAAAGTGGTATTCCAAACTGCTTATTTGACACTTGGAAAAATTTCTTCAAACCCTGGGTCACCAAGGTGTTCATATTTTTTTCATACAATTTGGAATGTGATACATCCAATTGATAGGTACCAACTATAGGATTCTATCCAACACAATTTAACCCCTTGAAACCTCTTTCTCTCTCCTCGACGAGCATTTTACCAAAGTAGTGTAAATCAGGTTGGGAAGCACTTTTGGCAGATCCATATATTTATCCTCAGAGACTCTTTGGACCATATGAGTGTTAGATTTTTATAATTAAAGATAGCATTATGATCTTAGGATCTTTTAACTGAGAGAATAAAAATCACAGCAATAAAACACAAGCACAACACAAGAGACAAGAGACACAAAGAATTTTCCTCGGGGAAACCATAAAGGAGAAAACCCCGCAACTTCCTCAGAGATAGAATCAACACTAAAGGTAAAACCAGAAAAGAATAAGATGATCTCCGACAGCAGTAGTCTCTCTCTCTCACACTGAGAGAGATTCTCCTCTCTCACTCATGCACCCCAATGACTGAGTGTGTGTGTATAAGTATGATCAGTAGAGAGGCTCTCACTCTTTATTTATATTCTTCTGTTCACTTGGAACCCACTCCAACATGTCAGCCTCACTTAACAATTACTTACTAGAGCTGACATATCTAGGAGTGTCTAATAACCCTAGTTCCCGACCACTTGTGGGGACTTTGCCTCCTCCAACCAATAGGAGGGTAACACAATGGTGGGGACTATTGCCCCAACTTACAATGACTCACCTAGGTTCGAATTCACTAGGATAGTCTAATAAACCAAGGGCCCAACAACTGTGGGGACTTTAACCCTTGACCAATAGGAGGGTTACCCATAATGACTTGACATGACTTTTTCATTATACAAACTTCCTAGAATAAACATCAGGGTATGACATGACTTAAACACATTACAATACATCCCAGAATAGACATCGGGTTAAAATACATAAGAAATACGGATGAATACATTCTGAATTTACAATTACATCAACACTCCCTCTTAACTAGGAAGGTGTTCTCTCGACACAATTTATCAGCACAAGTCTTCTTCTTTGTATCATCTAGGTCATCGTCAAGTCCTCGTCATCTTCAAGTCATATTCATATTCAATTCATATTCATTTGGATCTGGATCATCACTCGATCTAGATCATCATCACTGGATCTAGATCATCACTCGATATGGATCATCATCACTGGATCTGGATCATCACTCGATCTGAATCATCATCATTGGACATCCTCACTAGATCTGGATCATCACTCGATCTGGATCATCACTGGAAATCATCACTGGATTTGGATCATCATCACTGGACATCGTCACTAGATCTGGATCGTCACTCAATCTGGATCATCACTGGACATCATCACTGGATCTGGATCATCACTCGATTTGGATCATCACTGTTAGATCATCTTCACTAGATCTGGATCATCACTCAATTTGGATCATCACTGGTGCTATCTCAGGATTTTTCTTGTCATAGGAAGTTCTATAGAACTAGCCCTTTTTCATGTTGTTTGTAGGCCTAGACATCATGTAGGTCTTCTTTAGCGTTGATATCTGACCTACTCATCAGAATGGCCCTCCCAACACTTACATCTGACCTACTTGTCAGAAAGGCACGCCCAGCACTCACATCTGATCATGTAGGAGCCTACAATCACATCAGAAAGGTCCAACACTCACATTCACCAGCATGTAGGACATCACTATCATCTGTGAAAAGGATTTAGCACTTACATCTAACCTACTCGTCAGAATGGCACAACACTCACATCTATCCAGGTGGGAACACATCTTGCAAACAATGATGGAAGAGTTACGTACTCCCATCCAGGAGAGAACACATCCTACTCATAATGATGGAATATTTCCACACTTTCATCCAGGCTGGAACCACATCCTGCTCACAATGATTAAAGATTTATGCACTTACATTCATCTAGGTGGGAACGCATCCTTCTCACAGTGATGAAAAGGCTCTGCACTTACATCCATCTAGGTGGGAACACATCTTGCTCACAATGATGAAAAGGCTTACACTCATATCTGATCTTGTAGGAACCAATCCTACAGTCATATCAGAATGGCCCGCAATCCTCAACTGAGCTACCTAGTAACTTACCAGGTGCTTCCACTCTCATAAAGAATGGTAGTTTCCCTTACATCCAACCTACTCATCAGAATTGCCAACACTCACATCTGACATGGAAGGAACCTAATCCTTTAGCCATGAAAGAATGGTTCAGCCCTTACATCTAATCAAGTGGGAAGACATCCCTCTATCACATCAGAATGGCTTCTCAGTCCTAGACTGAGTTTTCCTGGTAACTAACCAGGTACCTCCATTACCAGAATGGAAATTTCCCTTACATCTATCCTACTCAACAGAATGGCCAGCACTCACATATGACATGGAAGGAAGCAATCCTCTCACCATGACAGAATGGATCGGCCCTTATATCTAACCTACTTGTTAGAATGGCTATGGATCTTAGCACTCATATCTAACATGGAAGGAACCAATCCTCTCACCATGACAAAATGGCTCATCCCTTACATCCAACCATGGAAGGAACCGATCCTCTCACCATGTCAGAATGACTATGGGACTCATCACTTTCCCTTCGAGGAAACCTCGATCTGGAGAACACCAATCTTCTCCTTGAAGTACTCAAACTTCACTCTGGTTAATGGCTTCATTAACACATTAGCTATATGTTCCTCCGTCACAACATATTGGAGCTTCACTAATCCCCTCTGCACCATATCCCTGATATAGTGATACTTGTTCTCGATATGCTTCGACTTGTCATGGAACACTGGATTTTATGACAACTTCATGCAACTTTGGTTGTCACAATGTATACAAGTAGCATCCATCTAGAGATCAAATAAATTAGATAGTAGCTTCCGTAGCCATACTGCCTCACAACTAGCTGAACAAGCTATGACATACTCTACTTCAGTTGTACTCAGTGCCACACAGGATTGCTTCCTGCTAAACCAAGAGATCACACCTGATCCCATACTGAAGCAACACCCTAAAGTGTTCGTCCTATCGATGGCACTGCCTACCCAATCTGAATCAACATAACCCTCCAGGTTAATATTTTTTATTTTCATTGTACTTGATCCCATAATCAATTGTACCTCTTAGGTACCTCAGAATATGCTTTGCAGCAATCAAGTGAACATTTCTTGGATCTGTCAAGAACTGGCTCAAGGTGTTCACAACAAAGCAAATATCTGGTCTTGTATTCGTTAGGTACATCAAGGACCCAATCATCTGACGATACATCGTAGCATCGACCGTATTTAATGAAGCAACAATCAATAGCTTCAGGTTTGATGCCATAGGTGTGGTCATGCAGTCCATCATCCTAAACCTATTCAGGATCTCTACTGCATACTTCCCTTGTCCACACCTCCATTCCTAGAAAATAGTGCCTCGACACATAACATGGGAATCACTGGTATTTCGCCTTCAACCTTGAAGAAAAGGTTGGAATCTTCTTTACTCTTAGTAAATCCTAGAGTCATCAGTAATATATCCATCTTGTCATACCATGTCTAACCTTATATCTTCTACAGTCACTCCCTATGAAGCGGAGCGTCATACTCCCTATGTATTTCGTACTCTATGCACTGAACATTCTGTACTAGAGTGACAAGTAGCTTCCTATGCTACTAATATTCCATGTATCCATCTAGGATCACTGGATATCAATATCCTTTGTCTTGAACTTTTTCAAAAGTTCATCTTGCACCCATCTGTGAGCTTGTCATCCTCTATCAACCTTGCAACAAAGGTTCAGATCTTCATCAAGCTCCTCATGTATGTGTTATCCCATGGGTGTCTTTTGAGCTCGTATAAGGTCTTCTTTCATTTGCACACATGATTCTACTTGTCATGTGTCTCAACTCCCACTTGCTACAAATTTCTCTTCGAATCTTGCCTTGTATCCATGATGTTTCCATCTATTGCAAGATGGAACTAAGAACTTCCCTTCATGTATCGATACTGCATCCTAGACATCATTATTCTTGGACTGGTTTTCTTGGTTACTTCTTCATAGCTGGAAGGTTCTGCATCAATGATGTCACTGCATTCGTCATATTATTCTTCATCTTTGAACTGTCATCACTTGTTATTCAGAACAAGTTTCATTCTTCTTTGCTTGCAGGCAATTATGTATGCATTCTTTCCTACAAATCAAATGCATTTGTATGGTTAGAAACATTTCATAAGGAATATTCATACTGGAAAATTTTTATGCATAAATATGTGATCATGCAACTACTTTAGCCAATACAACATTCATCCATATCTCGCGAAAACATTTCTAGATGCCTACCATCTCTACTAGGACAACATTGAGATTGTGCACTAATCCAATATATCAGCAAAGAGGTTTCATTCTAGATAAGTAGCAATGGAGAGTTGTATAGCACCATGAGCTACTTACCCATCACATGCATATTAGTAGTGTACTGTCGTTAATGCAAACATCCTATCATTCATAATACATCAACTGAATATAAACAAATAGATAACAAAAACAATATCATGAAAATACGATTGAATACTTATCTTTATTTGTTTCGTGCGTAGACTCCTTCTTGATCCTTTTGCTTCATCATCTTCTTCATTCATGACTTCATCATTTCTTATCCAAGATCTCAAGATGGATAAGAGGTTCTTCAAGAATTGAGTTATTCATATTCCTCATCACTTGAGGGATCTTCTTTGGATGGTGAGAGCTTGATCTTCAATTGCTCCCGTCTTCTCTTCTCTTATTATGAGTCAAGCTTCTTCTTCTTCCCAGAGTCTACTGAAAATAATCACTTCCCTCTGGCACACATTCCTTGAATGAATGAATCCCATGATCTTGGGAGGCTATTCAAGGTGGCCATCACCACTTCTGCATTCTTCACTTCTTCTTTTACTGCTTCAAGTTGTTCTTTGATTTGAGAGACCCTTGTAAAGTATCACTGCATGGTCTCTGCATTCTGAATCTTCACATTCTTCAACTGGTTTCTTAAGTTCATATTCTGATTTTTGTTCTTCCCTTCAAATATCTTGGTCAAGAAATCAAACATCTTCGATGTCTTTAAGGAAGAAACTTGTAGTACAAGTTGATTCGTGACAGAATCATCAATGATTTTCTTAGCCTTGACCAAGTTCTTCTTGTGTAAGGCTTCTAACCTCCTCTCCCTCTAGAACTGGAACCTCTCTCCTCATGTTGCTGTCTAATTCATTTTCTTCAGAGAGATCATATACTTCCATGCCTGGAATTTGTTCAACTTCACCAAGCTTATCATCAAGCTGATGTGATAGATCACTTTGAAATGAGAACCTCAAATGGAAATAGAAAAAGATTAGATCTTACCAATTTGAGGTGTCCGTCCTGGTTTCGGGGCTGGTTGATCTAGGGTTTGTCATAGAAACCCTAATTTTAAAAACTTAGAATCTTTTAGATATGATTGGATAGACAGATAGATCCCTTCAAATGGAGCTGTCCAATGTACTCCTTTTCTGAAAACAGTGGAGGGAAGCTCCCAGAACAGGAAGCCCTAGTTTTCCAATTTCTTCTACAGAAATGCCTATTACTCATTCTATGATATATCTAAAATTAATACTCCTCTATGTCTGAAATTTATCATTGAGGTAAAATCGAATGTCCCTGATCCAACACCATAATTTTCATCAGAATTGGTTTCACCAATTAAGATTTATGATCCGTTTCCCAAGGTGACCTGTTACAGGACTGTTCATAATAGCAAAGTTGTATGGATGGCCACATGTCATTGGTTCATCCTCTGAGTCTGAACTTCATACCAAAGAAATTAAATTCCGTGCCATTTCGTTAACATCTTCAATAATTCCATTTGGACCTCTGTATCCCAATATATTGCAATTCTCCCCAGGTTTCTTATTTAGGGATGAATTCTGCAAGAGGCTAGAACCCTAACTTGGAGAGATCATATATTTGTGAATATAGAGAATCAGAGGCTTATGTTTTGATACAATGTAAATCATGATTTTATATTTGGCCCCTACACTTTTTATCTCCTAATCCTTCTCCAATCTACGGATATAGCGAATGTACCAAAACGTAGCAGTTTTAGTATTTAGGGTTTTTCTAGCTTGGGGTCAAACTAGGGTTTGACTTTCCTGGAGTTTCACCCAACCAAATTTCTTGATCCAGGTCTCTAAACTTCATTTTTGATGAGGAGAAAAATCCTATTCTAGGCTCACTAAAAAATTCCTCTTCTATAGAAAGCCCTAATTTCCGCATCGAAAAACTGAAAATGCTCGGAATCAAATTCTGCTTCGATAGAAAGATGCGCCCTTCAATGGAGAGTCAGCCTAGCATACTTTTGCTGATGGATTGTGGAGAGAGACCCAAAAATTAAGAATCCCTAGCTTCTGCAGCTACAAAATGTCTTCTTCTGAGGTTAGCTCTGATACCATTTTAGATTTTTATCATTCAAGCTAGCATTATGATCTTAGGATCTTTTAACTGAGAGAATAACAAGCACAACAATAAAACACAAGCACAAAATAAGAGACAAGAGACACAAAGAATTTTTCTTGGGGAAACCATAAAGGAGAAAACCCCGCAACTTCCTTAGAGATTGAATCAGTACCAAAGGTAAAACCAGAAAATAGTAAGATGATCTTCGACAGCAGCAGTCTCTCTCTCTCACAGTGAGAGAGCTTCTCCTCTCTCACTCATGCACCCCAATGAGTGAGTGTGTGTGTATAAGTATGATCAATAGAGAGGTTCTCACACTCTATTTATATTCTTCCCTTCACTTGGAACCCACTCTAACATGTCGGACTCACTTAACAATTGCTTACTAGAGATGACATCTCTAGGAGTGTCTAATAACCCTAGTGCCCCACCACTTGTGGGGACTTTGCCTCCTCTGACCAATAGTAGGGTAACACAATGGTGGGGACTATTACCCCAACTTAAAATGAATTACCTAGGGTTGACTTCACTAGGATAGTCTAATAACCCAAGGGCCCCACAATTGTGGGGAATTTAACCCTTGACCATTAGGAGGGTTACCCACAATGACTTGACATGACTTTCTCATTATAGAAACTTCCCGGAATAAAAATCAGGGTATGACATGACTCAAATACATTACAATACATCCTGGAATAAACATCGGGTTACAATACATAACAAATATGGATGAATACATTTCGAATTTACAATTACATCAACAATGAGACTATTGTTAGATGCACAAAAAACATAATAGAGATACATACTCTCAAAATTATTTAAGATATCAACCAAAAGAGATGGCAAGCATTTTGTTGAGGTCACTTAGTCATTTTGACCATTAATTCTATCATTGGACAATTTGTCTGAACTCTAAGGTGGATTTTTTATTTCACCAAAACCATGAAAAAATGATACCATAGGATGTAGGGCACCTCACTGAGCATGACAAAACTTGTTTCACCTTCATACTCATCTTCATTTTCCCTAGGTGGGAATTTTACTAAACTTGGTGCAAAACTGCCTAAAACCCTGTTTTGGCAAATCCATAACTTCTTCCTCAGACATTTTCAAGTCTATGTGAAGACATGGTCAGGTATAAAATACACCCATATACAATATGACCATATAGTTATAGACTTTTCTTCAACCCAAAATCTATGGTAGGAATTTCCTCGAGGTCACTTAAGCAGATTTGCTACTTTGGTGTAAAAACAACTTGAACCCCTATTTCAAAAAGGCTGTTAATTTTGTCATCAAACACCTTCTATGAAAAATAATACTATGGAGAGATATCCTTATTTAAAATCTATAGCATGGTAGTTTCATATTATATTTATGATTCACCCATTAGGTACGATGACCATTTTCCCAAGGCCACATGAGCTAGTTTTCAAACACAGTCATTTTTAGGACTTTCTCCAAATTTATCGTGAAACCCTATTTGGAATATCCATAACTTATTCCTAAGGGACTTTCAAGTAAATGTGAAGACATGGTCAGGTATAAAAAACACCCATATACAATATTCCCATATGGTGTAGGAATTTTGTTCAAGCCACAAGATATTGATTTCATTTCGCTAAGGCCACTTAGGTAGATTTGCTACTTTGGTGTAAAAACAACTTGAACCCCTGTTTGTGTCATACTATTAATTTTTTGATAAAACACCTTCTCTGAACACGAATACTATGGATAGATAGACATCTTGATAATATAGAGCATGCTAGTTTCATATTATTTTTATCATTGATCCTTTAAGTACGATAGGAATTTCCCAAGGCCATGTGAGCCATTTTTCCAACACTTGGTCATTTTCAGGACTTTCTCCAAAATTTATCCTGAAACCCTATTTTGGAAGATTCATAGTGTTTTATTCAGACATTCTTAATGAAAACTGAGATCATGGTTGGGTAGAAAAATCAATAGAATACATCCTGACAATATATTGTGGGCATTTACTTTAACCTATGATTTATGGCGGGCATTTTCCTGAGACTATTTAGATAATTTTACTTTCTCTGGTGCAAAACCCTATTTTGGCATACCTATAATTATTTCCTCATTAGTTATTAATGGAAAATGAGACCATGAATAGATAGCCACTTCAACAAGATATATCTTGGTATCATGGTGTGGGAAATTTAGTCAAACCATGAATTATGGAGGGAATTCTCTTAAAGCGGTTTTGACTCATTTTTCCATACTTAGTCAATTTCCAAAGTTTCACAAACTTACCAAATTCTTTTCCAGAATGATGTCATATTGCAACATTGAATTAATGATAGCACCAGGACACCATCATGTGTCTTTCCAGCCTCATCACACATGCCACCTCACCATACTTTCCATGTTAACACTTCTTTCGTCATTCCTTTCTCTTTCACTAAGTTTTTCCCTGCCATCATGTCCATGGTTATTCCTTTGTCATTACTGGACTCCTTTGACATCAATGCTAACCACATTTAACAATTTGGTAAATTGTTTGTACAGGAGTGCTTAGCATATTACTCTTGCTGGGTCCATGGTTATTCCTTTGTCATTACTGGACTCCTTTGACATCAATGCTAACCACATTTAACAATTTGGTAAATTGTTTGTACAGGAGTGCTTAGCATATTACTCTTGCTGGGTCAATACAGTTCATTTTTTTTCAACATATAACTCTCAGTTCTCATATCCTTTCATGCATTGGATTTTAGGCTTTTAATTCTTTCAACATGGGAAACCAAAGGAATTGTGGAAGAAAATATGTTCGCAATAGATCTGATGGAGAGACAATGAAAGAGAGAAACCATGAAATCATGAGAAATTTAAAAGAAAAAATAGAAATGGAAAGAAACGTGGAGGCACATGGCGGTGACGAAGAAATGAAAAATGTGAAGGAACATGGCGGTGATAAAGGAATGCAAATTGTTAAGGAACACATTGATGAAAGAAATGAAGAACATGGATGTGACAAGGAAATGACAAATCGGGAGCAAACTATGGGTAGCATCAATATTGAGACTCATAATTGGTGAGTAAATAATGGTTTTTATGTTTATAATTTACTCTATAATACACGTATATATATTTGATTTGAAAGTTCACAATCTCATAAATTTATTTTTAATTTTATCCAGGGTCGAAATCCAACATATAACATCCTACCACACTTACCAATTTACAGAGATTAATTAGAAGTTTCAACAATATCGTCATTGACGATAAGTTTATGGAGAATATAGATTCAAGTAAAATTGAAGAAATGGGACCTCCGATGCCTGATCATACAACTTGTTATAGAGAAAAAAAGACAGTCAAAGAATTTTGGAAGGTATTTCTGTCATAGAACAAGCTCAATTGTTACATATATTGTCAAAGAGAAAATGTCTAAGAGATGAAATTACATTACTGGGAATTCAAAGTTCCAAAGAAGCTAAATCAAATGAGATTGTATCACAAAATTTGACCTCGTTCATTTCATCACTAGCAAGAAAATGATCCCATAATTTCATGGTTGGTCATAAAGAAATTCTAACATGGGTTGTGGCAAAAAACACTATAACCAATCGTTTGTTGTCTACAACCGGAAGAACATTAAAAACATCAAGAAAAAGTTTATGGAAGCATAACAAATTTAGTGTTCAATTATATAAGGATGATGAAGTTGCATGTTGGGGTGTTATATGTAGGAAACCTTATCAAGATAGACTTCTAGATAATGTGAGGGACATGGTGAAAGAGTTTTGGCATTTAAACTCTCCTGTCTTACCAAATGAAAAGGATATTGTGTGATGTTGTAAATGGAAAGGAAACTATGAAACTCATGCCAAACACATAACAAAGATCACTCAAGTGGAAATGTTCAAAACTTTTACGGAGAGTAATGTTGATGTGAATATTTCCCTTAGCACATTTGTGAAGCTTAAACCATGGTATGTTAGGCCCATCATTGTTTGTGACACATGTTGTTGTTGATACCATGTAGAATTCGAATTATATTATGAGAAATTTCTAAATTTTGGCATGTAGTTTTGGCCAAATAACCTCCCTCCTTCGAGTGTTCATGAATATATATCTAAAATATTATGTGCATGAGAGAATGATCAAGTATTCTATAACAAACAATGCGTCCGAGGTAAAACATGTGAGTAAGGTTCTGGTTTGTCCCTTTTTAATGCTAACTAACCCATTGATGCAAACAATCCTCAATTGTCGAATCGCATTATGAAATATAAGAAATATGATTATGTTGATTATAATCATGTTACAGATTCAACAACAACATCAAGAAATATTAATTTAGTTGAAAGTGATATCTATTTGACAGTTTTTATGAATGTTTTCAGGGATCAAACATATAAATATATCAAGCACTCTTAATGAGCATGATGGTAGGACTTATAGTTCAAGAAATCAAGAGATGTATTTTAAAAAGGAACAATATCATCCATTGTCGATTTTGCTAAAAAATACTTTCACTCTGTAAAAGGAGATACAGAGTGAGTATTATCATTCAGATCAGGTATCTATACTTGTGCATATTATATATAGACATGCAGAGCTTGATGGAAATGGTTTTGATAGCAATGAAAATAACCATGAAGTGATTAAGGAGTATCATTTCTACATCCGTGATGATCGTACACATGATACATGTTTTGTCCAGCATTGTTTTGGTATGCTTTATAAAGAATCATCAAGATGAAGGGTCACTTTTAAAGAACATAGGGTGTGGTCAAATGGTTGTGCTTGCCAGTTTAAATCAGCACGATCATTCTTATGGTTGGATCTCCTTCATAGAAACACGGATGTTGGCCACACATGGAGATTTTTTGAAATGGGAGATGGAAAAGGATAACATGATGGTGCTAGGGCCTACGTGAAACATGCACTTAGGATATATCAAATGAATCACTCTGCTTCTCACCTTGCAAATTCAAACGACGTTGTTAATTGATGCAAACAAAATCTAAGACATGAATTCAATGAAAGGATGGGTAATGTGATAAGGTTTTTCTGGAATATTGCAATGGGTGACGTTGACATATCAATTCCACACAATTCTATCAGAATCCCAAAAACAAGGGGCTTCCACTCCATTAGGAGTAAGAAAATGGAAAATATACACACAATCGAGAAATGAAAGTACTCCTTATTATGTATTGCACGTATGGATGATGTAGAGTCTTTGGATGAGTGTCAAAACCAAACTAAGAAATTTTTTAAACCATCAAGACCCCAAGAGTTGACACCATTGCCCCCATTTGGAAATATCAGCGATGCGGAGTGCGACAATGAAGCGCTTATGGTTGACAGAGATTATGATTGTGTTTCTGATTTGGTTAAAGAAGGTGATGTATTTTCTATCATTTCACTGATAGATAATCCCAAAAAAGTGCATTATTACTTATTGAGATTCACTAGGTCGAAAAGCATGTTGATGCAAGAATTTAAAGACCCGTCAAATTATACATATGCAGTGGGTTCAATTGTTTCAATGGGACATTTCTTCATAGAAGTACGGAAATATAAAGACCATATTCTTTTTCAAGACTCCGATTTAGATGTTATATGTGCTCAATATAGTCATTTGGTCATAGCATCCCGGTTGCATTTGAAAACGGTGAAGAGTAAGAAAATTTTAAGCATCGACAATGGAAATTGTCGATAGAAGATCATAATGCCATTCTTGAAAATATGCCACTGGAGCATTTCATATGAATCAAGAACACATCAAGGTTGACGAATATTTTCTTTGATTCTAAGGTGGGTGGGTGGGGGGGATAAATCAGCTTCCACCTTCACATGGTTGGCCTCATTAGTAGAGAATATATATAATTCTCAAGACTAAGAGAAGCTTTTTTTAATAACATTTCCAATGATAACTCAAGTATCATATTTTTTTTTTGTAAGATGCAAATTCTATTAAACTAGGAGAATAAAAATTACAATATTGGTGCATACAAAAGGAGGCCACAGGTCGTGGTACCACCACCTAAGCCTGTTAAAAATGGAGGGAAGCCTGATAAAACTATTACAAAAGCAGTTCATAATTTTAAGAAACCATACATAACCATGGGTGACAATATTTACAAAATTTCTCCTTCTAGAAGCACAGAGTTGTAATTGAACTAAACACATATAACAAAAAATCCTGAGATAACAATCTGAGCCTGAGGATGCATGCGACATTGTAGATGGCTTGAGCATAATTTAAGAAGGGGGTGTTTCTTCCAAAGTGGGGCATTCCAACCCCCCTTATTTTGAGTTGTTGATGGTATTGGCAGTGTTAAGTAGTGCATATTGATGAGGCTTGTTGCTTGGCCCTTCATCATCCTTCACTCGCTTGAATAGTGGTTCAATGGTGGTCGAGATGGAAAAAGGTGTAGCCTAAGACATCTATGGCATCGGAATAGAGCTTGTGTCCCTCGAACTACCACTTGTTGGACTACTACACCATCCTTGCATGTGTCCAACTTGCCTTTTTTTGGTTTCCATGCACTTACACGCAAAAGTTGCATCAAAACGTTTGAGTTTCCCATCCATTTCAGTCATTTTTACCTTCACAGCAAGGACAGTGTCTCTGGAAGCACTCCAATTACCCATCATGTCATCCATGAGATTTCCAAGAATATTATTGACCAACCAATAATGATTTAACTTGCTACACCATGGCCTATGGTTAGGCGTCAGTTAATGACTCTCCCTTCCTAGTCATCAATGATATTTCTAATATGTGTAAAGAAATTTTCCTCGTAACCCTCCTCCACTAAAATGGTAAGCCTGCACTGGGACTTCCCTCTTCCAATGATGCCTCTCTTGGGAGTACCTCGTTTCCTAGAAATGATGAGGAACCAGTACTCAGGTGCTATGAACTAGGATGGTGGAGTTGAGTAAATTGTGACGGCGAGTAGTGGCACTGAACCAGTCTACCACTGAGTGTACCAGTGAGAATGAGATTCCCTGTAGAAGCTTTGGGACAATGGAGAACCCATGCAGAAGCTTTGAACCAGTGGAGAATCCCCTCCAACAAGATAAATATGAACCAAGAGAGAGCACTAGGCTTTGCAGAATAACCCACAGACCATAATGACCCATAGGATTCTAGAACACCATACTTCACAAAATAACTATGAACTGAAACAAAACACCATGGTTTGCTGAATAACCCACAGGATTCCACGGCCTTCCACTTAATGGTTCCTTCTTGAATAGGCATTAACTGCATACCAAATCCCATTAAACCCAACATGAATGTGATGGAACCTCTTCTAGCAGATTCCATCATAAGACGAGGATGAGGAAACTAAATTCTTCTCCTTCTACATGGGAGAGATAGAGGTTGATGAAGGCTAAGTGATATCCCCATAATGCGTGGTTCCACATGTTTGGATCATAGACCGAGGTACCCCGCACTATTTGTTGGGCTCGCTGGCTCTTGCATCTAGGGAGGAAAGATATTTCCTAGAAATTTGTTTATAATTGAGCACCAGGTTGTCACCAAAAGGAGCATTCATCGATCCTTCCACAAGCTAATGGTGGAATGCCACTTGAGTGTTAGCAAGATAGTCAAAAAGAGCATTGTATTTCCTATGCATGTGATGAAAGGTGATTTCTTTCATGCGTTTGAGTTGGTCAGCCAAGCACTTCGACCCATACTCAAGATTCCAACTGGAGGCCACTTTGGATACTTATGTACCATTGTGAATTTTAGAGGCCATGGATAAAATAATATGAAATTCCCCCTCCATGGTAAGTGGTGAGATATTATGCCTGTCATTTATGCTGAGTCCTTCCACCAAGCCATAGAGTTCTGCAGCATTGTTGGAATCAATACCAATATTACCATATAAAATTCAGATAATCTCACCTTTGTGATCTCGGATGGCTCCACCATAAACCACGTTACCAAGATTACCTTTGGAGGCTCCATCAAGGTTGAGTTTAAGGACTGCATCCGGAGGAGGCTCCCAGTGATCTAAGATGTCCAATATCATTCTAGTATTACGAGAGATAGAAGGGATGTTTGTAGTCATGAAACTTAAAGAATCTAGGATGATATTTTCATATTGAGATATGGGAAGGCCTGATTCTAGTTTCTTGGATATTTATTTTTATGGATTCCCATAAATATTTGACTGATCTCTTCTTATTTTTCAAGACCCTATTGTTTCACTCCTTCCAAGTGTTCCACATGACAAACCCTAAGGTGGGGTCCTAGAGTTGATTAAGGATTTTACTTTGGAATGTGTTTTCGATCCTCTGCTGCAAAGTGATTGTGATATGTCCTTAACTTGATTGGTCCTTCTAAAGGCTTCAACAACTAAGTCCCAGATGGCATTCATGAAAGGGAAAGTGTCTCGAATATGGTCAACCATTTAGTGCTAACAATTACATAAGAAGCATCCCAAAGGGACATGAAACTCCTTACTTGACAGGTTCTCCCAAGTGAGGATGCAACAATTAAGAAGTAGCCAAATAAAATACGATACCTTAGGCCATAGGAGAGGGTTCCAGATATGTTTCCAAGTTGGGAAAGGTTGGGACTCCATTTAGTGGAGAGGATGTTGTAGGATTCCTAAACCAAGAAAGTCCCATATGGAAGATGGCCCCATCTAATGACATGAGGTCCATGTTTACATTTCAAAATCATTCTACTTATCTCATGCCAAATAATATCCAAGAAATCCTAGTTGGGAGTGAAAACCGAATTGGAGAGATATTCCCATTGACAGTTGTCACCAGTAAAAAAGGTCCAGATATCTTTGACCTTTGTGTTCTCACTGGAAGGAATGAAAATATGAGTTTCTTGATCGGGAAAGAGGCTATTCAAACTAGGTATATGCTTCCAGGAATCGCACAAGAAGAGGGTGCTATTTCAATCATTTATTTCCCAAAATTTGTGTTGTTGAATGAGCGCCCTATGATTGTTGGTCTCCTTCCAGATATGGGAGCTAGATATTTCTTCATCAAATCATATTAGATGAGTTCGATTTAGGTCCTAAGAAAACTTTTTGTTCCAAAACTTGGCCCAAGGGGAGTTACTTTTTTAGATCAAAGTCCACCAAAGTTTGGTTGAGAGGGATTGATTATTTAGATCAGGGCCTCTAATACCTAACCCCCCATCTTTCTTCTCGAGACAAACCTTCTGCGAAATGACCAAGGACCATCTATTTTTTCTTTTGTTATACCCCCAAAGGAAATACCTTTGAATTTTTTTTATAGCTTTCAGGACCCATTTGGGGGTTTCCATGATAGAAAAGAGGTACAAAGTCATGGAATGGATAACACACTTCAAAAGGACAGTCCAACTAGGGATATTAGGGGAGAAAAATGTATAGGAGGCTATACGGTTTTCCAAATTGTCAAGAAGCTCTTTCCATGAGGAATATTTAATAGCTGAGTCATACAAAGGTTCACCTAGGTATTTGGAGGGGAGAGACGAGATAGAGAATCAGAGGATTCAAGTGATGTTCCTTTTAGAAGATAATCTAGTGTTAAAGAAGAATATTTGTGACTTGTTAAGATTGAGTTTGGTCCCTAAAGATGTTTCGAAGGTGTCTAGAACAGAGTGTATAGTGTAGGCCTCTTGAACCAACGAGTTTCCAAAGAGAAGGTTTTCATCCACAAATTAATGGTAGGGTGTTGGAAGGGATCCATGAAGAGAGATCCCTCGCATGGTGTGGAAGAGACTTCTAAATGGATATTTATCCCTAGACCTCCATCCATGAGGATGAAGAGGAATGACAAAAAGGTGCCCCTTGTCTGAGGTCAAGGGAGGGGGAGAAGGTAGAGGAGGGCGAGCCATTAATAAGGAGAGATAAAAACCACTAAGGAGATAAGTTAGAGGACCCAGTTGAACCAATCCTTATAGAAACCAAAAGCTAAAATAATTTTTTCTATGAAGTTCTAACTTATTTTATCAATGTCCTTGGATAGATCTAATTTCAGGATCATTCCAGGGGTTTTGGTGGTTTTGAGGGAGTGAATAACTTCATGAGCCATAATAATTCCATCAAGAATTTGATTCCCTTCAACATAGCATTCTTTTTCTAGTGATATGAGCAAAGGGAGAAGAGGTTTCAACCGGTATCTGTGACTTTAGAGATGATCTTGTAAATGACATTGCTGAAAGAGATGGTTTGAAACTTACTAGGATAAGAGGAACCCATTTATTTGGGGATAATATAAAGGGGAATGGAGTTTATTGCTGGCATTATCCATTTATTTTTGCAAGATTATTCCACCATATCTAGGGATTACTCTTTAAGAAGAATCCAACAGTGATGGAATAAATCTATGGTCAAGCCATCTGGTCCAAGGGCCTTTCCATCAGCCATTTGATTGACTTCCTCCTCCACTTCTTGCATACTGATAGGATGCATTAGGGATGCATTAAGATCATTACTAACCAAAGAGGGGATGTGTTCAGTGACCTTGGTGATGGCCTCCTAGTGTGGCATATTAGTTTCTTTAAGGAGATCACTGAGATATCTAGTAAGCTCCTCGAACATAGCCTAATGTTCCTCTAGAATCTCCCCATCTTCTGACTGGACATTTCTGATTTGGTTTCACACAATGTGTTTTATTCTAGAGCAATGGAAGAAGGTTGTATTATTTTCACCCTCCCTAAGAAATTTAACTCTATACTTTGTTTTCCAAAATATTTCCTCTTGATCATACCTTTTGTTTAGTTGTGTAAGGAGGTCTCTTTCACTTTTTTTGGTGTTCTTGTTATACACCAGAATGGCACCTCTTCGTCCGAGTGTCAACTTTCCTTATGTTGGCACACCAAAGGACACTTATGGATTGAGGTTTTCCTAGAATACTATAGCTTGGCTTATTATGAAATACATTCTGCCTCTATCCAGCTAATTACTTTGCCACATTTTCCATGTTAGGATGTATGCGCAACTCTCTCTATTGACAACTCACACATTATGCATGAGTCTCCCTTGTAGCAGGTCATGAATCCTTGTATTCGCGGGTTGCTCTTCTATATAGTCGCGCATCACTCGCGGGTTGCTCTACTGCATACCTGCGAATGCGTTTCTTAACATTTAAATACTAAAACATGCGTTAACTGGAGATTAGTTATGTCATGTAACTACATTTCCCTAACTGATGTGACTTCTCTAACCTTCGAACTACCTTATTTCACCCATATAAATAGAAGTAGGAGAAGACATGAGAAGGACTTGGAATTTTATGCATTGTTATGCTGGAGAAATTGGAACTCCCTTTGCCTACACCTTTGCCCTAGGAGCTTTCCCTTGTGTTGCAGAGCTTGGAGGTTGAGTTCTTTGGAGAAGAGAAACAGCAGATCTAGATCAAGGTTTCGTGAGGTGCCAAACTTGAAGAGAAGGTATACTTGTACTTGTTTTCAAGATTAATAAAGATGTGATGTCCTTCTTCTTCCCAAATCATTGTTCAATGTGTGATTGAATCTCTGTTTATGATCATATTATAATGTTATTCAGATCATTGTTTCATATTCATTTGATTATCATTGTCTTATATGTGGTCATAATGGCTTGAGGAAGGTATAACTTGTTTTGCAGGTCTCTTGGAGCGAGAGGAGCAAGAAGAGGATTGAAGACAAAGCTTGGACCAACCTTCGGTTAGTCAAGTGTGGAACTTTCTCATCTCTGAATATTTTTTATATATGCTTGTTGAACATTGTGCATCTCTCTTTCAACCCCAATACGTTGATGGCCTCTTAAATCCTAGCCATAGGACACTTTACTTTACAATAGAACTGGCGACTCCGCTGGGGACTAGCCTTATCTGTTTGGGGTTTTTCTCTTGATTTCTTTCAGCTTTTGCATTGTTTCAGGTCTTTCTTTCCGTTAACACCCAAAAAAGGTTCACTACCTCATCTACCCCATTACATGGCTCATTTGTCCATTTTCCTACCATATTTCCATCAAAAATCCATAAAACCATCTAAAAAGCCTCCAAAAGGCTTAAAATGCCTCCAAAAGGCCATAAAACCCTCTTTTCCTCCAAAAAAGCAAAAAATATCCAAAAAGGAAGAAAAATATAAAATAATGAGGAAAAGGAGGAAAAAACCCTAAACAGCTGAAACCCTAAACAACTAAAACCCTAACCCTAAACCAGCACTCCACCACTTTAAATAAGTGATGGAGACCCCTCATTTCATATCCACAATCACAAGTATCCTGCCTCTACCAAAATTGCTCTTGAAACCCTAGCTCACCATTGAGCTACTTTCACCGTGAGAGCCCCTTTTGGCCCATTTCCACCATTGGAGAAAGATAAGGAGCAGTTGGAGCTCGAAGCAACCTCTCGGATCAATGCAACGGGCTTCACCAACCTCCACATTGGAGGTCAGATCAATAAAAAATCATTCTTTACTTTTTGTTGTTTTGCTTCATGAACATGTTTAGATTAATTTTTATTACTGTTTAGCATCTTTTATTTCACATGTTATTGAACTGCTACTAAGGAATCCATTTTCCTTAGTAGGTGCTCATTCGCACACGCTAGGGGTAAAACCCTAGCAACAGTTTTGGCGACTCCGCTGGGTTTTTATTTTATTTTATTTCCCATTTTGTCCTTTCGGCTGTCGTTTTCGGCCGCCGTAAACCACCGTTTTTTCCTTCATAGTCGCGTTCCGACCGTGCCTTTTCAGCCCTTAGCTGCGACCCGACCGCGCCTTTCCAGCCCTTAGCTGCGACCCGACCGCGCCTTTCCAGCCCTTAGCTGCGACTAGACCGCACCTTTTAGCCATTTTACCTGCATCCCAACCGCGTCTTTTGGCCAGAAACCCGCGACCCATCCGTGCCTATTTTCTTCAAACTCGTGACCTGACCGCGCCTATTTCATCCAAACCCGTGCCCCGACCGCGCCTGTTTCATTCAAACCTGCGCCCCGACCACGCCTATTTCATTCAAACCCGCGAACCGACCACACCTGTTTTATTCAAACCCGCGCCCCAATAGCGCCTGTTTCATTGAAACCCACGGTCCGACTGCCATTTTTTATCTCAGATCCGCGGTCTGATTTCTACAGTTTTTCCTGCATTTTTGTCCCCCCTTCACAGAATTTTTTAAGAAATTTTTCATCATTGTTTATTCAGATAATTTTGCATGGTAAAATTTTCTTTTTTTCATTCAGTATTATTGATATTTAGGAAGTTGCCCTGGCACTTCTCTTCTGGGTTCTTAACCGCACGAGCACACAATCTGTCACCTAATTCAAGTGAGACTTAAAAACTACTTAAGTCAACCAACATTCTAACCCCACTTGGGGAACACAAAAGAATTTTTGTAGTTAGGTAGGATCGGGGGGATAGGATTCCAAAAACACCCCTCAGTTACTTACACTTGAGACATAGTTGTTGTCTAATAGGGAACCAAAATCCCCTAGTATTTTTTGACACGATCACAACCGGTTTATCAGAGGGCCTCTCCCTTAGGAGGGTTGAAGTCGTGAGATTGGTTCCGAAGGTCTGAGTGGAATACCGAACTCCATTCAGTAACTGAAGGGCTACCTTTCGCAGTTCTCAGGATATCCCTGTATAGGGGTATTGCGGTTAAAGGACCAAGCGGAAGATTTACCTTTCTGGACGCGTCATGAACGGGGTATCTTAGTTGCCATTCTTCTAGGATTTGACTACCCGGTGTCCCTCCCAGTAGGGGGATACCTTAGCCACTTGGATTTCCTACTCATATTGTCTGACTTGGATTTCATCACCTTGCAGAGGATATGTCTAGTTGAGTCATAATACTTCTAGTTAGGTGTTTGCATGCTCCCTTACCTCCTTTTGGTCTAGTGAGTCCACCGTTTTTTTTTTTTTTTAGAAAACCTGCTGCTGGTTGGTATTCTGACCATTTTTTGACACTCCGCCTATTGTAACACAACTGTTATAGTGGGTGTTTTGAGTTGATTGTTGTCCTGAGTGCCCTATTTTTTGAGCTCTCCTTCTGCACACTAGGTTGCATTAGGGTTTTTGAGCCATTTTTTACTCACCTCAGCCCACAGAGATTTGATACCATTTGTCACCATTGAGTCCCCGAGACATTTTCGACGCCTCAGAGGCGAGCCCCCACAGCACGGTTCACTTGACACCACCCATCCTCGACGCATATCATCATCACTTGATACCACTTATCATAGATCTCGAGCCTTGTCACTTGACTCCACTCGTCAGTGGCATAGGGCTTCGTCACCAGATACTGACGCCCCTTATTTTACCTCTGATTCTGAGCCAGAGTTAGAGAACCCCCTTTACACTGCCCCTACTAGCCCCATGGCTGGCGTGACTCCCACTCCCATCTTGGTCAGGATCATTGGTGGCACATCCACCACTACACTAGTTACCACATAGGCTATGGGTATGACCTCCACGGGGCCCCCATTTACCGTTCCCGTCACGACACCTATTCCCGCAGTAGGAATACCTATTCCCACTCCATCAATGACTCATACCACCCATGGTGGTGTAGGTCCATCCTATACCACCTTAGTTCCCCCGCTTGGGGGCAACCCCCCTCACATTACCCCTCCACTTGGGGGCATTGGGACCAACTTAATCCAACCCACTACCATGTCACATTCTTCGTCCAGTTTGCCATTCATGGCTAGCCTCAACCTACCTGACCTAGCCAGATTAACCAATGACCCCATCCGACACGACCCTGCGTGGCCTCACATGCCCACCAAGCTACCCTCTGACATCCCTAAGTTCGAGGGCAAGGCAGGTGAGGACCCACAAAACCATATCATGTCCTTCCATCTATGGTGTTCCTCCAACTCCATAATAGACGATTCTATTCGCCTCCATTTATTATAGCGCACTTTCACTGGCTCTGCTGCCAAGTGGTATATCGAACAACCCCATGGAACCCATGCCACCTTTACTTCCCTTGCCTCGACCTACCTACAGTTCTTCCAGTTACCTGTCCACTATGACGCAGGCATTGAGATCCTACTATCATGCAGACAAAACATGGCTACCCACATCACGGACCACATTCATGAATGGCGTCGATGCCGTAGTTTATGCAAGATCAAGTTAGACGACCGAATCTTCCTAGACTGGTTACTCAAATCCCTCCTTCCTATCATTGCTAAGGATGTAGAATCTGAACGACCCCAGTCTGAAGAAGAGGCCATCCTTAAGGCCCAGCTATTCGATCTCATTTACGCCCAGTCAGGTTATCTCTATACCATTATACCTGACGCCCCTTGTGACAATTCATCCCAGCACGATGCACTGGGGGCATCCCACGCTACTGACGGCATCATTGGCCATGTCTCTTCGCAGCCTCAACCATTTTCCATAGCCCGTCCTACCCCTGGCCTTGACCCTTCACGGGCTACCTCACAGTCTGGAGCAACTAACCCGTATGCTCCCATGACACATCACCACCATTCCCATGGACCCTCATGTCCACCTCAGTGTTTCAGTCATCTGACTCCCGCTTACGCCCCCACGGTCGCACCTCAGCCCTACTATCACTAGCAGGCTGCACCAGCTCCTGTGCCGTCACAAGCCCAACCCGTTTACTACCCGCCACAGCCAACCCCTGCGGAAAACCCACAACCCGCTCCATAGCACTATCAGCAACACCCTCAGGTTGCTGCACCTGCACAGCCTCCACCTACATATCATCCACCGCAGCCTGCTCCAGCCCCTGCGCAACCTCAGAATCCACCTGTTGTCCAAGGGCAAGTTTACGCTCAACAAAACCCGCAGCAAAACCAGAACAACCAACGCAACCAGGGCCAACAAAACCACGGCAGAGGCCGAAATCATGGGAACAACCAACCGACCGAGCAAGCTGGTCAACACCCTATTCCCCCCACTAATAATAATGTGGCCCCTGCTAACCAAAACCCTGATCGCCCGCCCAAGCAGGCTAAAAACCCTAATTTGCGAACAAACTTCCCTTGTTCTGTTTGCGGGGTCTATGGCCACTACACACATTTTTGTCCACATATGGAGCGGGTTCGGCAACTTTGGGCTGCTGATGTACAACGCCAAGGGCAGACGGCTCCTCAAGCACCGCCCAACCCGCCACAACCTCAGCAGCCAGCTTTGGTGCTGCAAAACCCCTTACCAACCCAAGGCGTAGTGAACACCCAACCGTTGGCTCCTCCTCAAGCCAACGCGCCAACCCAACAACTAATCACTTACGCTGCTCCTGATCAACCCACGCTTGAGTCAGGTACCCACCACTTGTTGATGATGTCCTCCGATGAGATCAACCTCCAGACCCGGCGGAACCAATATGGCTCCACCCCTGAAGCCCCTCCCGCCGATACACCTACTAACGCTCATCCCACTGATCAGGCGTTACGTATACCTCCACCTCCACTAGATGGCGCTCCCAAAGCACCCCGTTTCCCACTTCGCCGTATCAACAATAACCCCAATGCACAGGCTGCATCAAACTACAACATTGTCGATGACTTAGCTTAATCACCCGCAGCCATGTCTGCGTTAGAAGTCTTAAAAAACTGCCCTTCGCAGTGCAAGACTTTACTCTCAGCCATTGGGGCTATCGATCCAAATGATTCATAGTTAATGGCATTTGATTTGGACCAATCCGAACCTCGCCTGCCTTCCACTTTGGCATTCCAAGTTTCTGTTTCCATTCGGAATTTTGTCGTCCATCGATGCATTATTGATGAAGGTGCTTCTACATGTGTGATGCCCACCTCTATCTGGCAGAAAATGGGATCCCCCCCTCTCCAGCAGTCCTCTACTGCGTTGCGAGCCTACGACGGCCGTTCAGCTCAACCACAAGGCCTATTAACTAACG
>LPNX010622769.1:11337-37871 GCA_001517045.1 Pseudotsuga menziesii
CTTGTAAACATTGTTGTTTGGAACTGCAAATCAAATATCATTTTGATGAGAATAAGCATCTATGAGAGGATGTCAAAGCTTCAAAACATTAATTTTTAAACTATAATCTCAAAAACATAAAAAAAATTGAACATTATATGGTAACTTGAACATTCTTGAATTTGGCACAATTTACTTGCAATAATTTGCATTGCACTGACTGATGCCAGAGACCGCAATTAAGACCCCTGAGAATTTACAAATACAGAATATTAGTTAGCTTATAAAGATACTGAAACACACCTGAATTTCTTGCATTGCTGACACTCGGTTTTTTTTGTAGTAAGTGAAAGAGAATCAAGAAAATCAAATTGTTGTCTAGCAAGGAGACTCCTGAGAATTTATAAATACAGAATACTTAGTTAGCTTATAAAGATACTGAAACGCACCTGAATTTCTTACATTGCTGACACTCGGTTTTTTACAGTAGGTGCAAGAGAATCAAGAAAACCAGATTGTTGTCTGGCAAGGTGTTGTAGCTTATCCTACAACACATACAACAATACGTTGTGAATTGAAAATTTAGGTACAGACTACAAACATGTAAGCTCCACTTATTAATATTTGCACAACTATATTGACAAGACAAGCCATTATAGTAGTTTTATATACCTCCAAAGCATTGACCAAACCAGCACGGTCCTCAACACTTAGAGCTGACAACACAAATGTAAGCTAGTAAGAAAATATTATGGAAAGCTGACATGCCAAGGAAAAAATTGTGCAGAAACCAAAATTGTTTCTACAATATGTACAAGAAAACAATGCATTGATCCAAAAATGTACTAACAATTTTCTTTCCATGGCATTTTTCATAGAACAAGAAATAAATTAGAAAACTTTAATATCATATACAAAGAAAGTACAATGTGCTAGTGTAGAGCATATACTGACAACATAAATGTAGTAAAAAACAGAGAAAGCATGTCCTCTCTTTCATTAAGAAGCCATGTTCAAGCCCACATGAAAGGGAAGCACAGTATAGGACAAAATACATCCAAAATTCAGAGCCGTTATTTAAGAAAATAATAGGGAGCACTTCCACACAGGTAAGTATGTTTTCTGTCCGTGCTTCGAGAAACACCCTAGTGGGCAGGTTGTTGGGCACACAAGCATAAATGGGTAGGCAGGTGGACACACAAGCAGATATATTGAGGGCTTAACGCCATAGCATAGACTTCAGCTGGCTTGAGAGAGAGAGCTGAGTGGTAACTACTTAGCTAAAATCACCAGGGAAATACCCCAAGCCCGTCCCGTCCAATACATGTTCCAATTAAGTAAGATGGACCACAACAAGAATGAAACCCATGGTAGACAGATTAATAATCCATTGACCTCACCGGTGAGCCAAGGTCGTGCTGGTCGATATCTGTTTGAATTTATTAGTGTAGCAAAGCATATAAAGGGATATGTCCGGGATATTTCAAACGACACAAAGACATGCTTAACCAGATATGACACTGTGATAACAGCTTGCAAAAATACAAGAAAAATATCACGACGCACAAACATGTACAAGGAAACCTACTACATATACCTGAAGCCTTGAAATTGGGTCATTTGGGTTATTTCAAACAACACACACATGCTGTATAAAAAGACCTCGAAACAGAAACGTGTTACTACAAGTTCGTGAAACATTGATATCGTGCACAATATACAAATAGGTCAAGGTTGTTTCATGAACCTAATAGAATCTCTGTACATATTTCTAAAAGTACCACTCTCTAACCAAAGCCAAACTTGATTTCACCTGCATTTAAATGCGAAGATGCCAGAGAGCCTAAGTTGCATCTCTAACATACCAGTGACCGTATTAAACCCTTGACAATTAAAGCAAACTACCCACAACAAACGCGTCGTTGATTAAGCGATGCAATTTCTTTATTATTTAAAAAAATTATCTGTAAAACATGCTAAGGGTTTGAAACCATTTAACAAAGAAAACATCCACTACAAAAATAAACTAATAGATGAAAGAGCCCCCCCAGAATACAGAAGATCATACAGAAAGTTATGGGTTTGACTCGTATCGAAGCAATGAACTCCATAGATATGTTGTTTCCATTCGATGGTTATCTGAAACCCTCAAAACTAACACTAGATAGACTTCAAGATTGAATACTATTAAGGAGCAAAATACAAATAAAGCACGGGGGCTTTAAAAATAGCTTCAAAGACACAGAAACCACCACTTGAGAATCATGAAAACATGGTTTGTGAGTAGTTCCATACGCAGGGCTTACCTGCGGCACCTCTGGGCAGGGCAGAACCGAGATCGCCCATGTTGTAGGGAGAAAGCTGTTCTTCAGAGCCTCCTTGCTTGCTCATCCTGGCCATTCTTCTTTCTTCTAAGAAGCTACAAGATTCGAACCTACAATGTAGAAGTGAAATCCAAAGAAAGATCGATAGTTGAAACTTCAAAACCCTCAAAGGGTTTCACGGCAAGAGATTTCTCAGAGCAATTTTGATCCGACGGCCTCCACCTCAAGAGTCCTGCCTATTTCGAGCATACCCACTGCTTTGTCGATGTCGGATCCCTCTCCAAACTGGGGAACTCGGTCACCAACAGAGACAACTCTAGCCATAGGAAGGCAATTCCACTAGGCAGGATGAAATCATTGACAACTATAATAAAATGCTTTCCCAGATCGGGTTCCTACAAGCCATGCAACGGCAAAAAATCGTGGCCCTGAAGGAGGCTTCAATGTGACATTGTAGCAACAATTTCCGTCGAAGAAAACATTCTTCCCTGTTGCTCTTTCCAGCTAGCAGGTCCTCCTTATCGAAACCATCGTCTTTAACTAGAAACACTAGCTAAGAAGTTTGATGAAAATGAGGCTTTGATCATGCGCAATTGATAGGTTTGCAGGTTTTAAAAATCTTGAAATCAAATTGGAAAGAAAAATCCCAAAAACGAACAACTACTTACCGACTGTTTATCAATTCTCCTTGAAGGGGAACCATGCTTATATTTGCAAAATCCTTCTGAGGAAAACCCCAACAACTGAAACCCCAAATATCCCCCACGGCACTCCAGAATCGCCGGACAACTGTGGTTCTGACAAACTCAACAGTCACAGCAAAGCCCATGAACAATGCTCAGCAAAGAGGTGGAAAAGACACCAACACTGAAACTTGCAGGCAAAATGGGAGGACAGAGCAGGGTAGCGACCGGAAACCTTTACCTCCAAAGGTTTTACACAGACTCAACTTGAAAACACACAGATGACCAGCGGATCACGAAGCAGACATGCGGGGATGGGGGTTAAGTGCCAGGACCACCGGATCGTGAAGAGGACACGCGGAGGAGCAGGGTTGGCCGAATAGACGAAGAAATGAATAGTGTTTTTCCAAACATGTTCGGAGAAAAACGCCTTACGACGTAATTATTGTTCTCAACAAGAAAACCAAGAAAACCAACAATGTAAATGTTTAGAGGATTGAGATCGAAGACTCCATGGTTGATTTGCACCTTCAAGCAGAGTGAATGTAAAGAGGATTGAGATCCAAGACTCCATGGTTGATTTGCACCTTCCAGCAAAGTGAATGGTTGTTTCAGATTCCATCTAATCAAAGCCATAAAAACATAAGTGGGCAGTACTGGATGTAGAGTATGCATGATTCAGCTTTAAAAAGGAAGGAAGCTCCTCCAGGCAATGCAACTTGCTATATGCCCATGATCTCCTCTAACTAACAGTCGATGGTAGTGGGCTGGTTGGTAAAGAAAAGAAACATTGTATCATTAAAATAGAATTTGGTGATAAAATAACCAAAATGAAAAGCCTTGAATTAAGCTCCAAACCTTATCTATAAGGCGACAACCTTGAATCAAGCTCCAAAATTTACGTGTAAGAATGTCACAAGAATCAAAGCGCCATCTTCCTTTTTCATAATGAAAAACCATGAATTAAGTTTTAGTAGGGCCAGTAAAATAAAAGCTCCTCCATCCCTCTTCACAATGGAATTTATGCATAGAAATCCCAACAATGATAACCATTCAAAGAATTGATTAGGAAAATGGAAAGTAGGAATGGATCGCAGCTTGTTGATCCACGTGATCGATCCATATGATGTTTAAGGAAGTAACCATAGAAGGAAGCAATAGCATTTCTGACATGTGTGTCATAGAAGGACAGAAGGAGGTTTCATTGATGCCATTTCCATGGCCTGTGAGTTTATCTCCATAAACCTGCAAACACAAAATACCAGAGTTTTAATTCAATGTGACAAAACAATGAAATCTCTCTTCCTATGGGCTAGGGTGTAAGATAAACTCTCGACCATTTGCACTCTAAATCCATTGAGTTTTTAGCCAAAATTCTGTAGAAAATTTTCAAATGGTAGTTTTTAGTGATTGGAATTGTATACTTCAGGTGTCCCAAAGGTTATCGAGCATCCTAAATCCATTTCTGAAATAAAAATTGCAATTTGAAGACTGAAAATATCATTTTCAACATCAAATCCTGTTACCCGATTCCGACCAAACTCGCCGTGAAAGGTGCAAATGGTCTAGAACTCCATGGACTAGTGTCATCAAACAGTATTGTCAACACAGAAATTTCAGAAACTCCAAGCAACTGCATATTTTTCTTTGTTCTTCATATTTTAAGCTTTCATTTAATTGCTGGCACAAGTGCTCAAGGATTCCATCCCTCCACTGCAGTTTTGGACATTCACAAGCATTGATAATCTCTAATGACATCAAATATTCCACACCCAACAACTCTTGTAACTCGTAGCAGCATTTGCTAAAATTTAGTTCTCAAAGTTTTGTAAGTTGTCCCAAGCCCACTGATATTCAGTTTCTCCAAAGAGACAAATGTTCCAACCTGGAAGCTCAACTAAGAAGTCAACGTTTCAAGACCAAAGAACTCATCTATTGCGTAGTCGCTAATGCTGAGATCTGTAAGTTTTGTCAGACCATAGAGCCCTCCTATCTACCTCAACTCATAATAATCAATCAAGGTCAGTTGTTGAAGGTTAGGGAAAACACCCTCATCAAAATATACCTCCCTTGTTTCAGTGAAGAACAGTTGTAAGCTCTTGATGGCAAACATGCATATGCCATTGGAAGAGTTCAATTTATTCGATCTCGTTTCCCCTTCTGTCTCTCTTTCTCCTTAAACTTTTTTTCAATGGATTTTTTTGGACATGACATTGCCATACTTCTAAAGATTCTAGCCTATTCATCTAGAGAAGCGATCGTTGTAAGTATTCTACTCCACAACACGATATTCTCAACTCTTCCAATTGAGTCAGTTATCCGGGGCAGCATTTCCAACAAATCACCACCTAATTACAGAACTTTCAAATTGTATCCAACGCTTGGCAATTCTCTTAACTTCATGCCATGTAAATATAAGTCTTGCAAGGATAACCGATATGTCAATTAGTTGGCCATTCTTTCGTTCAAGCTATCTAACAGACCAAGACTTGGTTGTTAGTCCGTTGATTAGATTAAATGTACATGTTTTTTAAGCTCAAGCCATTTTGTTCGCGTGATCATAAGAATAAAGATATAAGCCATTTTGTTCACGGAATAAAGATCTAAGTATGATGTTAAAAACGTGTTTACAAAATTTAGAGTAAAGCTTTAAGGTTTCTGCGCATCTATAATTCAAAGAACATTAGAGATAGAAACTAGAACTATAGCAAGATTAGTCTACGAGTGACCTCAGAAAGCTGTTCGGTGATTAGCAGACCCGAAGAGTCTGCAGGATCGCAAGATTAGTCTACGAGTGACCTCAGAAAGCTGTTCGGTGATTCGCAGACCCGATGAGTCTGCAGGATCGTTGGGAGCCAAAAAAAAATCCTTTAAATTTCCTTAAGAAAAGGAAAAAAAGTATGAAAGAAACCTCTCAAATTTGAGCTCCTCCCGGGAAGAACGTTTAGTCAGCATAGTGTTTTCCATTTGTAACAACAGAAAAAGAAAGAGAATTAGGATTTCCATTTAGGCATTTAATCTCTAATATACAGGGAAACAATTGTACATACAATAAAACTTAAAATCCCTAAACCGCTCCATGTGATTAAACAAAGAAAAAATGAGTGGGTTTAACAGATGCTTTGCTCGAAGTATAAAGGTAAAAATATTCAATTTTCTTCAGGAGTCAAACTAATCTCGGTTGCACAAGATTCCAGGCAAGCAAGATAACATAAGCGAATCCATTTTCTTTGAATTTCTGTGAAACTAACATGAATCGCTGGTAAACCAGTGAGCGTTGATGGTTAAATGTAGTTTCGATCTTACAACCGGAAAAAAGATAATTTGTGTGCACTGAAAATAGAAGACATCCAAACCCGTAATCAATCAAAACCCACAAAATCCAAAACATAAAATGGGAAATTCCATAACCCACAAATAAATCTATTACCGAAACCATAAAAGTATCCATAAGTAAACCAAAAAAGTATCATAAGTAAACATGAACTTTATTTTTATCCAGAAGTAAACCAAAAAAGTATCCATAAGTAAACCAAAACAGCTGTAAATTCTGGACGGAGAAGGTTGGAACTTGGGCATATATACCAACGCATAAGTGATAATATAGAGTTATTATCAAGCTAAACATTATTTTTTATTTGTGCAAAATTTGTATTTTAAAAAGTAGTGAGCTTGCTTTTGCATTTAGATGTTCAATTGGCGTCAAAAACCTGTGGCTAATGATCTTGGTGTGATTGGCATTGTGCCTACAAAAAATTAGCCATAAACAATGGAAGCTCCTCATCATGCATAAAAAACTATAAGGGGTTTCCTTCATTTTTATTTGCCACTAATGGACCGGGCTCGAAGCTTGATTTGTTCCAAGTTTCTTTTATAATTACATGTCAGATCTAAAAGGGATTAGTGGTTGGTTTGTATGTGATCATTCTTGTGACAACAATGTGTGATAGTTGGGCATGGAGAGACCCTCTCCTATGTTACCAGAAACGGGAAACGGGAAACGAAACGAGAAACGAGAACAGTACGAGAAACGATGTTTCGTTTCGCACATATAAGAAATGAGGAGAGAGAAAAACCAAAAAAATGAATTAATTAATATATGAATTGAATATTATGACAATCTATAGATTTTAGAGTTTTTAGGAATGACTAGACTTAGCTTAAGTGCAACATTTACCCAATTAAGTTTAACTTCAATGCAGCAAAGTTTAACTTCAATGCAGCCAAAGACTAACAAACTCGAGGTTCAGACTCCAAGTTGCTCCACCCAGTTATTGTCACTTCAATGCAGAAAACATACCTTTAGTTCTTTTACCACAATTGCACATCATTTAAATTTGAGGATTGTCAACATTTAAGTGGTTTTCAATTTGAATCCGTTGTGGATTTTAGTGATCCTTAATATTAAAATATATATTTTTAAGTAGTTTTCAATTTAAATCAATTGTAGATTTTAGTGATCCTTAATATTAAAATATATATTTTTTCTGTTTATCAAGAGTTATTGAAAATACATTACTACCTTCATGATTTTCATTGTTCGCTATACATTTATCTTCCTGAATAGTTGTTGATAATTACCTTTATAGCTTTTTTACAAAAGATAAAGTGTCAACAACTCAACTTAGCACCATCGTGAGTGCCTATCGATGTGGACAAAATGGAAAGGCAATATTGCCTCATATAAATATTATGAGAAGGGGGTTGGAAAGTGAAATATATATTACAGGTTCATTATATCAAATCAAATGCTTGAAATTTACATCATTTACAGTTATACATAAAATAATTGAAGATTTCTGGAAGATAGTAAAATCATCTACCCCTCAACCGGAACTCATAAAAGTGGACAATTAATTCCAAATATAATTACAAATATAACTGGTTCAGACTACACAATGAAATTTTTTCAGAGTACATGCCATAATTGCAAATATAACTGGTCCCGTCTACACTGTAATTCACTTATGAAAGAATTGTGTTCACTCTACTTCCATAATGCAAGTATAATATTTTGTGATGTTTTAACTTTCCACACTTACTTGCCTTACTAAATAAAAATTAAACCATGAAACGAACCAGTTTTCAAAGAAACGGAAATTGGTTTCTGCATAAACCGGTAGAAGAAACGTTGCATTTTTTAAGAAACCGTTTTTTGGTTGTAGAAACGAAAATGACCATAGAAAACGGCGTTTTCCGTCACGTTCTCGTTTCTACAGCGTTTTTTATAAGAAACGTAGACTTCCGTCACGTTTCTGGTAACATAGACCCTCTCCTACTTTTTTTTTTTATCTTTATCCTTTAAGACCTACTACCTTGTTTTTCCCACTCCCTGTGGATCAAATATTAAAGGCTACCATCAAACACGTCCATTTGCAACTGCACTTTTCTGCTAGATATGTAATTTATTTAAATTTTAGGTAATAGCTTTGATGTGACAATTTCTTATTCAATTTGTTATTCTTTGGATGGCATGAACTAGACTATTTCTCCTTTCCCTTTCGTAAAATTAATTATTGAAGGATAAAAATTTTATCAACTTTCACTATTTAAAGGTAAATTTTTTTAGCAAACCTCCACTATTTAAAGGTAAAATTTTAAACAAAACCTTTCATGAGGGGCAATATAAAATGTCAAAACTTAAAAAAAAAATATTTTGATGCACGACCAAAAAGATACAATATGTTGTTTGTTTGGGTTTTTTGAGATCATTAATCAAACTTTTCTAAATGGATTTGGATTTGCTTTTGACTGAGAATATTTTTGTGGTTATAGTCTTAGTTACAAACGCTATAAATCCACTAGTGTTGTCTTTTGGGAGACCTATAGTATATCCTTAAGCCCCAAACTATTCATTTACTACGTGATTCTGGTAAGTGTTCCATGGATCCTTCAATGGACACTGTAGGGCTCACATCCCTAGATTGCCAATCTAGAGATCAAACTATTGTTTCTTTGACTCAAAGAAAATCTTCCTTTCATACTTTTGGAGCTTCATCATCCATAATAACCATCGATGATACAATACCTTCCCCTGACTAAAAACTTCCTGAGATATTACCTTTCGAGGTTTATAAAATGAAATGGTGGTAGTATAAATCCCACACACTTTCGAGGTTTATAAAATGAAATGGTGATAGTATAAATCCCACACACAAATTAAAACCAGTTCTTTGGGCATCACCTTCAGTGACTAGGAAGATCCCATTCACATTAATTTAATTGACAAAGACTAAATTGACTAATTTAATTGACAAAGACCAAATTGACTGGGCAAAAACAAAAGGTTACAAATATGTGCATCTAGGCGGTGTCAAATTACTACTTGGTCCATGAGAATCGAGATTATATTCATTCATAAATCTTATGTGCATGGATAAAGAGTGTAATCCATATATAGTTGCTAACAATAAATTGTGTGATTTATTATGAATTATTAATTTGAAATATAAATATGTGAATGGATAAAGAATGTCTAATCCATATAAATATTGCTAACAATAATTTCTGTAATGTAATCAGTAAATTATTATGAATTGATTAAATTTAAAATATAAATCTTTTAACTTTGAGATAAAAGTAAATTTATTTAAAGTATAAACAATAAACCTTTTTTTTGTCAATTTAAAAACCACATATCATTTTAAATTAATAATAAAATGTCATTCTAACAACTCCAAATACAGCAAGTCACTCCTCTTACGTATCTTACTTTTCCTCTTCCTCTTGTCACAAACAGACAACAAAAAAAACCAAAAAATAGAAAAGAATTAATGGCCAGCCACTACTGCTCAAATATATAACTTCTATCAACCGATTTCACCTAATATATATAACTCCCATCTGATATATAAAAATTGTGAGTTCCATATTTCATGATTGTAACATTTCACATATCCAAGTTTTTTTTAACACAAACCACCAAATTTGGCTGGATGTGATGCGCTACAAATCTCTTCCTGTGATTGGACTATTTCTAGTACAATCAATGTATTTGAGAGATAAACTGCTCTCAAAATTCACTGGAATAAGCTTTTGGGGAATGGAAATCAGCTTTGGTTCCTCAATATTCGAGGAGTTTTTGATTCCGATTTCATAAGGGAGAACATTAGTTCAGGGTTATGATAGTTTTTTCCAAATATTTTATATTATGCTCTCATCTATTTATTTTTAAGTTTGTTATTTTAAAAATAATGTTATTTTAAAATAATGGAAATATGTAAAGTTTAATAACCAAAGTTTTACTTAATAATAATAAAATGTCATCCTAACACAATAATTTTAAAAAAACAAAATTAAGCAAATCTACATGTCATTTTAAAATAATAATAAAAGAAAACCAAATTAAGACATTTCCTGGGTTGCATAGGTTTCCCATTTTTAATTCTACCTTATTAAAGTTAAAAATATATATATATATATATGATGAGCCACCTGGAATAAATTGACAACCATATTGATTTTTAATAATAAAAGAAACATTAGACAATACATTAACCTGTAAGGATTGTGAGAAAATTGTAAAATTTTTATAATATTAATAACTAAAAAATAATTTTCATAAAATAATTTCTGATTTTACCATGATTTTTATCATATAATGGTCTGGCATACGCTTCCATGTAATGAGATATTACTTAACCACTTAAATCAAATGAATGGCCTATTGATGGTAGTTTATTTTCAACATTTTCTGTTAGATATCAAAACCATCTTGATATCAAGAACCATCTACGCAGTGCTACAGAAATAAAAATCAACATGCCCATTACATAATCATAACCACATGCAAGAGCCCTTACCAAATCCCAAAAACCAATCTTAACCACCACTGATCTGGATGTTTGTACTTTCTGCAATTTTCAAAAAATAGTTGGTAAAGATATAAACAATATAAAAAAATAGTAGTTGAAGATATAAATAATATATCCCTTGTGATGAATTCAAATCAATATATTTACGAATTAGGTCATTCAATTAAGTACCTGTAGTAAAGCTCTGTTGGCATGAAGGCTACAAGGCTTGAAAATAGTGTTCCAACAATTGCAATAAATCCAAGGAATAGAAGGAGTTTGAGTAGTCTGAATGTTAGCTGGAAATCCGCGCTAACCTGTTTTCGTCCTATTGACACCGCCAGCAAAATAGTCCAATGCATTTGTAAGAAATGGAAAACACAAATTTATCGTCGCTCTATTGGAATTCGCATAAAAATTATGAGTTTATCACTGGACAATTTATATGATGTAGGAAACATCTCGAGAAGCAGGCTCTGGCCATGTCATTCAAAACCAATTTAGAGTAGCATTTTGATCTGAATTTGTAAGTAACATACCTTCAATACCAGCATAACAGCCACAATAACAAGCCATGATAGCCCATATAACTAGAAAACATCCATTAGTTTTACAAACACATTCAAAGAAAATTGTTAAAGTCAATGCAAAGAAAGAAAAAAAAACTAATTTGTAAAAGAAGTCGATAGAACAGCTTACAATGATGCTCTTGTTTCCATTTGCTATGTTTAAATGATACATTAGACCGTACTGGCACAAAAAGAATCCGACTGCAAGAAGACCCTCTAATAATCGTCCACCAAATCTAGTAGATCCAAGATGCTCATGTTCCTCTTCCCACCAAGATTCCCAAATTTTGTTTGCAGGTATGCCAACAACACCCCTATTGTTTATCCATTTAGTCCAATGAATGGAGGGCTTTAAGATGGATGCTTATTTGGTGCCACTATGATGACGACTATTATGGCTTAGCCTTGCCAATACTGATTTAGTAATTTTTGGGCACTCACCAGCTAGGAAGGAATAAACACCTAGTTGCCTTTCATTTAGCGATACCTTCCCTTATTTTATTAACCTTTAACTAATTGTTACATCATGAAACTTATTATTGAACCAGCTGGGTTGTTCGCTAGTATGGTTGGACAGGAAACCCAACCATCCATTAGAACTTACCACCACAGTTACCACGAGTACTTAATTGACCTTCCAGGTAAAGCGTGGAGCAATTGGGAGTCTTTCCACCACCAAAAACCACATGGAAAGTGTGATTAATAGGTAAGAAACAAAATCTTTTGCTGGGGAGCAATAGATGTTATAGACAAAGAAAAGCATCATCAGCTCCAGTCCCTTAATAAAGTGGCTCCTTGAATAAAGCCTGTAATTCTCTGCATATTTCTCATGCCGCACCACAAAACCTCGCCCAGTGGCCCTATACTTTGCACCACCATGTACCAATGTAATATAGGGACTCGCTAATAATTTTGGAAGCTTATTGCGGTCCTACCATACCTCGTAATCATGACTGGTATTCACGCAGATATTTTATTTGTTGCTCATAACTTATTACATTCTGCAAAAACATGTAAAATTCCATCACTTTCGGTACAGGAAACCAACCAAGTACAATGCCCATGAATGCCTAAACTGGCCATGGCTTTTTACTTACTCCACTCTCTGAAGTAGCGTTGTTGTGGCCAGAGCCGGCCGAGGCGAATGTGACTCCGGTGATTTAATCATCCGATGTCAGTTGTGGGTCGAGGTATGTAGGGATTGTTTTTTTGATACCCAAGGTCGAAGCTGCAGCTCAAAATATACAGAAATGAGACTGAGAAAAATTAATAATCCTTGGGATGTATATAGAAATATAAACATTGAGTATTTAGAGATTATACCCAAGAAATTTGAAGTAAGCTTTCCATTAGAGAAGCGTCCAGTAGGTATCCCACCAGGAAAATCTCTGTGGTAAGGCGGGAAGTTGGGCTTCACCGATGTATTGATGTTATTGTTGTTGCCAGCGTCAAGAGTAGAGTCTCCTAACACAATTAATGCAGGAAACTGTGGTGTGCCTTGACCTTGAATCACCTATAACCTTGAGATTAAGCAAAAAGACACTAAGATGAGACTAGTCGGCCATGAATTTTGATGCTCCGCTACCTTTGATGGCAAATTTTGCAGCTCTGTGTTCTATGATTTCCTGTTTAAAATAATCGTTGGAGAGTGGTGCTTCAAAGATGAACGAATGTATGGTTTGGTGAGTTATCAAAGGTACCATAAATTTGAATGACAGTTCAATAAATGTATGCTTCGCACTACACTGCCACCATGTCCAGTCCGATTCACAATAAATACCAAATCACCATAGAGCATAATGGCATGGCCGGTTAAATGTTAATAATAATAACAAGCACAATTAACGAAAAAGCCAAGTTAATTCTGCTGACGTGAGCCCCGCCGTCTACGCATGAAGCAGATTCCCGAGATGGTGAGGTCAGCAACTTCTGGCCAATAGCCAAATTACAAAATGACAATTAAAAAAAAAATTAATAATAAAAATATATAAGCATTGTAAATACAAATGTTTGTTTTAAAAATTAAAATGAAAACTAATACAACTGACCCATATATATATATATGTCCCCCGTCGAAGATATAATAAAAGAATGAAATTAAAAGCCCTCTATGAGTTAATAAATGTATGACTTTGTTCAACATCAATGCCAATGCCAATGTATAAAAAAGTCTATGTATAAAAAAACAATATAAAGGAGAACTAATGGCCATATACAAAAATTTAGATATATAGAAATTGAAATTAATTTTAAAAAGAAAACTAATATAGGAGCCATGTTTGCATGATGCCGTTATTAAGTGAGAAAGATACAATATAAAAAATTTATAATGTTAAAGATGCTTAAATATGAACAACTTATGTTTTTATGTTTAAATATAATTAATGGATTAAATTTTATCTTTAAGCTAAACAAATTTGCTTATATCAATAAATTGATTTTTGTAAAGTATTGGGTCACTTTGGATGGCATTTTTTATTTTTATTTTATATAGAGAGAGATATTGCATAGTAGTCTTTTTTGGAGTAAGCTAGCTGTGGAGCAATCCTCCCTTATTGGACGGAGGAGGAGCAAAGTTAGCGTTGACTTTGCTCCTCCTCCGTCGGATGGAGGGAGTTTTGCTCCACAGCTAGCTCACTCCGTCTTTTTTTAGTTTTATTTTTTTTATACAAAAAAAAGTGTTATTATTTTTGTAATGGTGTTAGATATTATGTTTATTTTATTCTATAGTTTAGATTTTTAGATAACCAACGTAGATGCAAATCCTAGGCTTTATCAAGCGTCAACTTTCAAGAGGGATGAAATCTCTCGAGGTGCAAACCTCTTCTTAGGTAATGCACTCAATGAACCATCAACTTTTGTGTGTCCTATATATAGCCATTCATTTGATTCAAACCAAAAGACACATTTTTTTTATTTAAGGTCCACATAATATTTTTATTATTAATATTTAATATTATTTATGGTGGACATATATTATTTATTATTTCTTTTTATTTTGTTAGGAATGAACATTACAACATTTCCCCATACATGGTTTTAAAACCATATGCAGGGCCCTCCTGCAACCATGGTTATTTAGGAGCCCTCGCACATGATCTTAAACCATTTGCAAGGCCCTCCTAAACCATGTACAATAAAACCATCGGTTCTTTAGGAGGCCTTGCGCATGGTTTTAAAACCATGCGCAAGGCCCTCCAAAACCATGGGTTGTTTAGAAGGCCTTGCACATGGCTTTAAAACCATGTGCAAGGACAACATTTTTTTGCACATAATTCAATTTTCTATTTTATTTTTTTATTATGTTGTTAGGTAGGAACATTACAACATCTCCCCCATATTGTGTTTTTTTTCCGACCCACATTTTTTTTGCGGATAATTAAATTTTTATTTTTTTATTGTTTTGTTAGGTAGGAACATTTCAAGATCTCCCCCATACTGAGATGTAAAGGGCCTCTCAATACAATGAACTACAGTTACCTTACAACCAACAAAGCTTCTCCATTCCAACAATGTTCATAACATGAACTAAGATTATCTTACCGCCAACAAAGCTTCTTCATTTTAACTCATAGTTAGCATTGAGTCATTGGATAAAATCGTAAATTAAAAATGTTTCAAAATAACATCCACTCAATTAAACCCAAACCCTAACTATGAAATATGAATCATCTACCCAAACCCTAACCACAAATCGACCCAAACACTAACTTAGGAAAGATGAATCATCGATTCAGACCTACTCCACCTCTCCTTCTCCTTTTCCTTCACCCTTAGACGAATGGGGATCTCACAGAGAAAACATTGTTTAAGGCTGTCTGGGAAGCCAGAGACACTCGCAGCAACTCCAAAACCTTCAATCAGTATTAAACTTGGTAAATCCAAGCCTACAAATTCAATATAAATGCATGCAACACTAATTAAACACTGACGAGTAACTAAATATTTCTTACTTTCTCAGAATTGATTGTTACAATCTCTTCCTGCAATTCGCTTATGTCTTTTACTTGCACTTTAATCAATTCAGTGATGCTAGTAATAGTGGAAATTGGAAGGATATTCAAGTCATCTGTTATTATATATTGAATGGCCTCTTTCACGTACCCTGGAAGGCTCCTTCTATTCATAGAAGAAGAAGAACTTGACAAGACATTATTAGCTAACTGGAGACAATTCTTTGTTTCCTGGCCATAGGTGCATTTCCTCCCTGCTTGGGTACTAATTGGTGTTGTGTCCAACTTCCATAACTTGATGTGCTATAGCATGCATAGTAGTAACGAGGAGTATTAGAATAATGGAGTAATGGAAAATTGTTGAAGGGGGTGGATTCTACGTCAGGTTTCAGCAAAATGGATTTATCAGTAATCATATAGGTTGCATCCAACTTGTCGAGAATTTGAAGACGCAGGGACATGTTTTGGCATATTTTGAAGATGGCATCGGTGGGAAGCAAAAAAAAAGTCAAGAGGAGATCCAAGAAGTCCTTGCCTGCCTCTACGTAGACAACCCATCGATCTTTCTTGTTGATAAGAAGCCTTACATTCATGCTACAATCTGCATAGTATTCCCTGCCATTGTAATAACTAAAACCCTTGGGATCGACGACCACCACAAACAAAAACCCTAAATCGATCGGTAATAATGCACTTCTTTTAGGTCGATTCTAAGTTAATCATATCTTTGTAATTTTTTTTTATTGTTTTGTTAGGTAGGGACATTACAACATCTCCCTCATATTAGGTTGTTTTTGTGGCTGACATTTATTTTGGAAGATAATTAAAATTTTATTTTTTATGGCCAACATTTATGTAACGTTATGTAACGTTACATAACTTTACAAGATCTCCCCTATGCTGGGCTGGAGAGCACCTCTCGGTGCAATTAGTTGTGAGAGAATCTCTCCAACTAAGTTTCTTACTTGGGTGTGTGGTTGAGATATTCTCTTTACCTCTCTTTCTATGTTGGGAATACGTTAGATCTTATAACAACTTGTGAATTCTATATAATGGAGTCATGATCTATTGTAAATACTAAGTTATTCAATAGAGTTTGATGTGTGTGAAACAATGTCTCATCTCTCATATTTTATTTTCTTATTAGAGAAGAACTAGGCTTAACTCCCTCATGAGAGAGCTCAAAATTATGAGAGTGTGATCTCACCTATGTGTGATTTTTTTGTGTTTGTTGTCTCCTTGATTTGTGTGAATAGTATGAATTCCATAACATAAAAGGATAATATGCACCCCAAATTGAAGGATAAGATTGCATTCGAAGGAATCACTATGTGGAGATCTAGCTATAGAGGAGAGAGAGGGAGAGGGAGAGGGAGAGAGAGAGAGAGAGAGAGAGAGAAACGAGTTAGTTGCTAGTTAATTAAAGAAGAGCCACCATGTGAGCAAGTCTTGGAAAGGAGATGCAATTTTGAAAGCAATTTGGCATCCACCAAGAGATGACGGTCCAAATAAATACTAATGGTTGATTTGCATGTGTTACGGAGAGCAACTTCCTATGGCTTGGGGTGTACCACAAAAGACAACTAGACATGAGAAATCAATCCCTTCCCAATATGCAAGAGAAACCAAACATCTAACACTAAGGTAATTTGAATCATACGTTATTCTGGATGGTTGAAGTAGATCCCCATTGAGATTTTTCCAGTCCCGCTTGTGCTAGAAATTTTCTCTCAACAACAGCAGACAAGAAAAGCATGCTATATAATATGGTGTTAGATTTACTATAGCATATATAATCAACAATGTATAAGCAATTAAACATATCCATGGATTCAATATTCATTCAAATGCACATTACTGGACAGGAAAAGATATTTCTATTAATCAAATTAGATATTACACAAGTGACAACCTCTGTCGTCACGTCTGTGAACAAGACAAACCTCGTCCTCCACCACCTCAATCCTCCATCTCTCGATAGCAAGCTCACAAGAAAAAGAAATCTTGGGAAGAATACAAAGTGCTCCAAAGGGACAAAGGGATGCAGACTCAAGTATATGCAAGATATGGCAACAATCGACTATAGTTTCATTGCTCTTCAATTCCTCCCTTTCATTGTATCCAAGGGGTTCCTTATATAGCACTCCAAAGGGGTAATGGAGGATCAAATCCGAGCGATATCAAGGAATATGGAAGGCCAAGATTCAAGTGGTGTTGATGTATTTGTAACTTCGTAATGTATTCATCCATATATATTATGTATTGTACCCCGATGTTTATTTCGGGATGTGTCTATAATGTAATTGAGTCATGTCATGCCTTGATGTTCCGATCGGGAAGTTTCTATAATGTAAACAAGTCATGTCAAGTCATTGTGGGTAACCCTCCTATTGGTCAAGGGTAAAGTCCCCGCAGTTATGGGTCCCTAGGGTTATTATACTATATTAGAGAAGTCAACCCTAGGTGAGTCATTATAATTCGGGGTAATAGTCCCCACCATCTAAGTCAATATTAACCCTCCTTATTGAGTAGAGGGAAAAGTCCCCACAAGTTGTGGGGAACTAGGGTTATTAAACACTCCTAGAGATGTCAGCTCTAGTAATTAATTGTTAAGTGAGGACGACATGTTGGAGTGCACTTCAAGTGAACGAAATAATATAAATAGAGAGTGAGCCTCTCTATTTATCACACACACACTCACTCATTGGGGCGCATGAGTGAGAGAGGAGAAGCTCTCTCAGTGTGTGAGAGAGAGAGAGACAGAAGCTGTGGAGATCATATTTATCTTTTCAGGTTTTACTACTACCATTGGTGCTTATTATCTCTCTGAGGAAGTTGCGGGGTTTTATCCTTTATGGTTTCCCCGAGAAAAATTCTTTGTGTCTCTTGTGTTTTATTGCTGTGCATGTTATTCTCTTAGTTAAAAATCCTAAGATCATAATGCTAGCTTAGAATGATAAAAATCTAACATGGTATCAGAGCTAACTTGAGAAGAAGACATTGTGCAGCTACATAATCTAGGGCTTCTTACTTTTTGTGTCTCTCTCCACAATCCATCAGCAAAATTATGCTAAGGTGACTTTCCATTGAAGGGCGCATCTTTTTGTTGAAGCGGAATTTGATTCTGAGCATTTTCAGTTTTGGTGTGGGAAATTAGGGCTTCTTACAGAAGAGGAATTTTTGAGTGAGCCTGGCATAGGATTTCTCTCCTCATCAAAATTGAAGTTTAGATACCTGGATCAAGTCTTTTTGGTTGGGTGAAACTCCAGGAAAGTCAAACCTTAGTTTGACCCCGAGCTGGAAAAACCCTAAAATACTAAAACTAATAAGTTTTGGTACATTTTCTATATCCCAATATTGGCAAAGGTTCAGGAGCTGAAAATTTCAGATTCCAAAGATAGCATCTTGATGTACACTGTGTCCAAAATTCAGCCTCAGATTCACTATATTCTGGAAGATATGATCCCTCCAAGTCAGGGTTCCAGCCTCTTCCAGGATTCATCCCTAAACAAGACACCTAGGGATAATTGATATATCTTAGGATAAAAAGGTCCAAATTAAATTTATGAAGATGTTCCAAAAAGGGAATAGAATTTAATTTTGGTGATCCAAGGTTCAGACTCAGAAGATCAACCAGTGACACGTGGCCATCCGTACAACTTCGCTGTTCTGAACAGTCTTGTAACAGGTCACCTTGGGAAAATGATCATAAGTACCAATTGGTGAAACCAATTCTAATGAAACCTATGTTTTTGGAACATAGGAATGAAAGGATACCTTAGTACAAAGTTTCAGGCATAGAGGAGTATTAATTGGGGAGATATCATAGAAACAGTGACAGATAGTTTTGCAGAAGAAATTGGAAAACTAGGGCTTCCTGTTCTCGGAGCTTCCCTCCATTGTTTTCAGAAGAGGAGTACATTAGATAGATCCATTTGAAGAGATCTATTTTTCTATCCAATTAGTTTTTAAAGATTCCAAGTTTGAAAATTACGATTTCTCTGACAAACCGTAGATCATCTAGCTCCGAAACGAGGACGAATACCTCAAATCGGTAAGATCTAATCTTTTGCTATTTTCATTTGAGGTCCTCATTTCAAAATGATCTATCACATTAGCTTGATGATAAGCTAGTGGAGTTGACAAATTCCAAGCATGGAAGTATATGATCTCTTTGAAGAAAATGAATTAGACACCTACCTGAGTAGAGAGGTTCCAATTCTAGAGGGAGATGAGGCTCAAAGCCTTGCACAAGAAGAACTTGGTCAATGCCAAGAAGATCATTACTGATTCAATCATGAATCAACTTGTACCACAAGTGTCTTTCCTAAAGACACCAAAGATGTTTGATTCCTTGACCAAGCTATTTGAAGGGAAGAACATAAATCAGAATATGACTTTGAGAAAACAGTAGAAGAAGAAGTGGAGAATGCAGAAGTGGTGATAGCCACCTTGAGTGGCCTTCTAGGATCATGGGATTCATTCATGCAAGGAATGTGTGCCAGAAGGAAGTGATTACTTTCATCAGAATCTAGGAAGAGGACACACAAGAAGAAGAAGCTCGACTCATAAGAAGAGAAGAGAATATGGGAGCAACTGAAGATCAAGCTCTCACCATCCAAAGAAGATCCCTCAAGCGATGAGGAATACGAAGGACTCAACTCTTGAAGAAACTTTTATCCATATTAGCATTTGGATAAGAAACGATACTATTATAATGAAGAAGATGATGAAACTAAAGGCTCAAGGAGTCTACCCATGAAACAAATAAAGATAAGTATTCAATTGTCATTTCATGATATTGTTTTTTGTTATGCATTTGTCTATATTCAGTTAATGTATTATGCATGATAGAATGTTTGCATTAATGACAGTATACTACTAATATGCATGTGATGGGTAAGTAGCTCATGGTGCTATACAAATATCCATTTCTACTTATCTAGAATGAAACCGCTTTACTGACATATTGGATTAGTGCACAATCTCAATGTTGTCCTGGTAGAGATGGAAGGCATCTAAAAAGTTTCTGTGAGATATGGACGGATGTTGTATTGGCTAAAGTAGTTGCATGATCATATATTTATGAATTATAATTTTCCATTATGAATATGCCTTATGAAATGTTTCTAACCATACAAATGTATTTGACTTGTAGGAAAGATCGTGTACAATCAGCTACAAGCAAAGAAGGATGAGACTTGTAGGAAAGATCGTGTACAATCACCTACAAGCAAACAAGGATGAGACTTGTTCCAAAGAACAAGTAACGAAAGCTCAATATGAAGAATAATATGATGAATGTAGCAACATCATTGATGCAGAACCTTCCAAGAAGCAACCAAGAAGAAAGGGAAGACCAGTTCAAGAAGAATGATGTCTAGGATGCAGTATCGATAAATGAAGAGAAGTTCGTAGTTCCATAATGCAGTGGATGGAAACATCGTGGGATACAAGGCAAGATTCGTAGCTCGAGGCCTCTCACGAAAAGAAGGCATAAACTACAAAGAGACATTTGCATCCAGCTTGATGAAGACCTGAACCTTTGCTACAAGGTTGAAGATGAAAGTCTATAGAGGATGACAAGCTCACAGATGGGTGCAAGAAGAACTTTTGAAAAAGTTCAAGATAGACGATCTTGGTATCCAGTGATCCTAGATGGATACATAGAATGTTAGTAGCAGAGGAAGCTACTTATCACTCCGGTACAAAATGTTTCAGTGCATAGAGTATGGAAGACAGAGGGAGTATGATGCTTCAGAGGGAGTGACTGTAGAAGATCCTGAGGTTCAACATGGTACGATAGGATGGACAGATTACTGATGACTCTAGGCTTTACTAAGAGTAAAGGGGATTCCAACCTTTGCTTCAAGGTTGAAGGCGGAAGACCAGTGATGCTCCTGTTATGTGTCGATGCACTATTTTCGAGGCATGGAGTTGTGGAAAAAGGAAGTATGCAGTAGAGATCCTGAAGAGGTTCAAAATGATGGACTGCATGACCACACCTATGGCATCAAACTTGAATCTATTGAGTGTTGCTTCATCAGAGACGGTTGATGCCATGATGTATCATCGGATGATTTATTCCTTGATGTACCTGACGAATACGAGACTAGATATTTGCTTTTCTATGAACACATTGAGACATGTTCACCTGATGGTTTCAAAGCATGCAGTGAGGTACATGAGGGGTAGAGTTGAGTATGTGATCAAGTGTGATCTCTTGGTTTGGCAAGATGGAGTCCTGCATGGCCCTGAGTACAGCTGAGGAAAAAGATGTTGCCACTTGCTATTTGGGAGGTAGTATGTTTCTTTTGAAAACTACTATTTGATTTGGTTGATCTAACTTGCATTTTTTGTATGATGCAGAGAGAAGCAGTGATCGAGATCAAGATCTCTTGAAAGAAGGATTTCTAGCATAGCTGATGAGACAACTTTCCCTTGGATGTAATCGGTCCTGGTGAAGCTCGCAGTTCATCCTTGGACATAATCATCCTTGGTGTGATTCTATGCTAGAAATGGCTAAAGTGAAGTTTGAGTACTTCAAGGAGAATCTTGGTGTTCTCGAGATCGAGGTTCCCTCTAAGGGGAAATGATGAGACCTAGAGCCATTCTGACATGGGAGAGGATTAAGTTCCTTCCATGGTCAGATATAAGGGCTGAGCCATTCTGTCATGGTGAGAGGATTTAGGTTCCTTCCATGTCAGATATGAGTGATGAGCAATTCTGATGTCACTATAGGATTGGTTCCTACATGATTAGATATAAGGGCTATTGCCATTCTGGAAATGGCGGTACCTAGTCAGTTACCAGGAAAAATCAGTTGAGGACTGAGAAGCCATTCTGATGTGATAGAGGGATGTGTTCCCACTTGATCAGATGTAAGGGCTGAACCATTCTATCATGGTTAAAGAATTAGGTTCCTCCCATGTCAGATGTGAGTGTTGGCCATTCTAACGAGTAGGTCAGATGTAAGGGAAACTACCATTCTGGGAATTGAGGCGCCTAGTCAGTTACCAGGTAGCTCAGTCTAGGACCGGGCACCATTCTGATGTGATGGTAGGATTAGTTCCTACATGATTAGATGTGAGTGCATGCCCTTCTGATGTGGTGCTTTCGAGAATGGTCGGATGTAAGTGTAGAGCCTTTTCGATGTTGTGCTTTTGAGCATGGTCGGATGTAAGTGCTGAGCCTTTTCGATGCGATGCTTTTGAGCATGGTCAATTGTAAGTGCTGAACCATTTCGATGCAATGCTTTCGAGCATGGTTGACTATAAGTGCTAATCCTTTCCGATGCGGTGTCCTTGGACATGGTCGAATGTAAGTGCAAATCCTTTCTGATGCAGTGTGCTTGCACATGGCCAGATATAAGTGCTAAGCCATTCTGGCGTGATGTGTTTACACATGGTCAGATGTGAGTGCTAGGCCTTTTTGACAAGATGAGCTCATATGTGAGTGCTGGGCATGCCTTTCTGACAAGATGAGGTCATATGTAAGAGCTGGGTGGGCCATTCTGACTTAAGTGTCATATATAAGCACTGAAGAAGACCTACATGAAGGGTAGGCCTACAAGACTGACTCTGTAGAACTTCCTGTGACGAGAAGAATGAAGAAGATAGCACCATTTGATTGCGATAGCAGAAGCAGTAATGATGATGATGATTAAGTAATGATCCATATTCTATGATGATATAGATCAAGTGATGATCTAGACTTGATGATGATCCAGTAGTGACGATCCCGATCAAGTGATGATCCCGACTTGATGATGATCTAGTAGTGACGATCCCGATCAAGTGATGATCTAGACTTGATGATGATCCAGATCAAGTGATGATCCAGACTTGATGATGATCCAGTAGTGATGATCTAGATCAAGTGATGATCTAGACTTAATGATGATCCAGTAGTGATGATCCAGATCGAGTGATGATCTAGATCCAGTGATGATGATCCAGATCCAGATGAAGATGAATTGAAGATGAAGATGACCTGAAGATGAAGATGAAGATGACTTGAAGATGAAGTTGATGAGAACTTGACGATCATTTAGATGATACAAAGAAGAAGGCTTGTGTTGATAAATTGTGTTGAGAGAATACCTTCCTAGTTAAGAGGGAGTGTTGATGTATTTGTAACTTCAGAATGTATTCATCCATATATCTTATGTATTGTACCCCGATGTTTATTTCAGGATGTGTCTATAATTTAATTGATTCATGTCATGCCCTGATGTTCCGATTGGGAAGTTTCTATAATGTAAACAAGTCATGTCAAGCCATTGTGGGTAACCCTCCTATTGGTCAAGTGTTAAAGTCCCCGCAGTTATGGGGCCCTAGGGTTATTAGACTATCTTAGAGAATTCAACCCTAGGTGAGTCATTGTAAGTCAGGGCAATAGTCCCCACCATCTAAGTCAAGGTTAACCCTCCTTGTTGAGCAGAGGGAAAAGTCCCCACAAGTTGTGGGGCACTAGGGTTATTAGACACTCCTAGAGATGTCAAATCTAGTAAGTAATTGTTAAGTGAGGTCGACATGTTGGAGTGAGCTTCAAGTGAACGAAAGAATATAAATAGAGAGTGAGCCTCTCTATTTATCACACACATACTCACTCATTGGGGCGCATGAATGAGAGAGGAGAAGCTTTCTCAGTGTGAGAGAGAGAGACAGGAATTGTGGAGATAATCTTTATGTTTTTGGGTTTTACTGCTGCCATTGGTGCTCATTCTATCTTTGAGGAAGTTGCAGGCTTTTCTCCTTTATGGTTTCCTTGAGGAAAATTCTTTGTGTCTCTTGTCTCTTGTGTTTTATTTCTTTGCATGTTATTCTCTCAGTTAAAGATCCTAAGATCATAATGCTAGATTAGAATGATAAAAATCTAACAAGTGGTTCAAACACACATGAAGGAAAACTCCAAAAATATTTGGATTTATGCACACATCCCGATGTACATGGGTTTGAGGTCAAAAATCGCATGTACATGCGAGTATGGGATTAAAAGTCGCATTCAACAATAAACAAGTGTTTTTTAGGGATGAACTTGGAAACATCAAAGCATAATATCAGTCCATGGGTTCTAAAGAGTCTGCAAGGGGATAGGGAAGGCCATAAACATGTGATCAACCATGTGTGGTAAAACCAACTGTAACAGATGCCCCCTAATGTCTGAGGTTAGAGGGCTAACATGATGGCCAAAATACATTATAAAATCCATCCCAAAAGTGGAGTGATGAATAACCAGGTGGAAGAACCAACCATCCCTCAGTATAGTACAATAATCAATCTCTGCATATGACTGCAAATACATATAGCAGTCCCGGATACATAAGAGTACAATGTGACTACTATCACCAAACCTCTCCACATGGAAAAGAATGGAAGTTCCCCTAGGTGCAATACCAGGGTCACCAACTGGTTCGACATGAGGTACCGGACTGGGATTGGGAATATCAAACATTCCATATCTAATGTGGCCAATGCTGGTAGGTGCATGGCAAGTCTCTTCACCCGGATAATATAACCAATACCAGGGGTCAGAGCTAATGTAATTAGGAAACTGTGATAAATCATATCGGGACGATCCAGTCCCATAAGGAACAGACTCAGGTGAAGTTCCATATGTGCTTGAATTTTCAACTTCCACCATAGGAGGTGGGGAAGGGGGAAACTCTAGGACCTCAGACCCATGATGATGCATGGTGAGATATCTGTGTGAATTAAAGTGATGACTAGTCCACCTGGATTGACTAGTTCTCTCTCCCAAGGGAGGAGGAGACATAGAAGACAGAAGACCTGCTAAATGACGAGAGCGATGGGGAGCTGTTATAGAGATTTTCACCCCACTAGGTGAATCACACTTTGTATGGCCTTCCCCTGTCCCGTTGCAGACTCTTTAGACCCAATGGACCACATTTTATCCTTTGATGTATCATTGATCATCCCCAAAACTATATAAACTATGATATACGCGGCTTTTTCCCCGATAACCGTGTATATACGCGGGTTTGACCCCTATAGTCGCGTACATCGGGATGTGTGCATAGTCCAAATCCTTTTGGACTGTTCCTTGACTTGGATCCGACTCATATGACTCTTGGCCTTCCATATACCTTCAGATCGCTCGGATTCGACCCTTCATTATCCCTTGTGAAGCTATATAAGGAACCATTGGTACATTGAAGAAGGGGGGGAAGATATAGAGAGATTGAAGCAAGGAAACTATAGTCCATTGTTGCCAGAACTTTATGCTTGAGTCTGCATCCCTTTGTCCCTTGGAGCACTGTTGTGTTCTTCCCAAGCTTGCCCATTGTTAGTAAGCTTGCTATCGAAGTGATGGAGGATTGAGGTGGTGGAGGCCCAAGTGGGGGATTCAGTTTCTCCGGTTCGCAGACGTGCCGTCAGAGGTTGTCACTTGTAATCTCTGATTCTTATTAATAGAAATATCTTTTCCTGTCCAGTAATGTGTATTTGAATGAATATTGTTTCCATTGGAATATGTCAAATGCTTTTACATTATTGATTATATATGCTAGAATAGATCTAACACCATGAAATATAGTATGCTTGTATTGTTTACTTGTTGTTGAGGACGTGCTATAACAATTCAAGCTGAAGATTGGAAAGTTCAACGGGGATCTACTTCAACCGTCCGAAATAAGGTATGAGGTTTGATCCTTTAGTGTTAGATTGTTTATTTCTATTGCATATTGGAGAAGATTGATTTTTGGAGTCTAGCTGTCTATTGTGGTACCCCAAGCCATAGGAATTTCTCTCCGTAACAGAATTGGCGACTCCACTGGGGACTTCCTAGTTGTCCTTTGGGGGTGATTTTCTTGGCATTTAATGTATTTGAATTGCTCTTTCTCTCTTGCTTCGGTGTCGGGACTGGGGGCATGTATACCTGGTAGAGTCTGATTGGAGTAAATTCTGTCTCAGTCTGCCTGTTTGCCTTGTTTTATGCACCTTTTTCTTCCTGTACGCGGGTTTATTGCTTACAGTCACGTATACACGCGGTTTTCTCTAGGATTTCTGCGTATACACGCGGGTTTACTGTGAACAGTCGCGTATACCCTGGTTTTTAACTTGTTGTGGAAGATAGTAGGTTGCTGGGTGAATGCTGTTAGTTGTTGAGTCTCCTTTGGCACTGCCTGGGTCTGTTTTGGATATTATTGACTTGCCCTTTGTTTCTCCTCGTTTCTGGGTTGCATTTTATAGTATGTTTATCCATTGACACT
>LPNX010622769.1:40430-54479 GCA_001517045.1 Pseudotsuga menziesii
GAGCGGCACCTGGATCCACAATGACTCAACAAAAAGAAAAGAATTGATTTATCTACGCAACCCTAAGTATACTAGCGTGCATAGATCATACACCTAAGAAAATCTAAATCCAAACAACAAGCAAACCAAGGGTAAGATAAGTGATCTCACGAATTAAGCAGGTACGTCTCACCTAGGAGAGGCTTGAGATTTCCATACACAACAAGGGAAGGTTCATAACCAATTATAGTGGCCCTTAGCTTCAACACATATAACGACTGTGTTGTCCGACCCCTACCTAGTCAGGACACCTATAGAATAACCTTTGCAAATACCTCCTCGATAACCTAGATAATGAAACTAAGGTCACCTCAATATAACCAATGCTCAGGCGGACAGTTGTAGGAAGGACCAACCGTATGGGCAAGGTAGCAAATACTGAATCCTAAAAGCACAACTGGTACTCACAAAAAGTGATAAGGGGTCATCCCAATCATAATCACATGCAATGCCTCATACTTAACTCCCATGTAAGACGAGCATCCTGAGAAACACTAATTATACCAAGGGGTTCCTTATATAGCACTCCTAAGGGGTAATGGAGGGTCAAATCCAAGCGATCTCGAGTCATATGGAAGGCCAAGAGTCAAGTGGTTTAGACACACATGAAGGAAAACTCCAAAAATATTTGGATTTATGCACAAATCCTAATGTACATGGGTTTGACGTCAAAAGTCATGTGTACACACGAGTATGGGATTAAAAGTCACGTACAACAATAAATATGTTTTTCTTAGGGATGAACTTGGAAACATCAAAGTATAACATTAGTCCATGGGGTCTAAAGAGTTTGCATAGGGATAGGGAAGGACATAAACATGTGATCAACCATGTGTGGAAATATCAGCTATAATGGTATGTGTGTCGCATTTATGAGCAAACCAATGACAACTACATACTCATCTTGATTATTGGTGGTTGATCCAATACACACACTGCTTGAATGAGTGGATTAATGTATGTGGTGGAGACCGTATAGCCTAGGTTGTTGATGCAAGATTATGCATCCATCAACTAACATCATCAATAAATATGATGTGGTATGTTGATGGCAAAATCATCTAAAACATAAAAAGATGCCTCATCAAGATTTTTTTGTCTTTTTTTAGAAGAAAAAAGAATGTAAAACATTAATCATTTACCGCTCATTTACATGGTTAATTGGCCTATGAGAGTGATTTTGGGTAGAATATCTTCAAATATAACTTGTTGACTAGGTATTTGAAGAGGCCACCCTTAGGGAAAGTCATCACATGTGCCTCTTTGGTCAAATAGTGCTCGACGACAAATGGACCTCACCATAGAGTTTCTGATTTTCATAGGACTATGGTTTTTGTTGCTTGTTTCATATGCTATATGCATTTTATCCTCACAGTTGTAATGATTTTTTGATCGATTTTTAATAGCTTCATTATTTTGTAATGAGGCCCTCCAATCCTCGTATGTTTTCTTTAATGTTATTATTCATTGCTCTAATGGCATACTATTAGGGAGTAGTTCAATTTCCATCCAAAGGGTTGGTATATCACATTCGATGGGGACATTGCTTTTACCACATGAACGAGGTGAAAAGGTGTGAACCCTATGGTAGTTTTGATAGATGTATTATATGCCCATCTTGCAAAAAACACCATGCAGTGCCAATTGGTTTTGTGTTCATACATTGTTCATTGTAGCATGGATTTGAGGAAATTCTTCATGGCATCAACTTTCCAAGTGGATTGTGGAAAATAAGGTGATGTAGATTCATGTGTGAGTTTTGATAGATGTGTGATATGCCCATACTACCAAAAATGACATGCTGTGCCAATTGGTTTTGTGCATATTTATGTTCATTGTGGCATGGATTTCAGGATTTTGTTGATGGCATCAACTTTCCAATTGGATTGCAGACAATAAGGTGATGCAAAATCATGTGTAAGTCCTATAAGTACTAACAATTCTTGAAAGAACTCATTTTCAAAATGTTTTACATGGTCTAAGACCAATTTTTGGGGAATTTCAAAATGGGTGATGATATGGTTAAAGAATAAGTGTGCAACAGTGTCACCTTTATTATTATAGGTTGACAAAGATTCAGCCCATTTCGTGAAAAAATCGATAACAACTATGATGTACTAATGGATATCTACATATGTTGGGTTACAAGTCATGGAATTGATTCCCCACTTGCAAATGGGTTCAACCATGACTATTGGGGGAAGAGGAGCTTGTGGAGCTCACATTTTAGAGGTGAATATTTGGCATTTCCTACACATATTAACAAAATTGATGCAATCGTGGAAGATAAACAACGAATAATAGCTTGCATGGACAATTTTCTAAGCATTGTAATCCTTGATAAATGGTCATTGCATTCACCACTATGATAACCATTTAGGATGTGCTTCATATCTACATGAGTGAGACATAAGTGTAAGACTATACCTACTCATTAAGGAAAATTTTAGGGGTGAAATTTGGCCCACAGGCTAATTTTTTAACTTTATTTCCAAAAAAAACATTTCATCAATTTCCATTTTTTTATAAATTGATTTCCCAGATTCCGTAGGATAAAAAAATTTACTCTAAAAATTTCCAAAATTATCCAAAAAACTATATAAAATCCTTATAAATCTGAAGCTTTTAAGAAAAATATTGCCCAACATTTTATGGTTGGAAATTTAAGAATTAGTAAGATTCGCCAAGGTTTCTACACTTCAAGAAAATTATGGATCCTTAAAATTTTCCCTATTGCTCATTGCCTATAAAGGATGTCTCCTATGAGTAGGTATTAGGTTGCCTATTGTCAAATGCATCAACAATTATCTCATGAAAAGAATGGGGAAAACTCTTGTTGTGTAGGCGTGTTAGTATGTCACCATACCAATAGTCTCCTGATGAAATGGTGAATACATGTTCATCAGGGAAATTATCATTTAATGGTGGGTGTGCTATGCTAAACGGGAGGTCAATGATGTGAGCACTTAGTACTAGTTCTTTCTAACTTTTTGGGGTTTCAAATTCATGGTAAAACTCTTGACAAATCATAACCCATTGAGTCAACTTACCATTGATAAGTCATTAACTTGGTATATATTTCCTAGGACTTGATTTTTCCACTACTATTATTGTTCAGAATAAGATGTAATGCCATAACTTCTGTAATGAATGGATGAAGGTCAAGGTGAACCTTTATTCATGGTTGTACCTAATGATAGGGCACAACATGTTTTTTCATACATAGGATATGACATAGCTACAACCATCTTCCCCCTATTGGACTAGCACTCTGACAATATCTACCGACAATGTTGAAATATAAAGGATAAAATCCTTGTCAAAGTTTGGAGGGATAATTAATAGGGCATTTGATATTGGCTTCTTTAGTGTATCTAAGTCTTCTTGTGATTGTTTATTCCATTATAAATGGATATCATGTTTTAACAAATTTAAGAATCCATTGGCTCATGTGGTGTAGTTCGGGACAAAGTGTTGTAAAGTAATTTATTTAGATTGTAATCATTGTAATTGGAGCAATAATTTTGGTGGGGGGTGGTGGGGAGGGGGGGGGTTTCACCAAATGGCTTGGAATTTCAAATGGATTGAAAATTGATTCCCTATTAGGAAACTATGAATCTCAATAAGTAGTTTGTAGTGACTTAGAAGGTGCACTTGACCATATTCAAGTGAATGTTTTATTTGCAACATTGTTAAAAAACAATGCATAGGTCCATGAGATGTTTAAAGCGCCCCTTCTTTGATCGAGCTATGAGATCCATAATATAAGTCAAAATATTATGAGCCAAGTCATGAAAAATGTAGGTCATTTCCCATTTGAATGTAGTTCCAACATTTTTTATACCAAAAGGAGTGACGTGGTAAATGAACATGCCCAATGGCATGGTGAATGGGGTTTTGTATTGATTTTCATTGTGGATTTCAATCTAATTCTAATAACAATGAAACCACTCATAGGAGAAAGGAACTTGTGGAAATTGCATTCATCAATTACATGAATCGGGTAGTAAAGTTGTATTTATCAAAGTATTAGTTTAGGTCTCTAAAATCCATGCAAACCTGAATAATTCCATGTTTTTTATTTACAAGGACTGAGTTAGATACCCATGATTTGTATTTAATAGGGCATATAAACCTTGCTTTGCTAAGCTTGTCAATTTAATCTTCGATGGCCATAGATTTTTGACAAATGAAGGGGTTTTTGTTTTTGTTGTATTGGAGGGGTATCAATTCATGTGTCAATATCAAGTTTGAGGATGGCCAGATTAGTCTTGGCATTTCTACATATGACTAAGAAAAGACATCTCAAAACCATTGGAATAGAGATTTGTACTCTATCACCTCCATGGTAGAAAAAAATCTCCAAGGAGATTGTTTTCAATTCTACCTAGAGTAATGGAAATGTCTACTTTGTTGGTAGGGGGTATATTGGCCATGTTTCCTTCCTTGAGTGCATCAAGAGCTAGTATTAGATGTTTGGACCAATCTACATGTATGAGTAGGAAAAAACTTCCATCCCAATTATGCATTTTCATGGGGAGGTTATTGTTGTCAACACATTTTTTGGGAGAAAACACAATCGATGATCCATGGATTCCCATGGATAATATAACACATTCATGGTCTCCAATATATATCCATCCAATTGGAATGTATAATATATATGAAATAACTCATATGTACTAGATGATGTCGATATTGGTTAGGTTTGTCTACCACTTATGTTGCATGAGGAGACTATTTATTTAGATATGGCATATGATTAATTGATATTATGACCATGTGGGTTTTATCATTGAATTTTGATGGATCTTACTAGTGTTAGTATTTGAAGAGACATGCTTATGTGCCAATGTGCCAATAGAAGTGTAAATGTACTATATCATATCCAAGTTTTGGCTATTGACTTATGGTGGAAATATATGATCATTATGGGGAATTGGTGAGCCCAATGGGGTTATAGGCATCATGATTGTATGGTTCTTAGTTGTAAATAAGGTGATAACTAGAGGTATTCATGTGGCATGGTATATCTAACCAATGGTTGTTGGGAAAGTGTACATGTAGTCACTAACTTTCTCATATAGTGCACAAGGTTAGGTAGCATGTTCCCCCACATATGTTGAGGCATAAAATATGCTAACTTCATCTGTTGTATCTATGGTGAAGGTTAATGTACTCCTTTCTAGGGATCTTACTTGTGAGGAAATTGGGGTGGGTTGTTGATGAACAAAAACGAGTGTAGTTCAAAACTCTTGGATGGATGGAAAATGGTGTGTGTAATTGTCATAGGGCACATGGGTGATTTGTGTGTAATGCTATTATCTATGTTTCAAAGGATTCCTTTAGAGTCATTGGGGATAAGGTGTTCCCCTAACTAGAGGGTGGAGAAGGTTCCACAATTTTGGGACGGTATGGAAATTATTAGTAGCATCTTTATGGGTATCACATAAGTCACATGGAGGTGGTATCCTTGTGGCATCAGTTGTATAATTATTGGTTACCCTTTATTTCTTATTCTTGCCACTATTAGTTTTACTTTGTCTTATGATTATAAGGTTAATGGTGGGAATGCATGTTCATGGGGATAGTTACTTGGGAATGTGAGGGTGTGCCACTAGTTGTAGGATTATCTAAGGTTAAAGTGTTATAATGGGGTTATAATATGGAGGGGATAGTACAATATGAGTATTCCCAAGGTGAGCCATGGGAGGGTAAGTGTGGCCATTACTAGGTGTCCAACAATTCCTAATGGTGGAAAGAAGAGAATTTGTGTGATGAGGTCCATAGGGCATGTTCCATTTATATGTGTAGGGATCATGGATGATGATGGAAATGAAGAAATGGTTATAACTTTATTATCTAATGAGAGGGGTTAATCCCGTTGTGGGTATTTGAGGTGGGGCATAATGATATGCCCCTAATAATGAAGAGACTTTGTATATTATAATGTCCCATCTTTGTGTAACATGGTGTTCATAGGGATGACTCTACAAGTGGTAACAATTATTGATATTGTTTGTTGAGAGGTTCATATTGCATTGGTGGTTTATGATAACAACCCTTTCATTATGTGGAAACATCATAATTAAAAAAACTGAGGTTATTGCTTGCATGACATACATGTAACCACATTCCAATATGATGTTGTAGTCTAATGGGCCATTTATAACATCAATATAAATCACAACATTTTTCCTTCTATTCAACATGAATATTTTGTAGGTCAGGATGATAATCATAAGACCTAAGTGTGATGGCAAATGGTACAAGTTTAGGGGAACACAAACTTTTCCATACAACCTTAGACATAGTGCATGTGGATGCACCCTCATTAATGATACATAAATGAATGTTCTTGTTTTTTATAGTCACAAGTATCTGAAATGCCACCAAGGAGGGTAATCATGGTTCAACACTATCCAAGTCAAAGGTCATTAGGCATGAATTGGATGGATCTATTGCACTTAATGAAGACAACATTGTTTTTATTCGAGGATATTTTTAGAGGAATCCTATCAGTGCCATAGCAATAGGTGATTGTGTTAAGTCATTGATGATGTTATACTATCTTTAAGAAGTTCTTGCATCAGTGTTATGGGTAGTGCATCGTAGAGGTTCCTTTAGCACATGCAGTGTGGGTTCACTACTATGGAATTAAATCTACAAGAGTCTTCTAGTAAATTATTGACTACCTTCGATATTATCCACAGTCAACTCAGGAGGCATACAATATTGACGATTACACATTTGGAGATTGAATTATGTCATGTTCATGAAAATATTTTGATAAGATGGGTTTCTTGGTTGAGTTGGATTCTAAGGAGGGTGTGACCATACCTGCTAGGTGAGTTTTCCTATTTATTATTGATTTGTAAAAACTCATTGTTATGGGGAAAGAGTTACAATACTACGGGAGTTTGGTAGTGGGAAGCATACTTTCCTTGTGGTGAATTAATGCCTTGGCCAACCATAATTGATTTGAGCATTGTACTTAGTGATTTAGAGACATGGAGAGTAAAATGGACAAACTCATGACGCAACATGAATGAAAATTCGACATATAGCTAATTGTTTCTTCCTTTCTTTGGTTGTTATTGTTACCAATGTTTTGATTTTGATTTCCCAAATTAGAAATTCCCCAAACTATGTTATTTCTATGAGCATTGCCCCCTTGTCCCTACATTAGGTTCAATGTTTTGTTTTCACCTTCATTTTTTGCATTATTTTTCAATTTGGATATACTAATCATATTAACTTGTTCAAATGCTTTCTTTTGATGAGAAAGTGAAGGTTGAACAAAGTTAATGTTGACTTGTTGGGTGGGGTTTTGTAGTGTTACTAGGCCATGGAATGGGAATTATGCGTTGGCATGTGGGGGTCCTCTATAGTAATTTGATGTTATTCCATATTCCACTATGGATTGTATGGGGGGTTTTGGGTTTGTTTTGATGCTCATACCGCTTGGGGAGGAATGATAAAACCCAAGCATTGTAGGTATGGACCACTTTGTGAGTTATGTGGAATCTAGTAAGGCATATTGGGTTGTACAAATGTTGTTTTTCCATACTGAGTGGGATCACTTTTGTGAGAGGTACCAAATCCACTAATATGATTGCTAGAATGAATTGGATGGTTGTATGGGGTAGTGATGTGGCATAGGTTTCTGATTAATCCATTAAGAGTGTGTGATGCACCATAAGTATCTTGTTTCAAAAGGGTACAAGTCAAGGGAATATCCAAGGACAATATATAGATACCCTAATTGGGCATCGATTAGTTCAAAAAGTTGTGCTCTGAGGATGCCCTCATCTATTGTTTGAGTATGGTAGTGTTGCATCTTTGGATCTCAATGGTTAGAGGGATTTTAAAAACCAATCTAGGAGGAGCTTAGCTTTCACTTTTGTTTTACACAAGATTAGTTGTTGATGCTATTCATGGACATGGTTTGCGATGTGGGTTGAGCTAGTATGACGAAAATTAGTGAGGAATTCCATTCATGTGTCATGGAAGGATGGTAACTAGAAAGAAGTAAGGAATACATTTTCTAAAGTGGTGAAATGTGAGTGTGACCCATTAGCTTCATTTATATACATTTTAGTTTATGGTCTCATTAGGGTTCTCTAAAACAACCTAATCTCGATGATGTCTTTAGTAATGTTGTTTGAGGAACACCATAAATGGAAATTCATAATGTGATTGGCTAGGTATTTTATTAGTCACCATTAAAAATTTGGAATATCATAGGGAAGCTTGGTTGACATTGGTGGCTAGGAAATCCCATGTAAAATAAGTTCATTGGTTAGCTTTGTTAAGTCTGGAAGATTGACCGAAATCATATATGAAATATTTCGAATGAATGGGGAAGGGCTATGTGGTGGTGGAACACATGTTCTTGAAATTTGTAATGTTGGTTGAATATAAGCATTTAATAAGGTAAACAAGGATTATCCAATAATATCTAATCCTTCTAATGTTGCTCCTAAAGATGAATTCAGAGGGCATACTAGTAGTCTTGGTTGAGAGGTCAACGTGAGGTCAACATACTAGGATTAAGTCCAAATAATGGAGGAAGTCATGGACTTGACATGATTATTGAGGTGAGGGAGGGTTTTCTATGGTTTCCAATGTGTGGTGCTTTCTAGATATGGATAGTTTTTTTTAAGTCAAGAAGGTAATGTTTGAAATATATAAACAATGAGTCTTTCTAATAAATCAAAATAATGTGTGTTATTTGTTATGTATCTAATATTACAAGCAATTATTTTAATATTAATGTAGTATTAATTAAAACATAGGATCATACCCTTTCAGTGAAACGGTGTATTTTGACCTATAAAAGGTCTTCTCATCATTGTAATTAAATCATCATTCAATATTCAATTTTAATGTGGTTAATTTTCGGAATTCATGTGGGTTTTAGAGTTTTAGTCCACTTCAAGTGGTATCAGAGCCTCGTTTGGCTTATAGCCTTATTTTAGGGTTTCCCTAAAATATTGGACATTATCCAAAAGAAAAAAAAAGAAAAACATGAAAAAAAAGGAAAGAAAAAAAAATAAAAAATAAAGAAAAGATAAAAGTAAAAGGAAAAAAAAGAGAGAGGGTAAAAGTGAAACCACACCTGGTTTCATAAAGTGGGTTTGAGTTTGAATATAAAAGTGCAAAATAATTACTAGTAAAGAGAAAGTGATATTTGAACTTAGGTGGGGAATGTAACACTCATTCCTCCCAACCACCCAATCTACTCACATTTTACAAAACTTATGGGAAAATAAAGATTTTATTATATAATAATTAATTATTATTCCTTAAACCTCACCATTCTTAATAAAACAAAATTCCTCCCTGCATAAGAAAAATGGCAGAAATGAATGAAATTAAAGAAAGAATGGTGAAATTAGAGCTTAACCAAGCCCAAGGTTCTAAAAATATTGAGGGTTTACACTCAAGACTCAACCAAATCGAAGAAGAACTACACAAAAGAAAAATCAAATTATCAGAGACTATCAAAAAAGAAGTCAACGAATCAGTACCTTGGGAGATGGAAGGTGTAAAAAGAAACATCACAGTATTGTTCGAATCCGGGTTAAGCAAACTCAAGAATCATTTGGAAAACACAATTACCACATTAGTGTGCAATATGTCAAAGGAAGACCAACCATCCTCAAATTCAAGGCATCATAAGACAATTCCTCCCAAAAGAGGAAGTCCACAAGAAGAGTTCGATCACAATCTCTCTCCAAATCATGAGCAGACACTTTCTCCTCCAAAAAGGAATGGATATCAAATGAAACCCAAGTTAGAATTGTCAAAATTCAATGGAGACACAAAACAGAGCATGGCATGGAACAACAAGGCAGAAGAATTTTTTTTCCATACACAATATCACAGCTAACGAGGAAATGATAAAATATGCCTCTATGCTACTAGAAGAGCGAGCTTACAACTGGTACATGTGGTGGAAGGTTAAAACACAAGCAAGTAAGCGTAAGCGAAGAACCTTCCAAAATGATTTCTTTAAGAGGTTTCAGGACTTAAAAGGAAAAGACTTCTTCGCAAAACTTACCAGACTGCAGCAAAAAGGCAATGTCGATGAATACACCGACGAATGGGAAGCCCTAGCGACATGTGTGCCAAAACTCACAGACAGTCAACTCCTCCAGACTTATGTGTACAGACTAAAACCCTATATAAGATATGAACTAGAGCTACTAAATGTATCAACCTTGGACAAGGTGAGACGCAAGGCAAAAATCATTGAAGAAAAATTAAAAAAAGTGTGGAACAAAAACCATGACAAAGATAGAAGGTCTATTCCAAATACGAAAACCGACACCAAATACCAGCCACCACATCTAAGGAATGACAAAAAAACCACCTTAGAAGCCCAACGGATGAAAGAAGGAAAGTGTAAGTATTGCGGAGAGAAGTGGGACCCAAGACACAGATGTTTAAAAAAAGAGACCACCAAGAACTTATATCAATGTGAAGAAAAAGAAGAAGACAAGTCAGATAGCGATGAATTTGACATAGAAGAAACTCGTGACATTAAAAATCCTTTGTTAGATTCAGAAGATGAAGAAACTCCCAAAATATCAATTGCAGCCATAACAGGAATACACCAACCACAAACATTAAAATTAAAAGGGCATATAAAAAATAACAATGTTGTAGTCCTATTCAACATAGGAAGCACCCATAATTTCATCAACATAAGTGTTGTAAAGAGGCCTAACCTTTTCATATATCTAGTACCTAACATGAAAGTAATGGTAGCAGATGGAGAAAAGATCGAAAAAGTAGGGAAATGCCACAAAGTTAAGCTACAAATACAAGATTATAACCTTGAGTGAGAATTTTATGCAGTGCCCTAAGGAGGAGTCGATGCAGTATTAGGAATTTAGTGGTTGCAAACACTAGGTACCTACTCAGCAAACCACCAAGAACAATTTATAAAGTTTAAATGGCAAGGAGAAAGATACAAATTATATGGGTTCTAAGCCCCTCACATGTAAATTGTGTCATCCCACAAAATGGAGAAGCTAATTCGAAAAGGAGCACCAGCATATGTCATACAATGCCAAGAGATGGAATTATTAACTTTAGAAGTAGTTAAACCAGATCATCCAGAGATCCAAGGATTAATCCAAAAATACAAAAAATTATTCGAAGACCTCCCCATGGAGTTACCACCAGAAAGGAAGATCGAGCATGTCATCGAAATCAAGTTAGGATCTAGCCCTGTTAATGTTAAACCCTATAGGTATCCACACCACCATAAGACAGAGATTGAAATATTAATCCATGATTTATTGAAATGTGGAGTGATTACAGAAATTCAAAGTCCTTATGCTGCACTAGCAGTACTGGTACAAAATAAGGATGGATCATTTAGGCTATGCATCGATTACAGAGGACTAAACAAAATAACTATTAAAGACAAATTCTGTTCGAGTACACAGGGTACTCCCAAAAGACCGAACACCTTCAGATACTGCTTCACACAAATGGATCACAGATCAACACATCGATGTTTGTCACATGGTTAAAACCATCGAGAGGGAAATAGTCCACGGCCCCAGCCAAATAGGTACTTGGAGCACTTTATTATGCAAAAGAAAGAAAGTTACATGAGCTTCTCATAATCGATCAACTAGCCAAGGACCCTCTATGCTCTTTAAATAGAGATCATAAACCAATCAGGTGTTAAGCGACGGATCAATGGTAGTTATGATCTAAGAGAAGTTGAACCGTCGAATCACTCTATGTCTAGAACAAATCATGACCGTCAGATTAGAATATTTACAAATGCATACTAATGCATACTAAAGAAACACACTTTTACCTAACAGATATATTACACAAGTTGATCTTAACTAACTCCTAAGTATCTAAATATCCTAACATCCCCCCTTAAGAACAACTTGGGATAGGATTGAAGGATTTACAAAAGTGACATTATTAGGAGAAGGAAGGATGCATTAGAGCCTATCCCCCCTTAAGGACACATTCCTGAACTCCTAACATAGACCGAAGTTTAGAAAACTTCACTTCTGTAAGAGACTTGGTGAAGATGTCTACAACTTGATCATCTGTAGGGAAATAGAGAACTTCAATAACACTATCATGAACAAGATTTTTGATGAAGTGCATGTGTAGCTCAATGTGTTTTCTATGCTGATGTAGAACTGTATCTTTGGCAAGCTTGATGGCACTTTGATTGTCACACCAAAGTGGAGTAGGCTGTTGCTGCTCGAATCCAAGCTCTGAAAGGATCTGTCGAAGCCATAAAGCTTCCTGACTGGCATTAATTGGGGCTCGATATTCTGCTTCTGCTGAAGAAAGAGAAAAAGCTTGTTATTTATTACAAGCCCAAGTGACAGGTCTAGATCCCAGACTGAAAACATAACCTGCAGTAGAATTTTCATCATCAGGATCACCAGCCCAATCTGAATCAGTGAAACCAACCAACAAAGGTTTCGCCCCTGTACTGTAATGAATTCCAAACTGAATTGTACCTCGAATATATCGAAGTATTCTTTTTGCTGCTTTCCAGTGACTTTCATGAGGAGTTTGCATATAACAGGCAACACGACCAACGACAAAGGAAAGGTCAGGATGGGAATGAGTCAAATATAAAAGACTACCAACAAGCTGACGATACAAGGTGGCATCTACTTCATGGGAAGTACAAGTGGCAGAAAGTTTGACTCCAGACTAGAAGGGAGAAGGGGCTGGTTTACAATCTTCCATGTGGAAGCGACAAAGAAGGTCACAAGCATACTTAGACTAGGAAAGAAAGATTCCTTCTTTGGTTTGCAAGACTTGGAGACCAAGAAAATAATGCAAATGTCCTAAGTCTGACATTTCAAAATTTTGCTTAAGACTAGATTTCACATGGGTTACAAGGTTAGGGTCACTACTAGTAAGGATAAGATCATCAACATAAAGAACAAGTATGATGAGATGGTTTCCTACTTTCTTGGTATAGACATTGGGGTCAGAATGGCATCTAGAAAAACTAGTGTCAAGGAGAAAGCTATCCATTTTGGCATACCAAGCTCTAGGAGCTTGCTTAAGGCCATATAAGAATTTCTTAAGGAGACAAACAAGGCTAGAGTTATTCTGAACATATCCAGGAGGTTGTTCCATGTAAATTTCCTCATGTAAATAACCATGTAAGAAGGCAAACTTGACATCCATTTGATGGAATTCCCAGTTATGTAAGGCTGCAAGGGAAAGAACAAGGCGGATGGAGTTCATTTTTGCTAGAGGGGCAAAGGTTTTGTTGTAGTCAATCCCTACAACTTGGCAAAAACCTTTGGAAACTAACCTTGCCTTAAGTCTTTCAACACTTCCATCTGATGCATACTTAGTTCTGTAGACCCATTTACATCTGACAAGTTTTCTTCCTTTTCTAAGAGGAACAAGATCCCAAGTATCGTTCGCCATTAAGGAACGATATTCTTCATCCATAGCTACATCCCAATCTGGATTTCCTGAAGCTTTTGCAAAAGTTTTTGGATCATGATTCTCGGAAACTTGAGCCAAAAGAGAAGAGGCTCGCTGAAACTGAGAACAGGTTCGATGTTGATCTCTAGGATCACCGGCAAGATCACCAGCTACTTCACATGTTGAACAGACCCATCGAGGAAGTATTGGTGCTGGTGCAATTAGAGGAACATGAGCAGGCGGAGGTGGATTTTCATCCTCACTGTCATCATTAGAAACTGGAGTTGGAAACCTGTCAAGGAAGTTGGAAGAAGAAGAAGAAGGCACAATCGCAGAATCAGGCTCGCAGGCCAAAAATGGCACACCCGCCAAGTTAGGCTTGCAGGCCAAGAGATTTTCATCAAATTTAACATCTCTTCTAATGATTATATCATGAGAATGTGGCTGAAGAATTCTATAACTTTTTACATCTTCAGAATATCCAACAAATATGCACTTTTCACTTTTAGGCTACAATGCTTTCCGTTTTTCATCCGGAATGTGAGCCCATGCTTCACA
>LPNX010622769.1:61210-83601 GCA_001517045.1 Pseudotsuga menziesii
AGATCATCATTCAATATTCAATTTTACTGTGGTTAATTTTCGGAATTCATGTGGGTTTTAGAGTTTTAGTCCGCTTCATTATTTAAGTGAAATTCCCTAGGAAGGATTCTTTTTAACCACAATATACATGTATGTTTGTTTTGATGTAAGGGAATTTTTTGTTGAACATGTATTGTTATTGATGTCAAAGGATCGAATGATTATGTGTTGAACATGATGTCAAAGGATCGAATGATTATGTATTGAACATGATGTCAAAGGATGAAATGATTATGTGTTGAATAATCATCAAAGGATAAACTAATTCCAAAAGAAGTTGAAGACTTCCTCACACAAATCCAATTTGAAGAAATACTTATGGAAGAATGTAGAAGTCCCATGAGACCAAATATCCTACCATGAAATTGGTCACAAGTGCGCAAATAACAATCCACAAAGAAGAACTTTGAAAACGATAGATATGTGCAAATACCATTTGTGTCAGACTTACGAATAAAAAACACGAAACAAAATCTTGCGTATAAAAGTACCACAAATAAGATTGTATGTGGTACGAATACTTGTGAAGAAAAATATGAGTTATGAACCTATGTGCAAATGTACCAAAAAAAAGTTGGCATATGTGCGCCAAACCTCACAAATTTAAATTGTGATAAGTGGCACGGACCTAGATCCTAACTTGAGTAAAATCAAAACAAGTGGATGTGTTGTCGAAGGATAATGAACTTCAACAAGTGGACATATCATTTGAGCTAGGAAAACTATAAATAAGCAAGAGATCGATGAGTTTAATTAAGCTTGTGAAATGAATAAATAAGATAAGCTGGTTATGACATCTTTAGAATTATTTGGGGGTATCAATGGCTTGTTAATTTAAAAAAAGAGTTTTATGCAGAGGAGCCGAAGTGCACAAATTAGTAGATATTGAATAGAAAGAAGTGCACAAGATGAAAATGATACACATATTCAGGATGTGCAAATTTTTTACTTAGTGAAAGACACATGCATGTCTTTCACCGAGTATAGATTGAGTAGAAGAAATTGAGCTAGGAACATTGTTCAATACAGAGACACAGATCACAGTGATGATTGCACATTGCAGTTTTGGTAGCTTCTTGTCTTGATGTAAATATTCAGAAGAAAGATGCAGGTAGAAATATCACACCTGTTTCATTTTGGTGAAGGCACACACCGAAAATAAGGTATCTTGTATTTTCCAATTATTTAATACATACTTATTTCATATCAGGGGAGTTGTACAGGGAAAGGAATGGGAGGTCGTAGCCTCCTTCCAGTTGGTGCTAGAAAATAACTTTGATGGGTTGGAGCCTCCTTCCAGTTTTAACTGGTAAATATAATTAGGGGTTTGAATCCTCCTTCTATTGGGAATTGGAGAATATAATTCGAAAGTTGGTTCTTCCACAATTGAAGATCATAGTTATCTATAGGTTGGAACTTGGTTACTACAAGTCACAGTTTGTGCAGTCAGATAGACATATGCTTAGGACGATGCCTGAAATTTGTGAGTCGGTGCTCACATAAATAGAATTCATTGTAGGTCAGTGCTTGTAGCCAACAAGTTGTTACTTTATGATCAGATTAACACCTGAAATGAGTTGGTGCTCATGTTTGGAGATTGCATTCTCCCACTAATATGTGTGTGTGTGTGTGTGTGTGTGTGTGTGTGTGTGTGTGTGTGTGTGTGTGTGCAATTATTGATTCATCCCCACTCTTAGTAATAAGATAAATCCAATAATTGGTATCATAGCAAGTGTCTTTAGTGACAAATGAACATATGGAAGAAATATCTAGTGCAAATATGGACAAACAAGTAGGTTTTTCTACCAATCGAGCACCAAGGTTTGATGGCTCCAATTATGCTTTTTGGAAAATATGAATGGAGGTCTATTTGAAATATCTCAATATGGATGTTTGGAAATCAGTGGAGGATGGATACACGTCTCCAAAAGAAACCACATATGAATAAAAATAGTGTAATGTCCCTACTTGGAATTTTGGAGAAAATTACAAATTGGACAAATTCAAGCTTAACTAGTCATGACTCTAGAGGGTTCCAACTTTCACCAAATGGTCCAGAATTTGAAAGGAAATGGTATGGTAAGTATTATAACATATAAATGTGGTTTATGGACACTTTGTGTCTTAATTTAGGCTTCTAAATCTTGATTTGGGGCTAAGAATAAAAGGGGAAAATTTACTAGGAAAATTGAGGTCGAATTCCCCCCAAGGGTGAGAGCCAAATTGGATTCCCAAATCATGTACGACACTACCAAATTTTTAAGTAGATTATGGGGACTAATATAAGAACTCATGTATTTTCATTACACACAGTTATTATTTCTTTAAACTGGTTATAGATTTCCACATTCATTTGATAACTTTAAGTGAAATTGCTTATGGGGAAATTGCGTAACTAGCTTGATTTTGACATATGAAAGCTAGAGTTAAAGGTTCAGACTAGGATGTGAAATATAGATACCATATACATAATAAAAATTACTGCCCCAATAGCATTAAACACCAGATAAATACCTTCATACAAGTCTTGTATGCAACTCATTCAATATGGGAGTCAAATACATGAAAACTAGTGAATTAGTAGCATAGAATTGCAAGAGTTTCACATATGGATTTATTGGATTTAGACCCACATAGAATAGGGACATGAAATTATAGAGAAACACATAATATATAGCTTTCAAAACATCATCAAACTCAGAGAACATCCCTCATACAAATCTGATATAAAACTACTTCAAGGTTGAAGCCAAATCCATGAAAACTAGTTATTTAAGAGCATGGGCATGCAAGCCTTTCAAACTTGGAGTTTCTTGAATTTCGAGCTACATAGAACATGGCCACAAAATTACAGAGTAATGCATCATTTATTTCTTTCACAACATCATCAAACTCAAAGTATATCCCTCATACAAATATGATATTAAACTACTTCAAGATTGAAGCCAAATCCATGAAAACTAGTCATTCAAGAGCATGGGAATGCAAGCCTTTCATACATTTATTTATGATATATAGAATTAAATAGAACATGTACATTATATTATAGAGATATACATCATATTTCACATATTTGGCATCAAATATACTCAGCAAAGAGAAATCGTCACTCCAACAAGTGTGCCCTCAACATGGAAGTGTGGGGGAATGGAGAAGAAGGAATGAGAGAATATGGGATTAGATGATAATTTGATTGTATGTTCCTTAAAAATAAAACTAAAAATACTAAATTATTCTACAATGATAGTTATTAATGGACTCTCCATCAACCAACTTGGAAAGGAATCCAACTCCATTGAAATTGGTTCACAAGCAGGGAGAGTGAACACTCCTTGTCCAATGGACAAGCAAAATATCTCCAAAATGCCAATGCCTGGTTAAAAAATGATAAAAGAACATTATCCTTCCTCATGAAACAATTTTATTAACTTCATGATTCCTCCTAAGGTCTAATTTCCATCCATGGGCTTCCTCCAACTCATCTTAGCGGTTTAGTAACTCTCATGACACTTATCTTCCTCTTCATCCTCCAATTCTTTCAGTAATTCGAACGGATTCATATAAACCCAAAATTAGACCTATTGGTGGATATTTTTATCCCTTTCATGTCATATTTTTCATATGTCTGCAATCAGGTCTGAATTTTTCATACTTGCCATAGATCTTTCATCATTTGTTGTCATAGAGTGCATGTAATCTCCTTCCAAGTGCAACACATTGTCTTCTAGTCTCTTCCTCTTCCATGGGAGTTACTCTCCTTTACCAATTAGAATTCCTTGGATCATTATATTCTATTTGACACCACATCACCCTCCAATAACGTTGCATTACCCATGTGTTCGAATTTGGATGAAGATCATGCCAAGTGTGTAGGGAATCTAGTCATCCAAAGGCTCCACAAGCTTCCAAGTGTCTTCATGAACCCATTCCACTTTAATTTATTACCATTTATCATTTATGTGACCCATTTAAAAGTGAATATGGTAAAATAAAGACCTTTTTGGTCTCATATCCCCTTATTACAAAATGTTTGTCTCCATATCAACTTAGGGAATTACTAGGTTGGTGGAACATTATTTGCAAGTAGTCTTATTTGCAAATTATTTAATTTGGGACATGAAAATCCTACCTAGTCAATATTTCTTGTCCGCGAGAAATTTCAAACATGGATTTTGAATAACCTTCTTTCCTTCCAAAACTTTGCTTCAAACCTTAGTTGCAATTTGAGTAGTGGCACTCATGTACTACAATTGTGTGTTTCCAAAAGTAAAGATATGTGGATCTTTGAATATTGATATATCCTGTGACATCACCAATAAAACCAAAAGGATTAATAAAATCCATCAAAACAAAATTTGCACAAATAATATTTACCTCCATACTTTTGAAACCTTTTCTGAACTTTCAACCCTTTTTGCTTCTGTATAATTCTTTGAAGTTGGTATTGATTTTCCAAACTTGAATTTCCAAGATTCCAAGAAAGTTTGAAAGAGGAACCACCATGCTTGTTGTTTCTTTTCTCTGATTACAATCACCTTATCAAGTGGTGACTCAATATCCCCTACTACTTGTTGCCCCCAAAATTGAAACCAAGTAATACCTGGATCCCATTGCTTATATTGCTCCCTTCCAAACGTCATGAGTATAATAGATGGATTATTAAAGTACATAACTACATCATACAATCGTACATCAAGAAGGCACCTCATCAAAGGATCATGAAATTTCTTGTAGATCCAAGTACGTAGATCATCATGTGGCCCATACACATGCGCATCAAGTATTATATCAAATCTACTCCAATGACATAGGTGAGGATCCCATGTCCTATAATGCTGCTCCAAAAGATTGTAAGATGCATAAAAATAATAATCAGCCATGTGTTATTTCATCTAATAAGTGAATGAAGAACCTCCACCAAAATCAAAACCAAATAAGGAGCAAAGAAAACATGAAGACTTCAAGTGGCTCAAAGAAGTCACATCAATAAACCATTGAATATGTATATCATCATAATGTAACAAAGGATGTCATTGAAAATTTAAATAATATGGCATTATAGTCATGTCATCATCAAAATTAGAGATATGAATTCTGTACTCTTCATGTGGCACCATAAAAAAGAAACCATTCACCCATACTTAATTAGGATGAATGCTGCAAAATATGGAAGAGTAGGATGTAGGAGAAATAAATAACTCACCCAAAGGATTAGAATGTGAAAAATTTTAATCATGTGAAAGCTCGATAGGGATAGGATTATGCATTACCCTCAAAAGTGTGACACTTTCCTCATATGTTGGTTCCAAGGTAGTGGAATCATGCACTTCTTCAAAGAGTGTGTAACCATTTTCAAGAGGAAACTCAAGTTCCTTTTCCACCACAACAAGTGATTGGATCTTATCAATCTCATCTTCAAACACATCAAGAACCTACAATTTTCCATGTTTCTCATGATCCCTTATGTCATCAGAATCGTCCAAGCAATCTACCATATTGCAATCTGAAACATAAGAGGAAGAACAAGTATCTTGCAACCTCTTAAGAAGTTTCTCATTTTCAGTTTTTACCTTATGAATTTACTAATTATTATTTAAGTAGGCTTCATGTAACCATCCATTAAGATCAACCAAATTTTTTCTATCAAAAATCAAAGACATGAAATTACCTTCGATGTTGCATATTGATCTTTGAATCTTCTCCATGTCTTCAAGGAATGATGGCTCCTAAAATGAAGAAACTTTCCAACAAGAATTTGACACCAATACTACCCCCTAAGTTCGCTAGCCACCAATTCGAACCCTTGCATAACCTGCTTGGTCCTATCATCAAAAAATGACTTCATGATTTTCTGTAACTAATCCCTATAATCCATAAATTAAATAGGTTCCAATACCATGCTCTGATACCACTTTAATGTCCCTACTTGGAATTTTGGAGAAAATTACAAATTGGGCAAATTCAAGCTTAACTAGTCATGACTCTAGAGGGTTCCAACTTTCACAAAATTGTCCCAAATTTGAAACGCAATGGTATGGTGAGCCTTATAACATATAAAGGTGTTTTATGGAAACTTTGTATCTGAATTTTGTCTTCTACAACTTGATTTTGGGATAAAAATAAAAGGGGAAAATTTACTAGGAAAATTGAGGTCAAATTCCCCCCAAGGGTGAGAGCCAAATTGGCTTCCCAACTCATGTACGACCCTCCAAAATTTGTAAGAATAGTATGGGGAATTATATAATACCTCATGGAATATAATTACACATGGTTATTATCTCTTCAAACTGGTTATAGAGTTCCACATTCGTTTTATAACTTTTAGTGAAATTGCTTATGGGGAAATTGCATAACTAGCTCGATTTTGACATATGAAAGGTAGAGTTAAAGGTTGAAATCAGGATGTAACATACAGAGACCATATAAAACATAAAAATTGATTCCCTAAAATTATTAAACACCATATAAATCCCTTCATATAATTCTTGTATACAACTCATTCGGTATGGGAGTCAAATACATGAAAACTAGTGAATTAGTAGGATGGAATTGCAAGAGTTCCACATATGGATTTCTTGGATTTAGACCCACAAAGAATAGGGACATGAAATTACAGAGTAAAAAATCATATATGGCTTTCACGACATCATCAAAATTAGAGAACGTCCCTCATACAAATCTGATATAAAACTACTTCAAGAATCCATGAAAACTAGTTATTCAAGAGCATGGAAATGTGAGCCTTTCACACTAAAGTTTCTTGAATTTTGAGATACAAATAATATGGAAAATGAATTACAGAGTAATACATCATTATTTTTGTCACAAAATCATCAAACTCATAGGATATCGCTCATACAAATCTAATATAAAACTATTTCAAGATTGAATCCAAATCCATGAAAACTAGTCATTCAAGAGCATGGGAATGCAAGCCTTTCATACATGTATTTATGATATTTCAACATACATAGCATATGGACATGATATTACATATACATACATCATATTTCACATATTGGGCATCAAATATACTCAGCAAAGTGCAAGCACCGTACCACTCCAACAGGTGTACCCTCAACATGAAAGTGTGGGGGGATGGAGAAGAAGGAATGAGAGAATATGGGAATAGATGAGAATTCGATTGTATGGTACTTCAAACTGAAACTAAAATAATTCATTAATATCCAATGAGAGGTCTGAATTTCCTCTCCATCAACCAACTTGGAAAGGAATCCAACTCCCTCGAAATTGGTTCACAAGTAAGGAGAGTGAACACTCACCGTGCAATGGACAAGCAAAAGCTCTTCGAAATTCCAAAGGCCAATTAAAAAATTACCAAAATCCATTATCCTTCCTCATGAAATCCTTTTTTTAACTTTATGATGACTCCTAAGGTTTATTTTCTCTCCATGGGATTCCTCCAACTCATCTTAGTGGTTTAGTAACTCTCATGACACTTGTCTTCCTCTTCATGCTCCAATTCATTCCCCAATTCAAATTGATACCTATAACTCCAAAATTCAACCTCTTGGTGGATATTTTAGCCCTGTCATGTCACTTTTTTCATACTTATGCAATCAGTCCTTAATTTTTCATATTTTTCATAGAATCTTTCATCATTTGTTGTCATAGAGTGCATGGAATCTCCTTCCAAGTGGCACACATTGTCTCCTAGTCTCTTCCTCTTCCATGGGATTTTCTCTCCTTTACCAATTCAAATTCCTCAGATCATTATATTTTATTTGACACCACATCACCCTCCAATAACGTTACATTACATGTGTTCGAATTTCATTGAAGATCATGCCAAGTGTGTGGGGAATCTAGTCATCCAAAGGCTCCACAAGCTTCCAAGTGTCTTCATGAACCCATGCCACATTGTTTTCTTATAATTTATCATTTATGTGACCCATTTAAATTTGAATATGGTAAACCAAATTCATTTGGGTCCCATAAGCCCTTATTACAAAATTTATGTCTCCATAGCAACCTAGGGAACTAGTAGGTTTGTGGAACATTATTTGCAAGTATTCTTATTTGGAAATTTTTTAATTGGGGACATGGCAAAGAAAATGATGAGCACATAGCTTCTAGAACTATGCCAGTTGACCCTGAAAATAGAAGACAATATGAATGGAATGCAACAATGATGAATGCAATTCTAAGTGGGATAGACGATGTTGAATTTACCAAAGTGATGCAATCTACTACAACAAAAGAAGTATGGGACAAACCAAAGAGTACATATGAAGGAGATTGAAAGGTCAAGAAGGCCAAGATGCAAACCTTGTTTGCATAGTTTGACACGCTAAAGATGAAGGAGGAGGAATATATTACAACATACTTTCTCAAAGTAGATGAGATAGTGAATTACAAAAAGGGATTTGGAGCAACAATTGAAGAAAATTCAATTGTACAAAAAATCATGAGAACCCTACCTTCACGATTCAATTCAAAGGTATAAGTATTAGAATGAAAATCTAACTTAGACAACCTACCAAAATATGAACTATATGGAATTCTCATTTCTTATGAGATCAGGATAGAAAGAGAAAATGCCTCCAAAAAGGAAGTCACATTTAAAGCCAGAAGGAATCCAAAATCCAGCAAGAATGAGTGCAAGAACACAGTTGACATGCTAGATGAAGAAGAGGCTAATTTTGTGAGAAAGTTAAAGAGAGGTCAAGGAAAATACAAAGGTAAGTTTCCCTTCAAGCGATTTAAATATGGTAGGATTGGACAATTTGCTTCAAAATGTACATATGAAGAAAACAAATATGGTGAAAGTGAAGAGGAGTCATACTATCAAGAATGAAGAAGTAATCACCAACAGAATAGATTTGTGGGCATATATAAATTTCAAAGGTAGAGGAAAATGATGTACACTAAGGAAGATAATGTTTTAGAGAAAGATGATCACAATGAGAATTCAAGAGATGTATTGTTCATGGCACTGATTCAAGATGAATATTCAACAAGAGAGAAGTCATCAATTAAAGGATCTCAATCAAGCACATCAAAACCATCAAATAAATGGACATATAATGGAATTAAAATACTCTCTCCAATGTCTAAACGAAAGGAAAAATGAAGAAGCACAAAAGAATCTTTCAAATTGGAGAAGACTATAAAAAATAAGCATTCCTCTGATGGAATCACTCTGCCATTTTTGAAGTTTGTAGAGAGGGAAAGATCTAGTAACACTGAAGAGAGTTCAAAATATGAAGATGAGGATACTATTGAAGTCGTCTAGGAAGGCGAACTACTTAGAACACTAAAATATTTGAAGAAATCAAGAAAAAGAAATAAGGTGTTGAAGGAGTAGTTAGCAAAAGTAGAAGAGCTTGTCAAACAGACCAAGGATATACATGAAGGAATAGAAAAACAAATGACTGATAGAGAGAAAGAGTTGAATTGTGCAAAAGAAAAGATCAAGGAGATTGAAGAAAAAAATTTAGCACTTGAAAAATATTGGAAGGAGATATAATCAATGAATGAGCTACTGCGAGAACAAATTACAAAAAAAGGAGTTAGATATTTCATAATTGAAATATGATGCAATTTGTGCAATATAGGGGAGAAATGAAACATGCATAGACACAAATACTCAAATCAAGTTGAACAATAGCTCGAGAATCCTAGATGAAATCCTAAGCTTCCAACGATCTCCAAAATATAAGACTAGCTTTGGGTATAAGACAATGAGTGATGATGTGTGTGACAATGGAGGACTTGGTTCTAACCAACATGATACATTTCATAGTAGATATGAACAACTTACAAGGCATAAGAAGCCTAGGTATGCTAACTGCTTCAGTTATAAAAATAGATTTAGTTCAATAAAGTGTTAGAGATGTAAATATGGTTGACATATAGAAAAATATTGCCACACCATTGGATGTTATGTGTGCGATGAATATGGGATAAGGATTCACACTTTTCTGTGAGAGCATAAAATCTAAAAAAACCATGTCTGGCATAAGTTTGTGGAAGAACATTCACCATAGAAGTAGAGGTCGATTGTACACTAGAAGACATGGGTAAGGAAGGTATCTAAGGATTGTGTAGAAGATGTAAATAATGACAACACAGTACAACCAACAAGAAATTACGTCCTTCATTGCTAACCAAAAGGGGTTATACAAGATCCTTGAGTTCAAATCATGTGATTACAAAACTGGAGCTTAAAAACTCAGATTACATCAGGCGATGAAGGCATACAAAATAAACGTTCTAACCATCCGAAAAATATTATAGCAGAACTAGATTTGGGATACACAAAACTAAAGCAAATAAAAGATGAAGACGACTCTTAAACATAGTTTGAGATCAACTACTTCAACTTGGCTGACAAGAAGTAGTGATAGGTGCAGGTCCACGTCCATTGGAGTCGGGTTAGTGAAATTTGGTGGCTACAGCAAATGAAGAAGCTCCAATGTTGAAAATGATGAATCAAAGGAAGTGTGCTCAACATGTATTTGATTCAGAATCTCAAGGGTTTGTTTGGTTGTTGTTGCTCAAGGAAATGAACCCTCTTGCTCAATATGGAAAATGACTCAGAAGTGTTATGGTTGAAATGGGACTGATGATACCATGGCATGAAATTGGAATCCTGCATCTGGTTTTTCTAGACTCTCATATCCACTCTATGTCTTTTGAAATCTGCTTGTTGTGACTTAACAACCAAACAAATACTGTCAAGGGAGTTGTTGAACCTATGAAATAAAGAAGAAATGAAGGTGATCAAGGAAGGATAACTGAAGGATGAAACATCAAAACCCACAAAAAGCAAGATAAGATCATTAGGGAATGAATCAGGGTGGTGAACCAAGTGAAAACACCACGAACTTATAGAATTGGGAGAAACTTCACTTCACGCACTCAGACATAAATTTAAGGGATGTCGAAGTTGATGTATTCCTACATTGTGCAATCCAAGGAAGATCATGACAATGTCAAAATTTAATGCATGGGTCGATGAAGGACACAAAAGTGATTTGGAAGAATTATGTCAAAATAAATTCCCAATACGAATACAACACGTGGACAAGGTATCATACATATCAATTCTCACCATGCATGCAAACGGTTGGAAATATGTGCAAAAACATGCTAATTTATTGACATTCATAAAAATACCTCATGTCCAAAATCCAAGATAAGATCACTCGCAGAATACATTAAATAAGATGTAGACAACGGTGATGAGGTAGAACATATTAGTTCCATCTATCTGATGCAGAGATGGGTTATCTACGACCTGGCACACCGGAAGCAATCCAAATAGGAATAAATGAGCACAAAGCCAGGGGGAGTCAGCAAAAGAAGAGAGTCCCTTTTCCATTGATGTCAATGGGGGAGAGAAAAGGAAATCCTAATGACATGGGGAGCAATGAGAAAATGGAAGAAGTTGGAGGGTAAATCTGCACAAAACAAGAAAGAGCATGATCATAGAGGGAGCCTTTGGTGCACAGAAGAAGAGATTGACTTCATGGGGAGCTTATGACACTGTTATGATGAAGAAATGTTGACAACAATGCCAAATGGGGATATTGTTGAAAATGTATTGTCATTGATTCCAAAGGACCTAATGATTATGTATTTAACATGATGTCAAAGGATCAAATGATTATGGTTTGAACATATTATCAAAGGATAAGGTGATTCCAAAAGAAGTGAATACTTCCTCACACAAATCCAACTTCAAGAAATACATATGGAAGAAGGTGGAAGTCCAATGAGACCAAAGATCCCACCACGACATTGGTCACAAGTGCATAAATAACAATCCACAAAGAAGAACATTGAAAATGGGAGATATGTGCAAATACCATTTGTGTGAGACTTACAAATGAAGAACACCAAACAAAAACTTGTGTATAAAATTCCCACAAAGAAAATTGTATGTGGTATGAGGACTTGTGAAGAAAAATATGAGCTCTAAACCTATGTGCAAAAGTACCACAAGGAAGTTGGCATATGTATGTCAAACCTCACAAAGATTAATTGTGATAAGTGGGACGTCAACGTGGATCATAACTTAAAGAAAACAAAAACAAGTGTTGTTGTAATTGTAACTTCAAAATATATTATGATGTATATTCCTATTGTATAGTGTTGTATCTCCATCGGAGACGTGTTTCCCTCCTTTCGAGATGTCATCGTTGTGTATGGTCACTGAGATAAACCCTTCATTGTAAGTCGGGGAAATAGTCCCCAAGTTAAATAAAGGAAAATGTAATTTGTGTATTCCTAGGTAGGTCATCCCCAAAGGTTACCTGGTCGACCTAGTTAGTTGAGTTAGTTACTCAACGAAAGAATATAAATAGGGAGGATCCCTCCTCATTTGTCACACACTCATTCACTCTCTCATGTGTGCATTAGGAGATATATGACCATGAGGAGGAAGAGAGAGACCTGTAGAAGACATATTGTTCTCAGTTATTTGATCTTGTGATCTTGTCTTTGTGACAGAACTATTATGAGGAAGTTTGCGGGGTTTTCCCCTTTATGGTTTCCCTGATGAAAATCTTTGTGTCTTGTGTATATTGTGTATATTTTATATATTGTTGTGCTTATTTTTCTTTCAAATAAAGATCCTTAGTGAATGAACTTAGAAAAACTAACATGGTATCAGATCCTCTTTGAAAGAAGGAACTATGCAACTGAAATATTGATACAATGGCAGCTATTGGAAATTAGGGTTTCATGCTTGAAAACTCTTGAAGACAAAATCTAATCATCTTCAAACTTTTTCTATAACTCGATATTGGAGAAGGATTAGGAGATAGAACTTTGATAGACTGAATATGAAATATTTGTGTACCTATGTGTGAGTTTCAGCCACAGATTCACTGTACTTTAGGATATATGATTACTCCAAATTAGGGTTCAAGCCTCCTCTAGAATTCAATCATAAACATGTGACCTAGGGATAATTGTTACATCTCAGGCTAGGAAGGTCCAACTCAAAATTCTCAAGATGTTGCAGATAGGAAAATCATTTGAAGTCCTTGATTCCTAGACTTATTTATAAAGGGAACAAGGTTTTGTGGAAAAAGGAAGATTGTTGATAATATAGTCCTAGTGCAAGAAGCAATACCTTCCAGTGTAACTTGTAAAGAGAAGGGAATGATACTTAAATTAGACATGACTAACACTTTTGAAAGGGTTCGACTCAATTTTCTATTTGAAGTACTTTCAAAATTTGGCTTCTCTCCCCAATTTAATAAGTGGATAAAAGCATGCATAATTATTCCTTGGATTTCTTCTTTGGTTAATGGTAGACCAACAATTTTATTTAGGCAACAACATGACTTCTCCAAGGCTGTCCTTTATTCCCATTTTTGTATATTTTGATGGATGAAACATTGGATAGAAATATTCTTAAGAAAATGGATGAGGGAAAGCTTTGCAACATTGGTATATCCAAGGGTGTAAAAGTTGTAAATAATGCCTAATTTGCATATGATACAGTTCTTCTTAGGGGAGCATCAATGGTCAATGCTAGTCGATTCAAGAAATTGATCGATCATGTTTTGGAAGCCTCTAGAGGAGAGGTAAACAAGAAACAATGCAATACACTTGTATGGAATGTATCCCCAAAGATTATGCGAAGCGTCTCTAGAGTTTTAGGTTTTTTTGGTTATACCCATTGGGCTACTTTTAAATGTATTGGTATTGCTATTGCAAAATAAGGACCAAATCAACAAACTGGGAGAATGATATTGCAAAAAATCAATGATAAAATTTAAAGTTGGGGCATGTGTTGGCTTAATCAAGCTGGGAAATTTGTCCAAATAATGTTAATTATCTACTCTCTCCCTCTCTTTCAATGTTCATCCTTTCTTGCTCCAATTGATATTATGCAAAAATTATCTAAATATATTCAAAAAAAAATTGGCAAGGGGGAAAAACTAATACTAAAAAATTCCACATTGTTAAACAGTAAAAGCTCCTAAGGGAAATTGAGGTCTTGTACTTTGAGATCCAAATATTATGAACTTAGCCATGGGAGCTAAGCTCATTTGGAATTTTGTCTCATACAAAAAAATTGGTGGAAACAAATACTCAAGAAAAAATATTTCTTTAAGTCCAAGCTTCGATGTGTAGATAACTGTAAATGGGAAGGAAATGGTTCAAATATATGGAGATTATGCAAGGTCATAGGTCAAACCAATCAAGAGGATCTCTACTAGATTCGTAAAAATTGAAAAATGATAAATTTATGGAAAGATCGCATTCTAGGAGCACCTCCATTGAATCAAGATATTGACTTGTCAATATTAATGAGATGGCTAATGAGATTTTGAATTAAAACCTTATTTGATATATGAGAGTGGGATGGTGAAGGAATTTGGCTCAGTTGAAAGCAATTAGACGTCCCTGACCATTTGGAACTTACATATGGTGTTCTTCAGTTTCTTCATGGAGCAACTCCAAATAGTATTAACAACAAAGATAGTAGAGGACGGGTCAAAATAGGATTTTACTGGATGAAAGAGGGATGCAAATCTCTTTATCTGAAGAAGCCACATCCTCCCTTCTCCAAAATTTGGGGAAAAATACGGCATCGAGATGGTATTCCAAAAATAAACATATTTTGTTGGGTATTGGTTCAGAGGAAAATCCTAACTCCATAAAATATTAGGAAACAACATATTCAAGGTCCTTTTAGATGTGTTTTGTGTAAAGATTCTGAAGAATCCATTCTTCATCTCTACTTACATTGCAATTAGATCAAATAGGTTTGGAGTAGTGTTATGATAGAGATAGATAATATCACTACTCTCCTAGAAAATTGGAGTAATTTCTTCCTGGTTTGGAGAGCTAAGTTCCCATTCCAATTACATGGAAAATCTATATTGTCTCACATTTGGATGGCCCTTCTGAAATATGTTTTTCAGAAGGTATGGAACGCCAAAAATTGGGGAACCTTTAATAATAGACATATCACTTAGGTGAAAAAAACAATTCAAGCAAAGTCTCTTCTGAGCAAAGTTATTGAATTGAGAATTAATAAATATTTTCACTCAAAGAATTGGACAATGGTTGAGGAGAATTGGATAAAAATAATGTTGGCTCATTATGGGAAGTTGAATCAAAGTACTCCAATGCAAGTGTATTCTTTTCATTGGAAGTTGGAAAAAAAACAAGAATAATTACAAAAGCGGATGAGCATTTTACAAAGTCATATCCTTTTCTTTGATGGATCCTCAAAAGATAATCCTGGGGAGGGAGGTACGGGGGGGGTTATTTTTTACCCTGGAGGAAATGTAATTTCAAATTTTGTGTGTGGCCTAGGAAAAAGCACTAACAACCAAGAAAAATAATATGCTTTATGTATGGTATTGAAAGAAACAATTAATCTAGGAATCTGATCGTTACTGGTGATAGGAGACTCTCTCCTTATCATTTATCAATCTAGACATCAATAGGAAATAAAGGATAGAATAACATGTAGACTTCATAAGAACATTCTTTGTATTCTTCAGCAAATATTAAACGTCCAATTATGTCATGTGCAGATATAAGATAATGCTATTGTGAACAAATTAGCTTATGAAGTCTCACAATTTCCTTGTGGGGGTTTTAAAAAAATGGGGGCTGAACTATACCATGTTGGATCCCCTAGATAATTCATTGCAACTCATGTACTCCTACAATCTCAATGTCTTGTCAATCATTAAATTCATTAAATGATGGCATATTGATTCCATTTCCTTTTCAATGTGCATGGTCATGTGGAGGTCAACATGCATTTGGGTTTATGAATCTTCATGGGAATGTCTTAATAAATCATTTGGTATTTTCCCTTGGGCATTTGAATGCAAGTAGTTTCATTGGGAGGTTTCATTATGTTCAGGAGATTCTCTGTACCATCTTTGTCTCTTTGTTAACCATGACAAATCCTGCCATCATGTTAGTTGTGTCAGATGAATTAGTCATTGTGAGGAATTCATCTCTAGAATGGTGTTGCAGAATGTAATGAATGTTCATGCCTTCTCCGATGTACAAGGATATAAGATTCCTAGATTAGAAATTTCTTCCAGTGAGGATTCTTATCTTTAGGTAAGTTCAATTCCACTAGGTAATGCTCTTTATTTTGTATGGAGGGTCTGGGATACTGGGGATTGGGAGGACACATTAATTTTTCCTTTTATGTTGGGAGGTTGGCCCTCTGGTGTTGAAGTTCAACAAATATTTTTCTCTCGGTGGCTATTTCTAGTGGTTTGGAAGAAGCACCCAATTTGTTTATTAGTCTAGCTGGTAAGTATCTTGACTATTAAGGGGCAATTTGGGTCTAGGTGGAACAATCTGTCGATATTGGTGGTGGTGATTGTAGTTTGAATCTTCTATTAGGAAGTTGCAGTGATCGATTTTATATAGGAATTGTTCGTTACAAAGGGATTTGGGATTGCATTGCTAATTGAGTTTAAAAAAAAGATAGAGCATTTGATGGAGAGAATTAGTGACACTCAAGCCAATATTCATTATATACATCATCAATTAATGTGGATGAAAGAACAAATGGAAGGATTAATAGTTTCTATTCAACAACTAACTGCTCATGTACCCTCTCTGCATGGCCTTGTGAATGAAATAGAACAAACTTCAAAGAAAATTTCAAGTTTCACTTTTGGGATGGATACCATCTTGATGATGTAAAAGGGACCATTCGACCTTGTGATGGGAAATTTCAAGTAGTTTTGAAGAATCTTTCCAAGCAGTGAATACCTTATTGTATGGAAAAATTACAGGATTGATGAAAATTTAGAAGATAAGAATCCCAATGGGCACTCTGTTATGCAACTAGTTTGTGTTGATGTAATTATCACTAGTTCATAGAAGAGAGATGGTAATTTTGAAGATATTCAAGGAAATTAGACTATGGATAGTGAGGAAGCAAAGGAAGACTCTTAGGATACCTAGAACGAGGATGTTGAGGAGACCATGGAAGAAGACCAAGATGAATATGCTGCAAGTTAAGAAGAAGATGTTTAATAAGGTATTAATAACATGTTAGAAAATGAAGAAGAAGGCACTCAATATGTTCAGGTTTTAGATCATTATACTAACACTTAGTCTATCATTTTATGAAGTTTTTTTGTAGCCTACTTTTAGGACAATTTATTAGAATCTATAGCATCTTATGGAGTTTAATTTTTTTCCACAAGTTACTCTCTCGAGGATGACTATAATTAAGTTATTTATTGTTCATGATACTGTTCAAGAACCTATGAATCTCTTTTGAGGAATTTTGTACTATTCTGTTGAATTTTTTCATCTTCTTATAAATACAATCTTAACCGTTTTTGTTAAAAAAAACATACATAATAACAATACATAAATAATGATAACAATAATTAATAGTAATAATAATAATAATAAAAGATTAATGATTAATGAAAGGACACATACTATCTTAAGTACATGACCTACCAAAAGGAAATGACTTACGATTATGACCAACCAATGTTATAAGTACACTATCACATCGTCATTGTATTAATGTCTCATATTTTATACATTTATTATATATTGTCCTTTATGGACTATAATACGGTGTCCTTTTAAATTGTATATCCAACAATTGAATTATTGTCTCTCTTAAGAAATGAATTATGTTCGTTTCATTATTGTTTCAACCTGGTTAGAATAATTGGGTACCTTCTTTTTGAAAATGGAGAAAACAAATTTAGTGTTCTTATACAAAAAGAAAAAACAATGTTGCAAGACCCTACAATGAAGCCATGCTCAGAGGTTCCCTCATCAAAAGACTTGAAGGATGCATCAAAAGTGATCCTTCGAGATAGATAGAATTTGATTCAAAAGTTGTTGGTCATTACTAAAAAAGATGAGGATATTTCTCACCTAAGAAGTCATAATTAGAAACTACTCACAAAACTCATGATGTCCAAGGAGAAGAAGTTGTGTTTTCAAAAGTTAGAATAAGAGAATCAAGATATGGCGAAGGGATTGAATAGTTATAAAAAAATATCAAGAATCATCTAGCTCAAGGAACCTTAATCAATGTTTTCTTGAGCAATCAAAATATTAAAAAAGGAGTATTCACAAAATCAAGACCTTCAAAACATAGCCATAAAATCAGAAAATGATGAAGAAATTTCATGCTTAAAGGTTCCTAATCAAACTTTACTTACCTAAATTAATAAGTTAAAGAATGACAAGAAGTTGTTACAGAGTAAGTTAGATAAATCCATCATCAAGGAATCCTTAATCGATAAATAGAAAGAACCAAGCATATTGAAATAAAGAAGTCGTCAAATGTAAAAAATGAGACAATGGAGAATGGAACCAATACAAATCCAATTGAAATATTACCTACCAATAAATCACTAGAAGCATCAAAAGCTGAAGGTCTCGAGAGTGTGGCATCATATACAATCATACACTATTGTTATCCTAATTATATAGCTCATATTGAACTAATCGAAGACAAAATAAACATGTAAGGATAAACATAGATCTTACTCTATTGATGAGAAGTTCAAGTATGGAATATTATCATCATAGAAGTAATTGGCAAACAAAATAACAAAAGATTGAGTTGGGGTGGTTTGATCCTTACACAATTCGACAAATATTCTCATTGCTTAGAAGCTCATATCGCCTTGTGTCCTCAACAATGATGAACGTAAGAATGAAAAAACCTTGAGAAGGAATTACAGGATAAAACGAAGAATTAACTTTTGTATGCTTTGAAGATAAATAATTTTTAAGGGGAAGGCAATAGAACATAATAATAATAATAATAATGATTAATGAAAGGACACATCCTATCTCAAAGACATGACCTATTGAAGGGACTTGACTTACCATTGTGACTACTCAATGCTATAAGTACAAAGTGACATGGTTTCGGTATCATGATCTCATACTTTATACATTTTTTGTATACTGTCCTTTATGGATTATAATATATTGTCCTATTTAAATTGGATACTCAACAATTGAATTATCGTCTCTCTTGAGAAATAAATTATGTTTGTTTCATCTACATGCCACAATCTTCCATCTATATTTTCATGTTGAAAGTATATCAAACAATTGTCAACATTAATGTCGTAAACAATAACCTTAAACATAACTTATGCATATAGCTAGGTCCATAAATTCACAAATATAGTTCACTCAATCGAGTTGAGTTCAAGATATAATAATAAAAAAATACAAATTAGGTTATATTGTAGTTTAGTCGTGAACGTCAAAATATGGTGCATTACATAATTAGTTAAAGTAATTTTTCAAGATAATTAGTTAAAGTAATCCAAACAAATATTTTGGTCTTCACATAATCTTTATTTTTCCATATTTTGGCCGACCGCCATTGTAGATCCTGATTTTCATTTTCTTGCATAACCTTGTAGCCAACTTAGCAAAATAAAAATCACTACCTTTATTTGTACCCACACTAGTTCATTAGGAGCATCCTTTAATATGACATGATATCAACTCATTTGGGAAGGTATTCAAAGATTGTATGAGATATCCATCTATGCCTAAATCTTGTGTAGAGAGCCATCCATGATGCCAAAGGTCAATAGTAATAGGAGTCCCAATCATATTAAGAGTACATCTAACAATATTTTGCAAGTGTTGGATTAAAACAGATTAAGAGAATTGATAGATCATGGCCTTTGATTCTGTATTACAAAACTTTGATAGATATTGGTCCTAGATTGATCCTAATAGATTCCCTGATCGTAATCCAATAGTTTTGGAACTTGCAATTAATAATCCTAAGCCAAGACTCTCCATTTAAATTCAACCTAGTTGGCTTGAGGTAGAATACTTCAATGGTTAAGGTGGTTTGGAAACAATATGCTCCACATTCTAAAGTCTACTGCAAGTGAAAAATTTGTAAGTTCACTCAAGCTGGTAAACGATAAATTGGTTGTTTGGGCTAGTGAAATAGTTAGGAGTCAATATGGGGTACTAAAGGAGGTTGAATGGGAAATAAAGGAAATGTCTATAGGTAATGTGTGTGACACTTTCAGTGAAGGGGAAATGCTAAGGTTAAAAAACATGGAAACTAGAAAAGTGAAATTACTCAAAAATAGAGAAATGCACTAGAGGATGAAAACTATGGCTACCTGGTTGGAGTTAGGTGATAAAAATACAAAAAAAATCACAAATTTTCCAATAATAAAACTAGAATTAACACTATTGGGGAGATGATGGACGAGGATGGTGTTATGGGTGACAACTTCCTAGGATTGTCAAAGATTGGGGTTAAACATTTCAAGAATATTTATAAGGAACAAAAAGGGGCCAACATTGTTGAGATTGTTAAAGTGGCATCCTTTTCTCCAAGACTTGTTTCATAGGAGGATAATCAGTGGATGTATAAGGAGGCCTCTAAGGAGGAACTACTAGTTGTCTTGTCTTCTTTCCAAAATGTTAAGAATCCTAGCCTTGATGGTTGCACTATGAATTTCTTTTTAGGTGTTTTTGAGACCTCGGGTCAGGATTTATTTAGAGTGGTGGAAGAAGTAAGAAGTAGTAGGATTCTGGGCTCTAGCAACTCCACTTTTATTCCACTCATTTATAAGGTGGATCATGTGATAATTTTGATGCCCATATCATTTTACAATTGTGTGTAAAACATTATTTCCAAGGTTTTGGAGGTAAGGTTAAAGAAAGTTTTGTCAAAATTTATCTCTCTTGAATAGTTTGGATTTTTAGAAGTGCTAAATTCATGAAGCTATAGGATCAACACAAGAATCCCTTCATACCATCAAATCCAAACACTTACCAACTATAGTGATCAGGTTTGACTTATCTAAATCTTTTGATAGGGTGTGTTGGCTATACTTAAGGTTACTTTGAATTATAGAGGACTTTCAATCTATTTATGGTTAACTGGATCATGGGGTTTGTCACCTATGTATCATATGTTCTACTTATCAATGGTTCTCCTTTTTTAAAACCTACTAGAGGCTTGCAACAAGCTTGCTCACTATCCCCATACATATTTTTATTAGTAGATGAGGGTTTGAGTAAATATATTTAAGAAGCCAAGAAGACAAGAACAATATAGGGTATCAAGATAGGAGGTAATCTAGATCTTACACAATTGTTGTTTGTGGATGAGTTTGACATTTTGGTTATGGCTTGGTTGGGGGGGAGGGGGTAAGTATAGGGAGATACTTCAACTATATAACAAAGCTACAAGAATTTAAAACTATTTTTCACAAGTATACAATGGCTATTAATGAGATTGATGAGGATCCAAAACAAATTCCGAGAGACTATTTCCCATTTAGACCTATTGACTATAAAAGAAGGAATAAAATGCCTATTCTTCAATTAAACCTAATGGATATAACAAGATGGATTGGTCTTGCTTATTGTCAAAAATTGAAAAAGAATCTAACTTCGAATAACATATATGAATTTATAGAAATGGAAGGTTGGTATTAGTTAAATCTATTTTAGAGGGTTTTACCCTAATTTATGACACTCTTTGGTTCACATCCCAAAAGCATTTTGAAAAAAATTAGAAAATTTTCTTCCAAAACAAAGTATTGACAAGATGAAGAGACATGTATGCAAGTGACATATCATTACTAAACAAAGGACTTAGGAGGTTAGGGACTTAAGAACATACGACACTTTGGAATTTGATTATAAAAAAAAATTGAAAGAAAATAATAATTCAAAATAAGAAACTCCAAATACCTTCTCAGATTTGATCACAAATAAAAGAAAAAAAAAATTAACTAAGGTATATAATCACTTGACTTGAGAAATTTAAAAAAAAATTAAAAATCACAATCAAAATCAAAACCAAAATTTTATATATATATATAAATTTTTATTTTCTCCCTCTTTTATATTCTCTTATATATTGAAGATTATAAAATAATTATAATAAAAAACAAACATATTGAAAGTTAACTACAAACTCATATCAATAGCAAGCGGTGTGGCACTGGGAAGCGAAGGACTAATAACATAGATTGCGTTTTGTAGTTATTATATAGATTGTATTATTGTTTATTATTTGCTTGGATTTTGAAATGATTGTTTTAAATTATTAAATTGCTTTATCTTATTTAACATTTTAAATTAATTAATTTATTTTTATTTGTTTGTACATATTAAATTCAATGTAAACTTAATGATAAAATGCTAAACCATAACTAATGACTCAAATTACTAAACTTTAATAAGATTTCTTAAGTCTTGTTTAAATTTTACATATGATTAAGACCGATTCCGAAATGGAGTAAGCTAGCTGTGGAGCAATCCTCCCTCATTGGACGGAGGAGGAGCAAAGTTAGCGTTGACTTTGCTCCTCCTCCGTCCGATGGAGGGAGTTT
>LPNX010622769.1:93657-123593 GCA_001517045.1 Pseudotsuga menziesii
TCCAATGAGCATGGACACAACTGTTTTCGAAAAGTCCTCCAAGTGATGTTTCATGATCACTTTAAAAGAATTTTGATGCCTGCTTACGGGTTTGATATTTTGAAGAATCTGTTTGGAACCAACTTGATATTTCTTTGGAGGGTACCGGAAGAGTTTTATAACCATCAATAAACTCAAAAATAGAAATATAAAAATAATATTAAAGTATGAATTAAAATAAAAAAAATATATATTTAATTAAAAAATGGAATTACAGTTAACTTTTTGAATTTTACTATTTTAAAAATTAATTAAAATTCTAGATATTTTCATTTATACACAACATTAAATTTTATTATCGTAGAAACTTATCAAACTTATAATTAAGATAAAATTTAAGGTGACTTTGTTTGTATTTAACTACTAAATTAAACAAATCAAAGTGTACTATTTTTGCTTTGGATATATATATTAGATAAATTGTTTATTTCTTATCTTGATAAGACAAGTTATATATATGTGTGTAGGGTTTTGAAATGAAATTCTTATTTAATGACTTTGAAGAAATTTTCTTTGTGGATTTCTCGAACAATTTTGTATAATTAGTTGATATTTTAAATATTTTAGTTCTTATTCTTATCATTAGTCTCAATAACGACCTCTTTCTTTCCCACTAAATGGGAATCATTTTGTTTTTCTTCGATTTTGATTCCAATTAGTAACTTTTATCAATAAGGTCTTGGTCACGGTTTGGAAACTATGATAAGGTATCTGCATCAAATTATCGCGGGGGCCTTAAATAACTATGCCAAGGTGGAAAAGGAGTATTTCCCTCAACTTATTAGTGGAGTAAATGACCCAAGGAGATGTCTTTCCTCCCCAAATGGGACTACTCACTCGCACATTGGATCTTTCCAAATCTTGTGTGAATGGATCTCATGGATTTTGTCATGCAACTCCATAGGCTTCCCATATTCCTCTCCCATGTTTAGATTTGGTGATATATCTCAAGGATTTTGTCTAGCAACTTGTTGGAGGAGCTAGTCGGTGAGCCGACTAATTAGAGATTAGGTCGGCCGCATAAGGTCGTGTCGGTTGACTGAACCGACAAGTAGTTATATGTAACTGTTTGTAAATCATATATATTAGGCTGTTGAGCCGGTTGGTTCAATTCTGTGTTTGTATGGACCCTCATAATATAATATAATATGTTGCTCTACATCTATGTTCTTGTCTCTTGTTTATGTTATGTCTGTATGCTTTAATGTGTATTATTGGTAACCCTTTGTGATCCGTAAGATTACAACATTGGTTCTGTTGCCGGTAGTACATATCTAAAATGACTATAAGTAGATGATATCAGAACAGGAGATTAAGAACTGGTGGGAGCGTAAGAGAGCAAATTATTTGCAGAATTACGTGAGGAGAAACAGATTGATGACTGCTTAGGCGAAGGAGAGATTCTTCACTGAAACTCATGAGAAGTTCATAGAATCGGTACCCTAGCTTTTGAAAAAAATTCTAGATGAAAAAGCCGGAAGTGACTAGGGACCAAGAGCTGCTAGAGAAACTGATTCGAGGGGGAAGAATTCTGCGAGGAGCAAGCTATAGAAAAAAGATCTTCAGTGGAAACCATTCAGAAGAAATTCTATACAGACCTTACTAAGCAGTTCTTGTGCTCTTTACCGACCCTATTGTTCAAATTCCTGATAGAAAAATGAGTGGGTCATATTGCCGAACCTTGTCCATCACTGCAGGAACCACCACCAAATTCTAGCTGGGTAGAGAAACAGAAAAAGTGGGAGAAATTTATTACCGAAAGGGAGTGGGAATATTTCCTAAGCAAGTAAACAAAACTATCCGAGCTTTCTAAAGCGTCGAGTAGGCTATGGGGGGGTAGTTGGTCGTATGTTGGGGTAAAGTGAAGAGGATTCTAGTCGACTAAAAGGGATACCATCACCAGCAATGAAAAGTCAACATAAAAAGGAAATTGAATGGACAGTGACACACAAAGGTATGACGAATTTACAGAGAATAGAGAGAGAGACGAGGCTAAAAAGAAGGGAAGAAAGAAGAGAAAGAGCTATAGCACTGCAAAGAGGAATGAGTACTAGGGTGGTAGACCAAGAAAGAAATCCGCTATAGTTGAGTCATGACTGACAGGAAGAAGGCGTGGATGAAGAGGCATCACCCATGGAAGAAGACTTATGGATAGGGCAGCGTGAAGCTCTCCAAATAGAAGTTCCCCAAGAGATAAGACCTCTATCTCCAACGAATCTGAGTACTAGGATACAAGCCATTGTCAAAGAAGACCTAAGACTAAGAGCTGGTGAGTTTCGTATATGGAGCTGACTAGACGACGAGGTAAATGATGATAATCATATAGTGATCCGTCGACCAGAGGAAGGAAACTGGGTCATGCTTCAGGCGTACCCTTCCAACCGAAGTATCCACTTACATTACCCGACACATGAAGGAGCACCCCCTTGCCAAATACACCTTTGGAGAATATAGAATAGTCGTACCTACAGACAAATAATTGAAGTTGGACATCAACAGGAGAAGTCGACCTGAACCGACTGCTTTTTGGAGAAGAACCGACAAACAAAACAACCGATGAGAACTAAAGTTCAGTCGACAACAGCTCTGCACAGAGATAAACAAAACATCCCACTACCCCTACCACCACCCCCACCATCGCCAACTCCTGGAGGAGATAGTGACAGCGAGTCCGACATGGGTCACGGATCAGCGCATATCCCTCTATACAAGGGTGACAAAGATCCTAGAGGACATTGGTTTGTTTGTGAGTCGACATGGGAGGCAAATTAGGTTATAGTTGAAGATCAACAGATGGCACAGTTCGCTGGTACGTTGAGGAAAAGAGCACTAACGTGGTACATGACCTTTACTGAGAGAATCCCTCAAGCATCTAAAGCGCAATTCTTGTTGTTCTTTAAAACTCCAGATGCAAAACATCTGGCAGCTAAAAAGTTGAAAACAACATTGTAAAATCCAACAGAGTCTGTTTGAGAGTATGACAAACATTGGAAAGACCTCCTCATCCAAATGGATTATGTAATTGATGAACAACTATTAATTTAGTGGTTCCTTGCAGGTCTATCATAGAAAATTCGGTGGCACAAAAGCCTGGAGATGTTTAAAACATATGAAGATGCACTTACTAAAGCTCTGCAAGTGGAGATGGACGAAGATTTCCTAGCATATCCCACGGATAATAGACTGGAAGAACAACTAGAAATCATGAAAAAATCATTAAAAGAGATGAACCTTAAGAATCAGGATGGCTGGTGCAAAAAATGCTCAACGACCGAACACACAAAAGATAACTGTCGATAAGACATTAGCTGACATGACATTTGATTTGTTCAGACAAAGTGCTTCTGTGACATCTGCCAAGAACATGGAGAACACACAATGAAGGATTGCCTATATAACATGAAAAATGAAAAAGCATCTTGGTGTGCAATCTGTGAAGTAAAAAGTCATGCCATGGCCGACTGCCACCTAAACTTAAAGAACCGACAAAACTACCAAGCAGTCTACCAGAAAAACGTAGTTACGCAGAACAACGATAACAACCAGCGAAGCAATGCTCAAAACAAACAGAATAATCAAAGGTATGAAGGCCATCGATATGAGCGTCAGTTCGACAACTGTCGGGGAGGATATGGAGGTCAAGGTCGATTCTATGGGAATCGCGACACCCGACCACGTCGACCCATCCAGTATTTCACATGCTATAAAGAAGGTCACTGATATGCAGATTGCCCATACAAGGGCATAACCGATTTAAAATTTTGTACTATTTGTAGAGTCAGGGATCACTCATTAGAGGATTTCCCTACTATGCTTGATAAAATCAATAAAAAGAAAAATGTTAATGTCTTGTCATGCATTCAAAAAAATGATGTAATCAATACAAAGAATCTGCATATAGTAACCCGACAAGGGACAAAAATTGGGAGTGATAATCCATGCATAAGCAAAATAAAAGAAAAGAACGATTATCCTAACCCAACTAAACAAAAACAATTGTATAAAAACGCAACGAATATATTTAAAGAATTTGCTCAATAAGAAGAAGTTGATGATAGTTGACAAAGCACAGTTAAAGAATTAATACGTTTAGTACAAGAGGATAAAGAGGTATCTCAATTCATTGAATTATTGTATAATATGAAACACAACAATAATACAGAAAAACAAACAAAAAACATCTGCAGTTTAAACCAGAAGGAAAAAAGTGATGCCGACCCACTTGTCGACCTAGAAATTGAAGGATAGCATGTCCGACAAGTTGTACTCGACTTCAGCTCACAAGTAGACATTATGACTCACGACACTTGGGAACAATTGGGTAGATCTTGATTATACAAGTCAGGAATATACCTGAAATTAGCCGACCAAGGTCTGATCGAACCTATCGAAGTTTAGAGAAATGTTGATACGACAATAAAAGGAATATCGACCCAAGTTTACTTTGCAATTATTGACCCTAAGGAATGATCCAGTTCCTTCCCAGCGTTAGTAGGTCAACCTTGGGGAAGAAAAATGAAAGCATCGATATCTTTAGACAAAGAAATGATCAAACTAAAAGGGAATGGACAAAAAGTCATAGTACCTATCCATCCATCCCAAGGAGAACCTTGGATAGCACCTATTGATAAAGAAGTTGACATTCGACAATTATATCAAATACAAAATAATGAAGACTACATAGAACCCAATGTCTATGGTGAACTTCACTTAGGTAATCAAGATTCAGTAGGATACAACTTAGATGCAGAATTATATGTCTGGGAAGTCGAAAACTACAAAACACATGCAAGAGGTTGCTAGACCATTCAAACAGTTTAGAATAAACCAGTCCAACAATGTTTCTTGGTTTCCATCATCCCAAAAATATTTGAAAATAAAAGCAGGGAATACCCTACCCTAAAACCAACAAATGTAAGTATCAAACAAATCCCAAGATACAAAGAAAGAGAATCACCAGTTATGCATATAGAACAAGTATACAAAAACATTGGTGAACATGGCCGACTACAAAGCTTAGTAGAAACCTTCACAGGACAAGCTGCTAGATGGTGGGATACCCATCAATTAAGATTGCAGACATGGACAACAAATTCGACTTACTTTATAGAAAGATTCGGAGGAAAAACGCTAACCAATCAAGCCCAAATACCTATGTTCATCCAAGGGCAGGACCCAGAAGAGCACATAAGAACATGCGAAAAAGAGTGGAAAAGACTTGGGTATAAGGACAAACGTACAAGGCCACACCTATTTCCATCGATGCTATCCGAATTACCAAAAAAATGGTACAAAATGGAAGAAGCACAGGGTGAAACATTCCTATGGCATGAACTTAGAGAGAATTTTATCAAAGACTTCAGCTTTATACCACAAAATGAAAATTTAGTCGAAATTGCAAAACAAATCAAAGCGTTTATAGAACCGACCGAGAACAACACCCTAACACAAAAAAATGACCGACCAACAATAACATGCAATAACATACAAACCAAGACAACACCACAATCAACAAGACTACAAATAGAAAATGAAAACCCAGAAGGGAAAAGCTTTTGATGGAAATCATACCATTCATAAACAACAAAACCAATTTGTACAGTACTTAAAGTCGAGACAGCCGACAAAGAAGACACCGACCGAATGACTGCAACAGACTTTCCTGCTACATTTTCACAGTTTAAAGAAGGAAGTTGACCAATCAATGAAGCCAAAGCACCAGAATGGTTAGATGCTAAAGTGAAAACTAAAGAATTCGACATCTCAAATGATAATCGACCAAAAATGGCAAAAATTGGAGACTACTGGAGTGAAGAACAAACAATAGAAATAGTAAACTTACCAAAATAATTCCAGGATGTATTCACTAGAGACTACAAAGATCTCAAAGGTCTAGTCCATGAAATGGGTGAAATGAATATCGACATCAAACCTGATGTCCGACCTGTAAAGAAGAGGCCATATAAATTAGCTCATAAATACAAAGAAATAGTCAAGAAAGAGATTGATAATATGCTTGTAGCAAGAATTATTTACCCTATTGACCAATTGGAATGGGCAATCCCAATGGTCGTTCAACCAAAGAAACACGGCTTGACAAAGCTAAGGATCTATTTTGACTTCAGAGAATTAAACAAAGTCACATTAATAGACCCATTTCCAACACCTTATGCAGATGAAATCTTAAATGAAGTCGCAGGACATGAATGCTACTCGTTTACATATGGATTCTTACATTATAACCAAGTACCAATAGCCAAAGAATACAAGAAAAAGACAACATTCGTATGCAAATTTGGCTCATTTGATTACAAAGTTATGCCTTTTGGACTAAAGAACGCACCTGCAGTATTTTCGAGAATTGTGGTCAAAACATTTCAAGAATATATTTAGAAAACAATGGTAGCATATTTTGATGATTGGAAAATATACTCTATGCTGAAAGATCACTGTAGATGGCTAAGGCTCATGATTGGAACGATGCTGACAAATCCAGCTATCTCTGAACATAAGGGAATGCATATTTATAACCCTTATAGGGATACTATTAGGACACATTGTCTGCAAAGAAGGCATCAAGGTTGACTTTGCAAAAATAAAAATTATCCTCGACTTAAAACCACTGGTGAACCCAAAACAAGTCAAGGTACTACTTGGTCATACAGGATATTACAGGAAATTCATAAGATACTATTTAGATATGACCTATCCATTGGAAGAAATATTAAGAGAATATTAGGAGTTGGATTGGACAGATGAATGCAACATATCATTTGAAACAATAAAAAGGAAGCTACTCGAAGCACCCATTCTAAGGTTCCCAAATTGGTCGACCGAATTTCATGTACACATCGACGCATCAGGCTTGGCAATAGGAGCAATCTTAACACAACCAGGGGATGACGGAATGGACTACCCCATAGTTTATAGCAGTAGAAATTTAAATAAAGCAGAAAGGAACTATTCTATAATAGAGAGAGAAGCATTAGGAATGGTTTTTGCACTACAAAAGTATCGACATTACCTACTAGCCAACCCTTTCATCTTTTATACCGACCACCAAGCATTAAAATACCTTGTAAATAAACCCTTACACCATGGGAGAATTTGTTGATGTCTACTTCTATTCCAAGAATTCAAATTTGAAGTCGTTGTTAGACTAGGAAAATTAAATGTTGGACTCGACCACTTGTCACGCATCGACACAGGAGAGGAACCGATAGGAGTCGAAGATGACCTGCCGGATGCACATTTATTTCGAATAGAAGCAGTCCCAGCAGAATTAGAGGAAATAACTCAATTCTTAGAAAATGGACAACCACCATAGGGCATGAGTATGAAAAAGAAACAAATCTTAACCATGAAAGATGCACCATATATCCTCATAAATGGATTTTTATATAAAATGGGCCTGGATGACATCCTTAGAAGATGCATATTACAACATGAAAGAGAACAGTCAGGGCTATGGTGGTCGACACTATACAAAGACTGCAAAAAATTTGTGAGCCAATGCAATAGATGTCAAATACTGGGTCAACCTCTACCTATCACAGAAATGACCTTGATATCAGTAAACCCAAGTTTGACATTTAAAATCTAGGGCATCGACTTCATAGGACCATTACCCATACCAACAAAAAGAACAGGTGCAAGGTACATAATAACCGCAGTAGAATATGTAACCAAGTGGGCAGAAGCAGAACCAGTCGACACATGTTCCAGTGAGATAGCTGCTAAATTTATCTATGAAAATATAATTACCAGATTTCGATGTCCAATAACCCTAATCAGTGACCAAGGTTCACACTTTATTAATAAAACCATCAAAACACTAACATACCAGTTCAAAATTGACCACCGACGTAGTACAGCTTATCACCCCTAGTCGAATGGAGCAATCGAGGCAGTTAACAAAAAATTAACAAAGGGCCTGACTAAAATCTGTAATACCGACAAGGATGATCGGGACGAAAAGATACCTACAGTATTATGGGCTTACAGAACAACATATAAGTGTTCAACTGACCAAACAACGTTTCAACTAGTATATGGACAAGAAGCAATTGTTCCACTACATTTTCGATAGCAAACACCTATCATAGAAGATATTTTACATGTCAATGTCGAACAAGGTAGGAAGGACTGATTGATGCAATTAAGTAAGCTAGAAGAACACAGAATGATTGCTCTACAACACTAAGAAATCAAAAAACAACAGCAGAGGGCTTGGCACGATCGCAATATCAAAAACAAGAATCTGTCGGTAGGGGATCTCACCTTACTATACAACAATTGAGAAAAATGAAAACCCAAAAAGTTACACATAGAATGGATGGGACCTTATGTTGTCGAATAAATTCATACAAATGGATCAGTCCGACTAAGGATGTTACAAGGCATAGTATTTCGGAAACTTGTTAATGGTGCTTGACTAAAACGGTACAAAAATTAAAACAAGTTCAAAAAAAAAAAACATAATGACCATAACTGTCAGACAAAAACTATAAAAATCTAAAAATATTAAAAACAACAAAATAGAACCAACACCCATAACCCAGGATGACATGAAACCAATGCTTCGACAGCCGACATCAAACCCATCGACATACCACCATCAACCGCTTACATGATCGACATCGACCAATGACCCCGAAGGTCAAATCACGCCTTCATGACTACGATCAGAAAGAGAGCCAAAATCAAATCACCATTAGCGCAAACCCCAGAGACCACACTAGACCATCACTTCCACCATTAATACACCCATCGACAGAAACGTCAACTGCTCCAACTATAAATACCAGACCAGAAAAGGATCATTTACAGTATTTTGAAGAGATAGAGCAATTCAGCAATCAAAAAGTTGAGAAACGAGAACCTATAAATAAATTCGACCAAGAAACTGACAAGATGGCACCAAAACAAACCAGAGCCGTAGCTGCAAAGACAAAGGAACTGCAATTTGCTAAAACCCCATTGATGAGAAGGTTAAGAAACATCAAGAACGCCAAGGTACAAGAAACCTCATGAGAAAAAACATGGGCCAAAATCATGGAAAGGGCCTATGTCGACAATAAACCAACACAAGCAGTGGAGAAGATAAACCACAACTCCATTATGAACTAGATGAACACACCGTTCATGGCAAGTTTTGGAGGAACGAAGGAAACAACAGTAAAATTCATTATCAGCCAGTACCACAACGAGAAATTTTACTTCGACAGACCACCCAAAATTTTTGGAGAAGTCATCTATAAACTGACTGGTCTTTCCAACCAAGGCGACCCAGTCCCTATCAGCATAAAAGAAGGATTGGTAGAACATTTAACTAGAATGGCCCCCAGGAAGAATTCAAAAGGGCTGATGATTAGCCAGATACAAGATGGGACACCACAAATTGTGGCCAAAATCATAGCAACGGTGCTCACACCTACAGGTCGAGGGAGCGACCTGAAGATGGATATGCTGGAAGCAGTAGACACAATAGCGAAAATAGGAGAAGTATATAGATGGGCTAGGTATGTCGCCAACATGTTGAAAACTATCTGTGAGAAATGCTAGGAGTCCGGCGAGATTATAAGGTTCCCGTCTCTAATAATCTGGATAGTGATGTACCACTTGTGCCCAGTCGGGGACAAGCAGTTCCAAGAACTGACAAAATTCCACATGTGGAGGTTCAAGCCATTTGCGCAGACTGGAACACTGAAATAACTAGAAAATGGAAACATACTATTGGAAAACTGGCTCCAACACCTGAAAATCTAGATGATCAGATGGAGGGTTCCTCAAAACATCTGACTAAGCCTGCCAAAAACAACACACATCCAACTAGAACTCGACCACACTGCGGTTTGGTATATGCAAGGAGCAAAAGTAAAAGCAAAGCCTCTAGACTATTACCCAATAGTCGAAGAGATATTCTGTGAGCTAGCTCGACAATCTGACACAAAATTATCCATACCAGCAAAGGACAAGGAAGGAAACCTAGCAATTGAAGAACCACTGATAGACCAGGAGAATGAAAAAGACTATGAATTCCGAATACACATCAACACCTTTGTGTTGGAAGAAACACCAGCAGAGGACACCAATAGATTACAAATAACAATCATACCACCAACGACCCAAAGGGGAAGTACACTGACAGAGCAGTAGGTAACCAAACCAGCTGGAGAAAGTATCAATCTAGTTCAATAGCAGGACGGAGGGGAAGAACTAGAGGAAGACATTGAGCCCGACAATCCTGAATATGCCATAACCAAAGAAAAAATAAAAAAAGCTAGCAAAAGAAATAGCAGTCGTAAGAAAAAAGGCAACGGAAACAAAAGGGAAGGGGAAGCGCAACCTAATCCTTTCAGAATCAGAAGATGAAGAAGAACTAGTAGCTACCGCTGTCAACATCATAGAAGATGCTGTAGTAAATAAAGTTTCGATCGAGACATAGTTCAAATGCTTTGTCGAGTCGGAAGCATAGAAATGTCGACTGAAAAAGGTAAAAAACACAAACACTTCAATGGCTAAAAATGTTGTTGATTTAGTTTCTACACCTTCACCCCCATCTCCGACCCAGATCACACAAAAATAAATTCCACAACTACCCACTATAAGCCCAGTCGACATATGCAAAAATGTTATGCCTGAAACCTTGAAAGAGATGTTCGATCAAGATAGTGATTTCCAAGCATACATTGAGAAATTGCCTGAACTACTCATCTCTGTCTAGAAGATCACCACCATATGTCCTTTGAGCAAAGCTAGTGGATCAAGGAAGCTCATTCCTTCACAAACTAGACAAATATCCCAGAAGCCAAGGTCTGTGGGAATTATAAATTCAACATTCGTGAGGAACCTCGACAAGATAGCTCAAGTTTTCGCAAGTCGAACCTCATCCTTTATCCCTACCGACATCCCACCCCCTCCATTAGCCAATGAACCAGCAAGAGATGTGGAAGAAGAGAACCTGAAAGAAATCAATCGGGTAATTGACAGCCTATTCTCGGAAGACCCAGAGGATTCACCACCATAAGTCGAGGACCTGACACCAAGTGACAATATCCCTACCACACCAATTACACCCGACCATTCACCATCTCCACCACCACTTCCAAATATAGAACCTGTACCTAAAGCCCCTGCACCTAAACCCTCTGCACCTGAACCCTCCACACAAAATCCCCCAGATACACATCTAGCTACAGAGATCACCCAAAGAATCCAACTAGAAGTTACAATGACCATTGCAAATCAGTAACCAGAAAACCCAACACAAGAAAATCAACCACAGGGGAGTCTAACCCTTGCAGACGCACAAGCACATTAGCAGGAAGAACTGCATAAACACAAAAGGAAAAGAGATATAAATAAGAAGGACCACCAAAAAGAGTCACAGTCGACAATGGTCCACATTAGGCAACTTGGGTATACCACTGCAGTCAACACAACCAAGCTAAAAGATGGAGAGTTGGGACAACTCTTAGAAACTCTGGCCATTGAAGCAAAAACAAGAAGCCAAACCAGACGCAAGGAGTTCGACGACACTGAGAAGGAACAAGTCGAATTCCTATTAAAATGTAGAAACATAGCACAATCTATAATACTAGGACCAATGGAAGTCGACACCAAAAAACCGCTTGTAAAAGCATATCAACTGTTTGAGAGTGTGGTGTCGACCCTACAAGTACATATGCAAAATACAAAAGAAGAGAAAAAATAAGAGACATCTAGATTACTGATGCAACAGTACAGAAGATTATCAAAAGCTTACAAAGTGCTACAAGACCACATGGAAGAGTCTGTGATTACAAAAGGGGTACTCCAGGACTGGCCTACTTATTACGGGAAAGTATTTCAGCAGGCCCGATAGACTCGAGGACAGATTCAAGCATTAGAAAAGAGAAAGAGCACTGAGAAATACAATTCAAGATCAAATCATGATGGAGACAGCCAAACTACAAAGACTCAAGAGACAAGCACACCAGTGGGTGCAGCAAGCACTCCCAAGCTTGGAAAAATTAGATACCATCTTCCTGCAGATGAAAAGACTACTAGAGACAATAGAAGAAAAATACTAGTTCATGGGACCCGACATGGAAATGATAGCAGACCTTTCCATTTAGGAGAAGATGTCGACTTTATCAAGTATTACAACACTGACCATCGACATCCAGAAAGTACTTCAAAGTTGGACAGAATTTCAACATCAACTGGCCATTACAGCAGAAGCAATCGTTGAAGTATGCATACAGAAGCGACCAACCATCTGACTTCATAACCCATGAAATACAAACAAGAAAATAACTATCTTAAGACAATAAATATTTTGAGTACCTCGCCTATTTCTTCGGGATGAAGAAATATTTTGTTCTTGGGGGAGATGTTGGAGGAGCTAGTCGGTGAGTTGACTAAGTCGATTAGGCGACTAATTAGAGATTAGGTCGGCCACATAAGGTCGTGTCAGTTGATTGAACCGACATGTAGTTATATGTAACTGTTTGTAAATCATATATATTAGGATGTTGAGCTAGATGAGAACTTGGTTTAGTTTTGTGTTTGTATGGACCCTCATAATATAATATAATCTATTGTTCTACATCTATGTTCTTATCTCTTGTCTCTGTTATGTCTGTATGCTTTAATGTGTATTATTGGTAACCCTCTATGATCTGTGAGATTACAAAAAAACTCCATAAGATTCCCAGAATCCTCTTCCACATTTGGATATGGTAATAGATCTCATAGATTTTGTCATGCAACTCCATAGGATTCTCAGACTCCTAAGTACAAGAAGCCATATGTATTGGGTGGAAGCAGATTTGTGGGTGTTGGGATAGATTTGTAAATTTTTATAGGTGAAAGCCTAGTGGAATACTAACAACGATGAAAAGTGTGGAAGCATGACACTTGTTGAAACATTGTAAATCTAAGAAGGTGCTCTAAAAGAAAGAGGGCATGGTTAGAATGCGTGACATGGGTTATTCCCCCAACAATTGTTGGGTACAATTGTTGCAGAGAAGGAAAACAAGGAAACCCTATTCTTTCATAGTAAAATATTTTGTTTTCTTTTCATACAAACAATTGGTATTTCAAAGTACTAGAATGCATACCTTGTTCTTGATGTTTGAAGGAGAATCCCCTGGTCTTGAGCTTTGTTCCTTTGCTCCAATTATTCACTGCAATACTTGAAATGAAAACAAAGAAAATTGAAAGCTACTATAATAGCTAGGAAAAATATGCAAAGAAACTTGCAAGATTAAATGTTTCAATATTCAAATGAACAACCATTCATATATAAACAAATCCATGAAATTGGATAGGAAAAGAATTTGCTTATGTATTAATATCAACATCAAGTTACATGGAACAAATTAACCTAATGTGCTCCTGTTATGAAACAAAAATCTCGAGTTATTTCTCCCAAGTTCTTTCAAGCACTCCAAACTCAAGATTCCTCACCAAATATGCTCAAGGGATTCAATACAAATCACTAGCATAATAAAGTATTGGGGAAAATGGTGGAAAGAAAAAAGTTCCACATAGGGAGATGGATGTTACAGAATGGGATCAAAGGATTGTGATATTCAAGAGGGTTTTACAAGAAAAAACAAATATTGTAACTTCACTTCTTTCTTTATTTTTTCTTCTATTATATGTGAGAATCAGTTGAGGAAGTTAGAGGGAGCTATTTACGGGCTTTGTGGAGTTAGAGAATGATCTGGAATCGAGAACTAACCAAAAAATAACTTTTAATTCGAATTTTTTTATTTTATATTCTCTTGCGGGTGCATATGTGGGTTTAATGGACAAAGTTGTGTATTTGGGTGAATACATGTGTCTAATATGGGAAAGTTGTGTATGGCTTGGGAAAACTGATTTTTTAAGAGGATTTCCACAAGTTGTAACATCACAGAGGAAAGAGAGATGTCTTCAACATAGGAAATGGATAAGATCAACCAATACAGTGTCTCAAGCTAAACTGTGGTGAAAGATGCTATAACAAATGACCCCTAATGTGTGAGTTCAAAGGAGCATACAATGGCCAAAATAAATTATAACCTTTCCATACAGAGTGCGTAAAATAACTTGGGAGTAATCACCCAATCATCATCCATAGGCAGTAACAATCATCAATCATTAAAATAACTCTTTATTATGAGGTGGACATACCCATGATCAAAAGTAATAAATCATGGCCGTAGATCAAGTACTGAGCGAAACCATAAAAAAGCAATAATCATAGCCACATGGATACAAAGTGGAGCCAAGTCATAAGTAACCAAATCTACAAATGAGTTCCGTGTCTCAACAACAAATGAAGATATCTACAGGACATATCACCCTCCATATGAGATTAGTGCCAAATAACTAAGTGGAAATCCAATGCAACCTAAGTCATAGCAAAACTCTAGATGTACTATGTATTGAAATCAAGGTATTCAACCAATGGACAAGGGTACAATTCAAAACTACGTGAATATATGTCTTGAAGTCAAACATAGAAAGACATCGTGTGATTACCGGTCAATGATGAAAATTGTTAACACATGTAATCCAACTCACCAATAATGATAATGAGTGGCAAGGTACCTAGTACAATATAAGAAATGTGAATAAAGGACTTGACATCGAACACTTGTATATTCAAATGATTAGAAGATATTGATGTACTGTCACTGTCAAAAGAAAGGAACTTACTATTAAGGAATACAAGTTCCAAGGTACTAATAGAACTCTAGATTATGATCCTAGAATATGTGTTGAAATTGATGAAAAGCAATAAGCTAGAAGGAGGGAATTAATGAATCCCCCATCATCCAACATGAAGTTGTAACAAGAGGTTGAATATTTGGTGCATCAACTAATGAGTGTGAGACATACTTGACATGGGAAGGCTGACAAAGGGAAGTCAATAAATTTCTGAGGATGGTCGACATAAGTTGAAAACTTCCTTTGAACAACAACATGAAACAAAATATGACTAAGGAAACATAGACTCAAAAGAGAACATACCAAAAAATCAATGATGTATGAGACGTCAGATACAACTCCATAATGACTAGAAGATTAACTAGTCGGGGGTGTAACTACATATACGAGTCCAGTTTCTAAAGTCATACTACAAAACTAAGTGCAAAGACAAGACTCAACAATGTAATGTGTTCAAAAGGCGATGCAAATTGTTTCCATATAAAGAGATGAACTTTTTCCCATCCGTCTTTTTTGGAATATTTCATTTTTTTGTCTTTTTCCTATTATAAAGCCTGAAAAGGAATAAAAGAATGCTATGACACATGGGCAGAAACGATCATTGAGACAAGATATCTAGTTCTAAGAAAGGAGCATGTTCCAGATAAGGACACTCATTAGTTTCAACCCAGACACTGTCATGTGGATGTTTCGATCCTAGGTCAGTTAACACTTGGTTAGGTTCTCAATTTTATAAAGTCTGAGAATGTAAAAGAAAACTCTATAGGTTTTTTTTTGTAAATTTAGTTCCCAAAAAATAATAAAAATATATAGGGAAGAACTCTTCTTACCATATAGATTAAAGTGTTCATTTTTCATAGATAATCCAAATGGTCCGAAAAAGAGGTAAACTAATACCAAAAGGATGAACTTTCAAACCATTTAACAAGTTAAAAAGTACATGCTGATTTAGTGATCTTTTCAATTTTAGAGAGCCTGAAAAGGGCTTAAAGAAAACTCTACATATTTCTTCTTCTTAAATTTAGACTCCTACACCTGAAAAAGCATAAAATAATATGTAGAAGAAATCTTCTAGTCACAAAGTAACTACAGTATGCCTTTTACATAAAATAGTCCACTTGGTCCGAAAAAGGGGTAAACTTATACCAAATGGGCGTCTTTTCAAGTTATTTTATGAGCATGAAAAGACAAGATCACTCGGTAAATGCTTTTTATATTTAAAGAGTTTTAAAATATATTAAAAAATACTTTATGAAAACAAGATCCTTATGGGGGAATCCAACAATATATGAGATAGAGAGATATGCATATTCTTCACAATGTCATGGTAAAACTAAAAATCCTCTTGAGCCTATGAGAAAAAATCGGCATGGCCACCAAAATGGCAAGGGGTGGCTTACTAGGGTGTCCCATGTTAGGTAAGATATTCTGTTGGACCGGTGCAAACTTTACGACGATTCATCTTATAGGGTTATGTTTTGGATTTTTAGGGTTCTCACCTTCATGATTACTATAAATAGGCCCTTTTGGTCTCATTTTGTTTTAAGACTAGAACAAATAGTTAGAATTAATATGCCATTGATATTCAAACAATGAGTGCTATTAGATTCTTAATTATTTGCAGTGAAAAGGAATGAATAATACCCACTAAACAAAACAAATCTCACAGGAAACATACAAGAATTGCTCAGCATAATTACAATATAAACTTCATTAATCCCAGCAGTATACAACAATGTTACATAAAGGAGAATTCGAATCATGAGAGATGAATTCGAATATGCAAACTCAATACTGATTGCATGTCTAACTAGAAGTGTCTAAATCACTATCAGAGTTCAAAATGCTAACTCCAGATGTCTAATCTAGTCTCTCAATTAGTTACAATTAGTCAAACTAGTCTAACTCCTGTGGTAGGTGAGAAGTAGGTGAGAACTAGAACCTTCCCACATATAACCATGCATAATTGGTGCTAACTAAACTGGAGGATATCTAACTGAAGCATAACTAAGCTTGAATAGTCACCAACTGCCAACAACTGAAGGAGGTCGGTGTTGACACTCCCAGTGGCTCCTAAAATGTAGCGATTGGTCTTGGAGGCACCTAAAAATAATGCATGAAGGTGCAGTTAGTTCCAATTAGCCTCTATCAAAGTTCCCCACACTCTAGTGACTGGTACATGTGGCCCCTTTAGGCCAAGTGGACTCAATGACAACTAAATGACTCCTAAGTTAGCCAAATATAATCTAATAGACCGTTTGTACAAGGGAGGATTATAAATCCTAACACCCCCCCCTGAATCCTAACTTAGACAATTGTGGGACCTGGAAACAAGGCCAAAAGTCATGCATATACAATATAAAAGAATAAAAAAATTTGCGTAATAAACTGAGGAAATAGGGGAAATCCTCATGGGAAACCCCCCCCATCAAAATAAGCAAGAATCAGGAAAAACAAGTTAAAAAATTGCAAAATATTTTGTTGCAATTTGTAGCAACAAAGCAATATTATGGTTCTTCTGTGCAGCAACATCCTGAATCTGTGCATGTGAACTTATGAATCCAAACTAAATGATTATTTCTATAGGAATATTCCTCTTTCGAAGAAGAAGAATATTCTCAACTGAATCAGAAATATGGTCAACTGCTAGATGAAAACTGGACCCATGTAGAGCAACTGAAATCAACTAATGAGAGAGCAAAAGTTCTTGAGAATTCGAACCATGTGAGGAAATCCCAAGAAACTGATATATTGTAGACTTGAAATTCAAACCATGTGAGGTAAAATCAACCCCAAGTGTTATGAGCATGTGTCCAGGCGAATGCATAATGTCTCCTTCTTTACTAGTTCTGTGAGGATATGAGCATGTGATCAAATAGAAAGGTAGAGAAGCCTTGAGACTGTGGAGAGTGAATGCTTGAGCTCCATAACCTGATATATATTTATAAATAACCAATGATTCACAAAATATAATATCAGCAAACTCATAAGAGAAAACTAACATCAAATCCCCAGCAGCAAGTTTGAAGGAGACTTGGGGTACTTGATTTGTCACACCAAATTTGATGAGACTAGATACAAGCATGAATGAAGGCTCTTGGAAATTAAAAATTGAACCAAATAATATAATATCATATCCAAATAATATCATGTCATATCCAAATAATTTCATATCAGATCCGAGAGTGTGGAATGATATCAAATCCCTAGTAGCAATTTTGAAGGAGACTTGCGGTACTTGATTTTTCACACCAAAATTGATGAGAAAAGCTACAAGCATTACTAAAATATATTGAAAATAAAAACCTGAAACAAATAATATCATATCATATCCCAATAGGTTCATATCAGATCCAACAATGTGCTCCACTGAGATGGTAGTTGCACAATTTTCTCCTACTTCAAAATTTTGATTATTGGCGCATGTAATCATGAAGGAAGTTACTGGAAGATCTAGATAAATGAGAGTGAATGGATCACTCCTACAATCTGATATTATTTCCAAAATCTCCCTGTTATTACTTATCTACACACCAGAAACATCACTACAGATAGAGAAATCAAATTCATCTTCATATTCTGAAACAATCACTAGTAAACTATGCACATAATTCAAAATAGAAGAATCACTGGAGAATTTTTGCAAAGAATAGAAGGATAGTTTTTCTTCAATAATAGAGATTTGAATGTCTTATTCTATACTAGCCATATGAGAATATGAGATATGAGATATCTCATAAAATTCCAAAGCAGCAAGAGAAGGAGTCACTCGAGGAAGACTTTCTTTGATTCAAATTGACTGTGTGGAAGATTCTACTTCTTCTTCATTTTCAACAATTTGCTTTTCTGTAGGAGAGGGCATGAAATCATCGTGATGGATTTTAACTGAACCTCTCTCAACATCTGGGATTGGGGACTCATATCCCATATGAGTGCTAGGTCCTCCCGATAGAGTGAAAGTGGTGAAGGATTCCCTGGAGTCAACGATGTGGTTGGATGCTCCAGAATCTATCAAGTAATCCTTTGACGGAGTGAGGCATGCCTTCAAGGCATGGAATCTCTCAGGTTATTTAGTATTATCTCCATAATTAGACATATCTACACCTTGTGGAATGGAAATATTGTTTTGTACAAGGATATTTTTCAATTGGTCAAGGGTCTTCTTCATGCACTGGATTTCTGGATGAAAGCCTCTCTTATAGTATGAACATATAGTGTTTTATTTTCTGGAACCCGAGGCTATAGCTGATGTCTTTTGACTCTCTCCAGGATTCAAATCAGATGCTTTAGGCTCCTTCCCCTTTATGAACATATAGCGTTTTATTTTCTGGAACCCAAGGCTATAGCTGATGTCTTTTGACTCTCTCCAGGATTCAAATCAGATGCTTTAAGCTCCTTCCCCTTATTCCTCCCTTTATCTTGCACTTTGGTAGAGTCTATCACTAGGAGAGCTTGGTTTTTCGAAGTTTGGAGGACTCCCATCTAGACCAACTTCTCTTTCTCTTGTATTAAGGACTCGAAAAAGCTATCAAGTGAGGGAATGTTCAAATTGGGAATGGAATATCTTTCAAAATGGAAGGTAGAGACAAATACAGAATACTTATAACCTATTTTTCTAAGTATGGAGAGCACATGTTGCTCATCCTTTCTTCCTATTCCGCACTATTTGCATTGAAGTTGAAGAGACTTGAATTTTGTAAAGAATTGTTGCATGTTCTCAAAACTACTGGGATGTAAGGCTATCAACTCATTGTCCAAAATGTGTCCTTGAATCTCATCTTGATTTCCAAACAAGACTTCAAGCTTCTCCCAAGATTCTTTGGGAGTCCTCAAACCTTCAAGGTGGAAGATGAGGTATCTGGAGATGTGAGAACATAGAAATATAAAAGCTTCATTTAAGTGGTTCAGAAACTTGTTTTTCTCAGCTAGATGATGGGGTTCAGCCTTCCTTTCCATTGTCATCCTGAACAAGCCCTTTTTTTGCAAGGAAACATGCATATCTGCCCTCCAATAAACATAGTTGAAGGGTGTTAGGATCTAGGGTGTGGAAGGTTAAGAATCCATCAATTATCCTTCTGATCAGACAATATCTTCAATCAAGCTACATAGCACCTATAAGAATTCACTGTAAAAACAAAATCAATTCACACAATGTCAGAATCAATCCTTTCCTATCGACATGTACACTTTTTTAGGGCCTGTCACACCTACACTGCCACTCTGAATGAATTCAAAGTAAGCAAGGCACTCTTTGCGGGAATTTTGTAGAAACCCAACTGCTTCTGGTGTACAATGGAGAGTATAAAGACTTGAAGCTTTCCCGAGGAGGCTTTGGTACCATTTTAGAATTAATATACCATTGATCTTCAAGCAATGACTGCTATTAGATTCTTAATTATTTGCAGTGAAAAGGAATGAATAATACCCATTGAACAAAACAAATCTCACAGGAAACATACAAGAATTGCTCAGTATAATTACGGTATAAACTTTATTAATCCCAACAGTATACAACAGTGTTACATAAAGGAGAATTTGAATTATGAGAGATGAATTCAAATATTCCAACTCAAGACTAACTGCATGGCTAACTAGAAGTGTCTAAATCACTATCAGAGTTCAATATGATAAATCTAGATGTCTAATCCTGTCTCTCAATTAGTTACAATCAGTCAAACTAGTCTAAATCTAGTGGCAGGTGAGAACCAATGCCTTCCCACATGCAACCATGCATTTCTGGTGCTAAATGAATTGGAGGATATCAAACTGAAGCATAACTAATCTTGACTAGTCACCAACTGCCAACAATTGAAGGGGGTTAGTGCCGACACTCTCAGTGGCTCCTAAAATGTAGGTATTGGTCTAGGAGGTGCCTAAAATGTTTCATGAAGGTGCATTCAGTTCCAGTTAGCCTCAAACAATGTTCCCCACACTCTAGTGACTGGTACATGTGGCTCCATTAGGCTAAGTGGACCCAATGGTACTAGTGTACCCAATAACAAGTAAAAGGCTCCTAAGTCAGGAAAATATAATCTAATATACAGTTTCAACAAGGGAGGATTATAAATCCTAACAAAAATGAGAATAGTGGCCACATATATTTTAGAGATAGATACCACCATTCTAGTTACTTTACCTTACAATCCGTTATATTGTTGCTATTTAATAGAATATGTATTTATTATATCTCTGTGTTCCTTTCAATATATCTATATTTATGGTTCAATATCTATTATTTCATTTCATTCTCACATAAATCCAGATCAATTTTTTTACACGACAATGGAATTTTTTATGATTCTCCCCATATGGGTCAAATTCCCCTGGTGAGCCAATTGCTTTGGTGAAGAAACTAACTGGATTTGATGACCCGATAGAGCTAAACACAATGTTGGTAGTTCCCTTCACTTGTGTATCCATGATCCAATAAACTATAACTTGCTCCAAACAGTCAAGGTTGAGTTGTGATGATGCCAACTACTTGGCCACCCGACTATATTGCGCTTCCCAAATCAGCTTCACACACTCACCTGAATGAACACAAAGATGACCCATATGGAATAACAATCCTTCTTGGAGATGAAATTATTGCATTAGTGTGCCTTCACCTATTTCTTGATAGGTGGAAGAAAACTCACGATCCTTATCATATAGTTGAGACCATTTGAAGGTCTCATGGCCACAAGAGTTTATCACCTTAGGCGAGGTTACCACTAGAGGTCAGTTGAGGAAACCGATGACTCAATTGATGTTTTCCTTATTATACTTGATGCTTAGGTGGAATTGCTGCAAGAATATGGAATAATTTTGGTGGCATTCATTATGAAACTTACCTTATGTTTGCAAGAACTACATGGGATTATGATCATTGTGGATAAGAATCTCTTTGTTGAGTATGTAATGCTTCCATTGGTAGCAAGCATGGACAATGGAATATGTTTCCTTTTCATAGGTGGAGTACTTGCAGACTCCATATGAGAGTGTCTTACTATGATATTCCAATTGATTTCCATTCTTAGTGATAACAATGCCAATAGCATAGTCTAAAGCATCTGTCTCAATCTCAAAGGTTGTAGATATGGTATCAAACCAATTGAGTGTTTGACCTAGCAATGTAATCGCACCCCGAAAAGTGTGGTGAGGAGGGCTCTATGTGCTTTTACGATATTCACCACTTGTTTCTTCTATATGGATAGACCCGGTGTGAAGGCGGTGGATGTTGTTGTCATCTTTCATTCACCTTAAGAGAAAATCATGATGACAAATTTCCCAATCTGGGAGATTACCTTCCTACATTTCTTAGCTGTGATGAGATACACTGGAGTAAGGGGGATTTCCTCTTGTATCCTATAGAGTTAATGGACCAAAGTAATAATGACACCATGATGTCTAGATTCAAACACAACATGAAGCTTTCACATATCGTTTTCCTAAAGAACACCACAAACTTCAAGTGGGGCTACACTGAACATTAGATCATCTTTGAAAGGATTGATTCTGTAGAGTAGGTGGCATTGTTGGATGATGCATATTTCTCATCCTTGGATAGGCCACCCAATGTTATAGCTTTGTAGGTGTGGTGTTGTTGGAAAATTCAATCATTTTATGACCTTTGTATAAGGCTATTTTGTATTCTACTGTCAACAATGAAATGCAGCGGAGCTCCCTTTACCCACATCTGTGAGTGGAATATGTTTTCACCTTCCTATGACTCCTTTGGATCATTGGGATGGATAATTATTGTAGCGATGGTGACAATAGGTTCTGCGTTAATGATTTGCTTCCCCTTGTCTTCGATTATGACACTGGGTTCTAAATTAGAGTAAAAAATGTGATCTAACTCCGAATATTTAATCTTGGCCACCAATGACTTCTTTGAGTGAAATTCATTAGTGTTGTGCCAGGGGATCTTATATAACTCACACCATTTCCTAATGTCCTTATTTGTTTTCACTTTCCCCTTATTTACTTATGGCTTGAAATGGTTGTCCTTACTCTATCCTTTGTTCTGTGAACTAGGGTTACCTTTGACTATCTTCTGCAGCAGATTCATAGGCCCAAACTCCCACTTGTTCTTTTGTTTGAATTTTTTCTTGAACTTGAAGCATATCGATAAGCGGATACTAGTAACAATATGTATAGAAAATCCATTTTGGTTTGTATGTACCTATGTAGTCCCCATGCTATTTTATATCTAGGTGTTTCTTAGAGTCTTTGATACCCAACTTGGTGCACAAGATATGGAAGGTATTTGTGAAATATGACACTGTTTGGTTCCTCTCTTGACCAATTCTGGTCCATCTTGTGTATTGGTTGTCATAGTTTGCCATAGGGTAGTATTTTTCTTTAATGGAATCTATAAAATAGGCCCAAGTGGGATTGGCCTCAAACATTCCAGACTCCTCTATTATGTTTTGCTCACAATAAGTTTCCCACCAATTTTTGACAAGGGGGGCAACCTTAAGGATCACAAAGGTGATATTTTCCTTATCGAAAAAATCATGGATAGAGAAATACCCTTCTAGACAACTCAACCATTTATTTAGGGCATCAACATCGATACAACCTTCAAATAAAGGGATATCAAAGTTAAACTGTACCTCAAAGGTTGTAGCTCCTCTGAAGTGACTACTTTATGATACCTTTGTTGCTACCAGCAACCATCAAAGTATTTCAGAAAAATTGATCATCAAATCGTTCCTTTGTCACACGAAGGCTTCCTCAAGCAATAGATTTATAGGATCTCTTGCTCTGTCTTCTTTGTTTTCTTTAGACATGGGATTTTTCTTGGGCCCTCGGGGGTGAATTTTCTCAAGCTCAACTAGTTCAATACACAGCTATCTATATACCAACCTCGTCGAGGTAATGCATAAAGAAATAACAAAAGAGCGGGCTGATCTGATACCATTGATGCAGATCTATGTGTGAACGAAATGAAAGAGCATATATATATAGAGAAATACACAAATATATTACAAGGAACATAGTGATACAATAAACTGAGATTCTATTAACTGAATGGTGAAAGAACATACTGTAAAATAAAAATAGCTAGAATGGTGGTAGCTTTATCTCTAAGAAGAGATGTGTTGGATACAGTCATTCATGACAAGATGATTACATAAGGAGGTTGAAGGGCCTTTCTACCATAGGAATGAGGGAAAAAACCATAAACATCCAAAAACCTAACCCTAGGAGATGAATTGTAAAATGGTATGTGGGTCCCTTGGTGGTTAGTTGAGGTGTCAATTTCTTGGGGGAATAATTTTTGCATACGATCTCCTTTTAGGGAGCTCAATATCCTGCTAAAAAGGTCTAGTCATGAAGTACACATTTCACCCATCCATACTTTCCTTTGGAAATGTATGGACTATTTGTCGCAAAAAATGTCATTTAGGGCCTCAAAATGGGCACAAAATTACATACAAAAACTACCATACTGGAGAAATTATTTTGAGCCAATGGATAGGGTGGGTGGCCAACGAATCCATCTTATCATTTCCATCCTAGCTTGCACCAACAAATCCATGTACATATCTTACTTTGTTTAGTACATGTATTCCTTGATAAGAAATTGCATAATCTATGGTGGCACACAAATATCTAAAGACCCTATCTACACCGGTCCAATGCTCTTTTCTTTGTTTTAACGTATATCTGCTAAAAAATCCAACTACACGAGAAGTTTTTGATCTATTTCATACCATTTCATAGATCAAACTACCAACAACATTGGCATAGGGAACTTGTGAAATGTCTTCTTCTTCTTCTTGTATCTTGGGACACTAATCTATATATAGCTTTACACCTATAAGAATAGGGATATTTATTAGTTTACTTTCCTGCATGCTAAACCTTTGCAATATTGTCTCAACAAATTTTCTCTGAATTAACTAGAGTTTCATTTTTTCATGATCTCTTTTAATCTTCATTCCTAGTATGAGGTTAGCAACACAAATATCCTTCATGTCTAATTCGAAGGATATTTGTGATTTCATTTATGACATTCATGTTGTTTCCAATCAACAACATTTCATCAACATACCATAGTATATTAATAAAGTGACCACCAACCTCCTTGGAATATACATAGTGATCAACCATACTTCTCAGAAACCCCAGACGTTCAAGGACGTATGTGTCAAAATTTTAGTACCACATCCGTAAATATTGCTTTATACCATAAAAGGTCTTGTTTAGTTTGCATAACATATCTTTCCTTCCATTTACTATAGAAACTTTTAGTTGTTTCATGTAAATTTATTCTTCAAGATCCCCATGTAGGAATGGATTCTTCACATCCATATTCTCTACTTCAAGATCAAAAGAAATAATAACAAAAGAAAGGAATGTGATAGAAGTTAATTTGGAAACTGGAGAAAAAATTTCACCAAAATCAATTCCCTTTACTTGGGAATATCCCTTCGCTACTGAGTGGTATTTGTACTTCTCCACTTTACCTTCTGCATCTAACTTCTTCTTAAACAACCATTTTCTACCATGTTCTTTTCTTCTAGTTAGTAACTCAACTAGATCCCAGGCTTCATTTTTTTTCCATGGCATCAATTTCTTCAACCATGGCCTTCTTCTAGAGATCATTATCTTATGAATCAACTACTTCCTTCACATCTCTAGGATCATCATCAGTAATAGATTAAGCAATAAAGGACTTAAAAAAGGAGGGGAATAACTTTGTGGTTTCCTTCTCTCTCAATATGATCTCCTCAAAATTGGGGTATGAGGTTCTTCTTCTTATTATTCAACTTCTTCTATTGAGTCATATTCTTCATCCTCCAACTCACATTCTTTTTTCTATGATTCCTTTTCCATTAGAGAGACTTCATGTTTAGCAACATATTTAACCTCTCCAAAAACAAAATATCGATTGTAAACAATATTCTTAGGTAATGGGTTCCAAAGTTTAAACGCTTTTACAATATCCTTATAACTAATAAACATACATTTTCAGCTTTATTATCCACCTTACTCATTTTTTTCTTTTGGAACTATACATAAGCATCACACCCAAAAAATTTGAAATGTTTAATAGAGGGTTTTCTTACCAGTCCATAGCTCATGTAGAGTGTTTCCAACAAATGTTGATGTGGGTGATCAATTTACCAAGTAACATGCAATATCCAGTGCCTCTGCCAAGATTTATTTTTCTTATCCTGGCACCATTGAGCACGATCCTTTTCCATTAGTGTCCTATTCATTCTTTCTGTAACTCCATTATGTTGAAGTGTGTATGGAATAGTATTCTTCCTTATTATTCCACACTTCTTAAAAAATTCATTGCATTCATTCTTGTAGAACTCTGCACCATTATCTATCATCAACACCTTTATTTTATTATTTGTATGATTCTCTACAAGAGCCTTAAATTCCTTGAATTTTATCAAAGTTATTTCGAAGGAAATACATCCACGTGTTCCTTAAGAAATCAGCTATAAATAAAACATAATACATAGATCTACCTAATGATGAAAGAGGCACATGTCCAAACACATGAATGTCTATTAACTCTAAAATGATCTTTTCTCTTGTAGCACTAGACACAAATATTACCTAATTTTGTTTTCCACACATTCAACCATAGCTTTACATTCTAGTTCACAAATACCCTTCTCTCTAACATGACCCAATCTTCAATGTCATGACATTTTCTTTTCTCCATAGATTGTAGTGGTTCTGTCTTATTTATCTCCACCCTCAAGATTAATAGAACGGTTACAGCCATCGATGATGTTGGTGCTTCTCAAAAATTTGTATAGATTTCCATTCCAAACTCCCCTCATCGAGACCATTGACCCTCAAACCATTTTACATGTTTCTTTTGAAAACATAGTTTGTATACATACATCACCTTCTTCCTAATGGATATCAATTTTATAGCTAGCTCTAAAATGTGCAAAACACCAGGTATAGTTCTAATACTTCCATCCTTGAGTAGCAACTTAACTCTTCCACATCCTATTATTCTATCCATTGATTCATCTCTCAAGAAAACATTGCCTCCATTGCACTTCTCATATTCACATAACCACTCCCTATGAGGAGTCATATGAAAAGACACACCTAAGTCAATAAACTATACATCATAATTTGAATGGATACTTGTATAGGCCAGGTACACATCACCTCCTTCTTCTAGGGTGGTATTTGTTTTTGTGGAAGGGGTATCATCATATCCCTCCACTTTATCAACATTTTTATATCTACAATCATTTTATAGTTCCCAAATTTAATGCAGTTCCACTATTTCCTCAAAGATTTCCTTAGATATTTAAATCTACTTGGGATTTAATTCCCCCCCCCATGAAGCCTTGTTTTTATTTATATCTCAAGGAGGACCTCTGATGAAAAAGGAATCCAAGTTTTGTTGCCTCATTTCCTCTGACAGTGGGTATCCCACTATTTTCTCAAACTCTAAAGTGGATTGATAAGTACTACCTATTGCTACAATCAAATTATCCCAGGAGTCTATTAAATAACATAATAAAGCAATGTATTTATCTTCTTCATACATTTTAATATCAATAAATATAAGTTCACTTACCAGAGTATTATATACATTTAGATGATCCATCATTGATTTGTTATCATCCATCTTGAGGTGAAACAACTTGTTTACTAGGGACATTGATTGATACAAATTCCCTAGCTTGTTCCATATCTTCAATGCATTGTCTTATCCACATACATTCAACTACATTGAATCTGACAAGGAAAGTCAAATTATACTCAGTTCCCTTATTTCCATTTTTTCCAATCTTCTTTTGTTGATCTAGTAGGTTTTGTGCATGGATTCGTAGCAATCCATTGTTCTTGATCTATAAGGAGATCTTCCATATTGAGCTTTCATAGCTCAAATTTATAACTACTAAATTTCTTGATATTGATTCTAGAACTTCTCACCATTCTCTTTCAACACATGCATCACCACCACAAGGCTCCCACTAGACCTAAGTTTATCATAGACTCAAGGTAAAATTTTGCTATCAAATGAACTGAAGACTTAGCAACAAATGCATCCCCTTGAAGCCAATAATCGAGCTATGATAATGCTTGTAAGTTTTGAACTTTTGAAATGAAACAATCCATACATATTTTGAAGTAAAACAAAGATTAAACAATGACACACAATACTACAAATATTTTTACCTTGGAAATCCTTAACGAGAAAAATGAGCAAAACTTAGAGCCACACCTATATCTTTCTCATTGTGTTTATTAACCATTCACAATACAATATTTAGATATTTTGTATCATACAAACCCCTAATCCATTAACACATATCAAATTTTGACCCCAATCCCTTAACCTAGATCATAGGGTGATGAAATCCACATGTAGATAATATAACATATACCCAACAAGAAGGACATCCTCGTTGGGCCTTGACATCGATATCTAAATGGTTTCATTGATCCCTACAAGTCATGATGCTACTACTTTGAAGTTGGTGGTTTGTTTTGTAGATGTTGATGGCACAAAGGATCCAACACACATTCTAGAGGAAAAAGGTAAGATTATTTCTCCCCTTCAATCTATTGCAATATTTTTCAAACCATCTGAATCCAACCCTTGGCCAACCCCGACAAAAGGGAAAATAAATCTAATTATCCCTACCATAAGTACTCAAAAGACCCAGAGGGACCTTTGGATTGGCAAGGGATTAAGCTACCCAAGGCCCTCCATATTGAGGCATCCATAGGAGAATGGTTTCTTAGTTTGTTATGTGGAATTATCAATGGGATCCTCTTTTTGGGAGGATCGAGGTTGAGGTAGATATGGCATTTGAAAAAACTGAGGCGATTTTAGGGGGATAGGATCTAATGTTGTCAAGGACTTTGTTTCTACACAAATAGGGAGAAAATATTTTATGTTCCACGTCAAAGAAAAGGATTTGAAAGATATTAAGTAATGTTGTCAACGACCAATTATTTGGGTTCTTTGGGCGATCTAACCCATGAAAGGAGGTTGCAAAGAAATTTCTCTTAACCAATATTAGGGGCTCAATAACTAAACCCAAAAAACTCTCCCTAGCTAGGATAACAAAGACGGAAAATCCTAATATCTTGTTTCTTCAAGATACTATGTGCAGAGGAGTGACATTTTTTTATTACTTGAGGAAATCATATAAAGGATTGCGTTTCACTTATGTCTAACTCTAGTGAGAACTCAAGTGGACCCATAAAAGGATGGAATTCCAATTTTGTTTCAATGAAATATTGTTATGTTGTTTCAGGTTTATGTACAAATTTGTTTCTACAAAATTTTGATTGAACTTTTCCAGTGCTTAACATTTATATGGCCATATGGTGAGAAAATTCCTTTTTGGGAAAATTTATTCAGTTTATCGACAATTAAAAAAGTACAATATTATTATTGAAGTTGTTTTGAATTTTTCCTTGAATTAGTTGGAGGTTTGGGGAAACGTGCCATGGTGGATAAAGTGATGGAGTTTATTATCCATTTTAGAGAATATGTTGACACGGTAGATGTTCAAATTATTGTCATTAAACCTACTTGGTTGAATAATTGAGCGTGAGGAAGGGAGAACAATATCCAAACATTTGGAAAAGTTTTTAGCATTTGATGTACTTATTTTAGAAATATATAAATACCACTCAGAGATAAAATATCCAATATTATCATACCATTACCCAATTATTCTTCAGTTGGGGTTTAGGGATATGAATCCAAGTAGTCCTTTTAAGTTCAATCACGAATGGTTTTACGAGGAGGTTTTTCTTGATATAGTAAAAAACACTGGTAAGAGCTATAATTTTGAGGTGGGAGAGACCTCAAGCAAAGAGTTTGTTAAATATTTAAAGTAGGTGAAACAAAACGTGGTGGCTTGGGTAGGTGAGATATTTTGTAATGGGGATAAATCCATAAACGATATTGAATTTGACATTAAGGATATGCTTGTCAAGAACAATTTGGATATTTTCGAGGAAGCAGAGTTGTTAAGATTCAAACAACTTGAAAAAAAAGTAAAATTATTGAGGGATCACATGGTGGACTAGAAGATGAAATGTTGGGTACTTTTACTAGATTTTGTGGATGAATTTTTTTTTTTTTTTCAAAATTGTGTGAATCATAGAAAGAGTATGAATACTATATAGAGCATACAAAAAGAAGACAGGTTATTTGAATTTATTTTTAGCTATTTAGTATATCT
>LPNX010622769.1:128729-171576 GCA_001517045.1 Pseudotsuga menziesii
AAATCCCCTCCAAAAGCGACTTATGACCAGCGGTTATAAACCCCCCCCCGAGAGACGCTTTTGGGGGCAGTTATAACCCCCCCAAAAGGGACTTTTGGGGTGGTTTTGGCTTCAAAGGTGGTCTCTACAAAATCGCCTCTAATAGCACCGATGCCAAAATTTTTGCCTTTTAGGGGCATTTTTGGAAGAGATTAAAATTGCTCCTAAAAGTGACTTTTAGGGGGGATTTTTTGATCCACCCCAAAAAGTGATTTGGGGGAGTTTTTGACTTCAATGGCGGTCTTTACAAAACCACACCTAATAGCATCGACGCCAATTTTTTTTCCTTTTAGCGGTGATTTCGGAAGAGGTTAGAACTGCTGCTAAAAGTGACGTTTAGGGGTAGTTCTAACCCCCCCCCCCAAAAAAAAAAGAAGAAGAAGTGATTTGGGGGTAGTTTTGGCTTTGGAGGCAGTCATTAGAAAACCACCCCGAATAGAAATNACCCCGAATAGAAATGAAGCTAAAAGTTTTGTATTTTATGGGCGGTCCTAGAAGAGATCAAAACCTCCCCGAAAAGTGACTTTTGGTGGCGGTTCTAAACCCCCCTTAAAAGTCACTTTTTAGGGAGGATATAAACCCCCCTTGTAGGTACTTACAGAGCAGTTAGAAATAGCCCTTAAAATCCTCTATTATAAAACTATGGGGGAATTTTAAACCCCCCTAGTAGGTACCTACGGAGGCGGTTCAAAACCCCCCTCACTGGTACCAACAGAGGTGGTTCAAAACCCCCCTCGTAGGTACCAACAGAGGTGGTTCAAAACCCCCCTCGTAGGAACCTACAGAGTCGATTTAAAACCCCCCCTTAAAACTCTTTACAAACCTTTGGGGGCGGTTATAAAGTCCCCTCGTAGGTACCTACAGAGGCTGTTCGAAACCAACCCTAAAACTATTTACAAACCTTTGGGGGAGTTTATGAACCCCCCTCGTAGTGACATATGAAGTCAATTTAGAACCCCCCTCGTAGCCATAATATAAAACATTAATATTGCAATATCATTAAGGCACAAAGGAATCGAACCTTCAACCTCCTGCTTGTAAAGAAGACGCTCTACCATTGAGCTAGAACCCTTTAAGAATTGGGGAAAGGGGCAATATTAACATCAAAATGGTCTCATTTGTAATTCTAAGAAAATAGTAATAATCCTAACATTGTTTAGACTCAAGAGACCTAAGAAAGTAGTCTGAATGGCTTTGACCTTATAATTTGGCTGAACTTGAAAGGCTTCATATTCATCATTGATTCAATGAAGAAAATGGTAATACATAAACGTTTTGCAGGACAAAATTGGAATTCAAGTTCATACACACACTCTAGAAGTGAACATCTAACTAGAATTTCAATTATTCATGGATAAGAATGAGCATATTTTCTAATGGTTGCTTGATAGATCCATATAAGAGTATCCTTATCTTAAATTTATGTTAGTATATCAATGGGTTCTACAATTATAACATATTTAGACCTAACTCAATCTAGTTTGGTGATATAAAAAGCATTCAACTACACTATGGAGAAATAGAAAGATTAAAAATTGCATAACACGGATAAATATATAATCTTTTCTAAGATAAACAACTCATAATAATGCATTTATAGATATAGAATACCTGCAACTGATATAATTGTTAATGAACACCACCATCACTCAAAAGGTCAATGAGATGAAGTATGGCATTTTCAAAGCACTCAATGTATTTAAACCCTTCTCCCTCTTAGATTTCGCTAGAGGCAAGAGCATAATCCACTAATTTTTTTATGCACCCAAAGTCAAAATCAAAGTTAATATGTTTCCCATGCTAAAAGATGTAGCACAAATAATAAGTAGAAATATCCTTTCAGTTACCGTTTATACAATTATAAAGTACATCTTATACAAATATCATATGATATCACCCCAATTTGTAAGGTGGTCAATAGATTAACTATTACACAACCATGATGTCAACAAAATGTTAATGGTTACCAAATCTTAATGTAGGGAAAAATAACCAACGTATAGGATTCTCATAAGTCACTCTGAACGTATAAATGATCCACATGCAAGATATTTTTTCTTCACTCTAATCCTTGATAGTTTTCATCAATAATTTTCCAAAAGTAAAAAAACCAAAGCAAGAAAAAATAAAGTGAGTTGCTTGTTACCTTACTGGAAAATAACAGATATCAAGCATAATAAGTCATAGAGGATAGTAGAGTTGAATAAGGACTTTGTTCCTTCTTTGAAGGATCTAGAGAAAAGAGTAAGAGTTTTATTTAATCCAGTTGAGTCATTTAGATGGATAACTTAGCTTTAGATTACAGAGCTTGTTAGCTCGCAAAAGCTTTTAGGTAGCCTATTGGAGCTTAGTTACCTTGAGGAAGGTTCGATCAAGAGGAACAAGCTCAGATTTTATACTCTTGGAGCTTACACAAACGGAGAGAGAGGTATCTGTTTGTAATGATCGATCCATTGTATTTAGGTTTAGATAAAGGACCATTGTGAAATAAGACCATATGCCTGTATTTTTGGGTTAATTGAGTTTGGAAGCAATTTCCCATTTGAATCATATATTATTACCACGTTGACTGTATGGTTAGTTGAATGAAAAAAATGTCTTGAGTATTGGCATTTACACATAGTAAGTCACTTTTAGCTGTTCATTGTGTGAAAGATCCACGACGTAGGAGAGATTGGTTAACAAGTTGACGATGGTGATCAAGAGGTGAGTCGATCAACGACTAAAGAGGAATTCTGTTGACTAAATATAAAGAAAGTTAAAGGCAAATCTGTTGGGATGTTGGAAACTAATCGTTGCAAGGATGAAGAAGATCAAAGGTTAAGAATGATCTTGCTACAGATAAACAACGAAGAAATGTTTCACTTAGAGAACTAGCACGATAGAAGAAATTCCTGAATGGTGCGATACTTTATAAAATCCTCCCTATAACAATTTAAGTCCATTGTCATTCTAGATTTGATGGTTGTTAGTCCATTTAATCGATGAGCTAGCAAGAGGGTTAATTGCAGAAGTTGGGCGCGAAATCATTGTGTAATCCAGTTCATCGATGGTAATATTTTTGTAATCTTTGGGCCACGCATGAGCACATGTTGGTAAGTACGGTTGTAGATGAGGATCCTAGCCACACCTAAGCGCGTGGTGGGAAATACGATTTCAGGCCTGAAGGAATGAATAAGGGACATTTGCAGCACAAGACAAATATGGTCTTTAAGGATCAGAGGACGCCAACATGACGAAGGTCGACTATAGAACCGTTATGATGGTGAGGTGGCTTCCAACCTTATATTCCGAAGCAGTTTCTACCTTTGCTCAATGACCTCTGTGGAGTATCCCAATCTCTTTTGTGTCTTTTGTGTCGAAAGGGCTCGTGACTGTGTTTTTCTCTTTGAAGCACTGGTGCTTGGTGAAGAGTCTATCTCCACCATGGCTCCCAAACACTCTCATAGGTGAATATCGGGGTTGGGGGAAGTCTTGGCTGACAATATTAACAAGGGTTATGTGACTATAGCCCAGATACAAGCGCAAGATACTGATGTCTGCTTCAAATACTTTGTTCCTCTGGTGGCATGCAACGAAATTGAATCGGTTGCAGACTGTTTATGGGATAAAGATAAGGCCATGCCCCAAGAGGAGTTGCAGTGTGAGGTTGAACCTCGAGTCGTAGACCCTAGAAATACAACTAGGAGGGCTATGGCCTATGACAGATTTCTTATGCTCTATTGGGTTAACATGAATCTGATAGCTCCCTCTTCACTTAGCGTTGCTACAAAATGACAAGGGGAAGAAGAACCTGTGAGAGTTTGGAAGGATCACAACTTCGATTGTCGGTTAATGTGTAGAAAGATAGACCTGATGGCCATAAAGATGGGGATTCAATTATTCCATCCGAGTATGGAGTAGGATGAGGTCGGAGGGACGAGCATGGCCAAGTCAATCGACATGACTGCCAGGGAACCCTCCGGGAAGATGAAGCAGGCCAAACGCTCCAATCCGGGAGTGTCTTCCTAGGGCCAGGTTTGAGGCTCCTGTTTTTATGCTCTTGTTACTTCTTGTTCAGTTTACTGTTAGTGGTTCCACTAGTGATAGGATTTATAGTCACTTATGTATGTAATAGGGATAGGGCATGGCATGAAAAATATGGTTGTTTTGTTATGTCTTGTTCAGTCATTTGTTAGTGGTTCCTATAGTGATTTCTTTATGGGAAACTTATATATTTAACCATGATGGGGCATGCCATGAACAATCTGGTTGTTTTGTTTAGGCATGGGTTGTTCTATTTTGGGACGAATGTAAAGCTTGTCAAAACTGGGTAGGTGGTTTCTGGATCTGTTATTCGGAATGTAATTAAGTGAGCATTTAGTAATACAATTCTTTTATTTACAAAAAAAAAAATATATTGGAGAAATTTTGAAATATTCTACAAGTGCTTCAATTTCTCACCTTTCAACAAAAAAGGAATGATACAATTCATATATAGTTTGATATTAATGTCTTAAAAGAAAAGGCATTACCACCAATGGCCACAAACAACTAAAAATTAGTCAATGGGATTTCTAACTACATTATGTAAAATCATTTAATACTGACCAGGGCAGCTTCGGGAGACCTATAGGTGATACTCCCAATGCCTAAAAGGAAACCTATAGGTGATACTCGCAAGGGATTCCAATAACGTTAGATGATCTTGGCATCCTCTATGCTTTACACAAATATTTCACACAAATTAGTTGTTACACCATCAATTGGTTATACTTTTGGTTGTAATAAATATGTTGTAATTAAATTTATTGTAATTAAATACTTTCAATATTGTTCATTATATTACCTTCTCGTTGTCAATAGCTATCCCACAATCAACTTTTTTCCTTCAACAAATGTGCAATAAAATCAATTCATAAAATAAACAAGTACAACTGTACTTAAAATGAAGAAATCAACACGTTATATTCAATGAAACAACAATAAGATATCTAATTAACAAATTCATTATGGTGATAAATTACAAATATGCATTAGAGAACGATACAAATTGTCATTATATTCCTTTCCATTGCAAAGACATGCATATATCATGTCAAAATGGTATGTTCATATAAGCAATTGATAGATATGTAAAAAAGGCATAACATATATGAAATTATAAAAAAATGAAATCAAAATACCTGAATGAGCTTCTCTTGGTTTCAATAATATCTTATTCTCTACTAATTAGGGCCAACCACATGAAGGTTGAAGCTCATATGGCCCCTGCCCTCCCTCACATCACTCTCAATTCCCCACACCCGATCTATCTACTGTAAAAATAAATGAAAGCTACACAATGAAATTGATCCAGATTTATGCAGGAATGCAACAGAATACACAAATAACCAGAGAAACAAATATGCAGCAGAAATAACACTTCATTTCATTAATCAATAATTGAAACTTGTTTACATACAGAATGGAAATAAACTAGCTAGAGTGTTGGTATCTTATCTCTGAGAAGAGATGTGGCGGCTACATGCCTCTGAACTCTCTGTTACATTGAGGATCAAAGGCCTATATATTATTGAGAAACAATGGAAACCCTATACATCCAAAAACATAACCCTAGGAGGTGAAACGCCAGAATGTGGGCCCCGTTGGGTAACTTGGTACATCAATTTCTCGGGGTCGTAACCTTAGCATACTACCTCCGTTTGACGCACATGATACATCGTTAGAAATAGATGTTTAAGGACTACATCCATAAATGACAAATATCAGGTTTGAAATGAACTCATATTTTCCCGACCATTCAATGCCGAAAAAACATCATTTAGGGCCTCAAAACAAATTCGGAAGTTTAGGACTCGAAAACTGCCAAAAATATTAAATTGTGCTACAGTTAAGGAAATTGGAAAATTGAAAGAAACAATGGTGGGGGTCCAAGTGGAATAGGTGGGTGGCCACCAATATCCTCCTGGATCATTCCTCCCCCCTTAGGAAGCCATGGTCCCCATTGCATTGAGTTCCTCCATGAGATGAGGAAACTTTTGCTGAACTTGGTCCCTGGTGAGCCACTTTCCTTGGTGAAGGAGTTGGCTTGCTTTGACAACTCGATATAGCTAGATCTTATGCTGGTGGGTGTTCTTGATTTGTGTGTCCATAATATGATCAGTTGTGGTTTGTTCTATGTAGTTGGGGTTTAACTCTATTGGTGTGAGTTGTTCTGCCACGATTGATGTGTCTAGTAGAGGTGGAAAGTAGGGCCGAAGGCGGTCCACATTGAACACTGGGTGCAGACCAAGGAATGGTGGAATACTGAGCTTGAAGGAATTATCCTCAATAGCCTTGGTGATGGTGTATGGCCCATATCGGAGCAGGAAAAGCTTGCAGTGGGGTCCAGTGAGGCGCTCCTTCTGTAAATGTAGCCACACTTTGTTGCCCACCTGGAAGTTGTGTTGAACTCGATGTTGATCATGTCCCTGCTTGTACTTAGCATTGGATATATCCAATATGTCATTAAACTGTTGGAAAATGTGCTGAATGCACTCAATGAAGTTGTTTGCATTGGAAAATTCAGACTGGATATGAGCTGAATCAACCTGAGTAGCTGCAAATGGCATGGCTACGTCAATGGGACATAGTGGATGGAATCCCAATCCCACCTAAAAGGGGTTATGGCTGGTAGAGCTATGGAGGGCCCAGTTATAGCTGTGTTGTACATAGCGGAGGCTTTGATCCCATGTGTGTGGATGCTTTGAGTTGTATATGTGCAAAATGTGTACGATCATCTTGTTGACGACCTCTGTCTGGCCATCAGTCTGGGGATGGAAAGCTGTGGACTTAGTGAGCTTGGTGTCTAGCATTGACCATAGGCTAGACCAGAATGTACTAAGGAATTTGATGTCCCGATATGAGATTATAGACTGTGGGATTCCAAAGTGTACCCACACTTGTTCAAAGAAGAGTTTAGTAGTGGCTTCTGCTGTGATATTCTTCTTGCAGGCTGCCATTATGGTAATCTTTGAGAATCTGTCAATGATCACAAACACAAAGTCATTGTCATGCTTAGTAGAAGGAAGGCCCAACATGTAATCCATGGAGATGGATTCCCAAGGTCAACTAGGGGTAGGAAACAGAGTATAGAGGCCTTGCTTCTTGATGGATGGTTTGGCAATGGTGCAGGTAGTGCAGGATCATATGTACTTCTCGACGTCCCGTTGAAGGTTCGTCCAATAGAAATACTTTTGTAGTACTGTCACTTTTTTCTCTACCTCGAAATGCCCACCGACCCAACTGTAGTGCGCTTCCCAAATCATCTTGGCATGCTCTCTTGAAGGAACACAAAGGTGCCCCATGTGACATAGTAGTACATCCTGGAGGTCAAATTTTGGAACTTGGTTTCCCTCCAAGAGTGTTTGGTATGTGTGGCTGAATTATGGATATTTCTTGTAGAGAAGCAGCCAATCAGAAGTCTCGTGCCCATAAGAGTTGAGCACGGTGGTTATCGCCACGATCGGTGGTCGGCTGAGGCAGTCTGCAACATAATTGGTGCTTCCCTTCTTGTACTTGATGTTCAAATGAAACTATTGTAGATATGTGGACCACTGATGATGGTGATTGTTCTGCAACTTCCCTTGTGTCTATATGAACTGCAGGGGTCGGTGGTCTGTGTGGATGATCATTTCCTTCCCCAAAATGTAATGCTTCCATTGTCAGCAAGCCTGTATAATGGAATACATCTGTTTGTCATAAGTGGGATATTTGCGGACTGTGTCAGAAAGTGTCTCACTATGATATGAAACTAGATTCCCTTGTTGAGTAAGGACTACCCCAATAGCATAGTCAAAGGCATTTGTCTCGATTTCAAATGATTGTTGCAAGTCTGGTAATGTGAGCACTGGGGCACAGCAGAGGTGATGTTTCAATTCTGCAAATGCTTTATGTTGAGTTTCCAACCAGAAGAATTTTTCTTTCACTCCTCCCTTGGTGACTTGAATCAAGCCTGCCAAGTGATATGAGAGAATCCCAACACGAACCTATGATAGAAATTAGCAAGGCCCAGAAAGCTGCGAAGCTTTGTTAGAGTAGTTGGGGTTAGCTAATCCCGAATGAATTGGATCTTGGTTGGATCCACATGTACCCCACACTCATCAATAATGTATGCCAAATATTGAACCTGGGTCATGTCAAAAGTGCACTTTTCCAAATTGGCACACAACTTGTGCTGCCACAGTGTTTGGAGGACCTGTCAGATGTGGTGGAGGTGCTCTTTCCAATTCTGGCTTAATATCAGGATGTCATCCAAGTACACTACTACAAATGAGTTGGTGAATGGACACAAGATGTCATCCATCAATCTCATGAAGGTTGTAGGAGCATTCGTCAGCCTGAAAGGCATTACCAACCATTTGAAAAGGCCCTCCTTGGCTTTGAAGACAGTCTTCCACACATCGGTTGGTTCGATCGGCACTTAGTGATACCCGGACTTTAAGTCAATCTTGCTAAAATATTTGTCCCCTTTACATTGGTCCAGGTCGTCATCAATCCTTGGGATTGAGTACCTATTTTGAATAGTGATCTTGTTTAGCGCCCGATAGTCAATATAGAGTCTCCAAGTCCCATCCTTCTTTTGTACCAACACGATCAGGCTCCCATAAGGCGATGAACTTGGCCGGAAGTGACCCTTTTGCAACAGCTCCTGAATTTGCCTCTTGATTTCATCATTCTCTAGAATAGAGCATTGATAGATTGGTCCATTAGGAAGTAGCGCACCTAGGGTCAAATCGATGGGGTGCTTGAACTGACAGTGGAGAGGAACCCTAGTGGGTGAGGTGAATATGTCCTGGTACTCCTCCACGACCTTGTCCATTTGTTGTTGTCATGCATAGGGGCCCTATTTGGAGGTCATGGCCATGATATTCTTCTTTCCTTGAGGGTGGATCATCAAGAAAACAAAATTCCCAGTTTTGGAAATGAGCTTACTGCATTGTTTTGTAGTAACCAAAGAGATAGTGACAAGAGGTGGTACCTCTAGTATCCTGTACAAATTATTTCCCAACATAATAATAACCGTGCGAGGTCGGGACACATACACAACATGTCTCTTCCATAAGTATGGTTTACCTAATAAGACATCATAAACATCAATAGGATCAATATCGCATTATACCTCATCGGTGAAGGGCTTGATGATGTAGGGAAGGAGGAACTTTTGGCTAACGCGGAGATCCCGTCCTCGGTGAAGCCACCCAATGGTGTACCACTGCGAGTGTGTTGTGGTTGGAAAAACCAACTGATTCATGAACTCTACTGAAATCAGGTTCTTTTGGCTCCCACTATTGACAATGAACTGTAGCGGGGAACCCTTTACCCACATCTTGGAGTGGAATAGACGCTCCTCCTCATTTGAATCTTCTGGTTCTTCCTTTTGGATCTTTGTGGTGGCAATGGTGGCATTGGGATATACATTGATAATCTTCTTCCCTTTGTCATTACCCTTCTCGGGTTTTGATTCATTGTTAGAGTATGCATCTGATTCAGAAGCCTTTATCTTGGCCACCAGTGACTGCTTGGCTTGACACTCACTTGTGTTGTGAGTGGGGCTCTTATGGGACACGCACCAATTTCCTGCTTCCTTCTTTGGATTTGTAGTGTTGCTCTTTGCTTGAGGCTTTGGCAAGTTTTCTTGAGTCACCATGCCTTGGTTGTGTCCTTGGTTCTATGGTTTGGGGGCACCTTTCCCTTGCTTTTGATTCGTAGATCCAAAGTCTCGCCTTTTCTGTTTGAATTTTTGCTCAATTTTGGCAGCGTACCGATATGTCGTACCAAGCGAAGAGATGTCAAGGAACTCCATTTTCCCCTGAATGTATCTATGCAGACAACTACGGTACTTCAACACCAAATGTTTCTCTAAATATTTGATACCCAACTTGGTGTGCAGGGTATGGAACAGATTCGTCAGCTCATGCACATCTTGATCTCTTTGTTTCCATAGCGTAGTCCATTGTATGTACTTGTCCTCATAGCTCCCCAATGGATAATATTGTCCCTTTATGGCATCTCGAAAAGAATTCCAAGTGGGTACGGCTGAGAACAGAGAGGGTTCCTCCTCATCCTTTCTTTCACAGTAGGTTTCCCACCAGTCCTTGACATGGGGGGAAGCTTTGAGTAGAGAAAAAGTAATCTTTTCCCGGTTGAAAAAGTCATGAACTGAGAAATATCCTTCTAATAGATTCAACCATCTATCTATGGTGTCTGCATCTATTCAGCCATCAAATATGGGAATGTTGAACTTTACTTGTACCTTAAAAGGGGTTGCGCCTCCAAAGTGGCTACTAGATGTAGATGCACCGTGAGTGGGAAGTTGTTGAAGGATCTGGGAGAAGTTATCCATCATTGTGTTCCTTTTTTTTCAAGGGCAACCTCGAGAAACATTTTGATAGGATATTTTGCACCCTCGTCTTTCTTTTACACAATGAAATAAAACAGATAAGATCCATGCATAAACAGTAGTAGAACAAAAAATATATGCAAGAAAGGTAAATCCAAGTAATAATCTAAGATATTAATTTTCACAAATACAACTTAAATGAGAACTGATAAATAAATCATGCATGCTTCTTATTGAACAACATCCAACCATGTGCCTTCACAATCTTGTCGAATAGAATCCATGTCACCATCACCTATAGCTTCATCCTCTTTGCATTTCGTCCCTTCAAAATATGCAACACTTGATAAATATACACACTCCAATTCATATCTATTACAATTTCTTGGTCCCTTCAGAGGGCATGTCAAAACTACACTCTAGTCATTCTCTACCAGATCTTGTACATAAAATACCTTCTTTGCTTGTGATGCTATAATAAATGGATCATCTTGCACTCTATCCTTAATCAAGCATCTCTTCATATTCACCATGGTGAAACCAATTTCATCAACTGTCATTCAATTCTTCTTGTGTACATCTATCCATTCACATTTGAACAATGGATACTGTACCAGGAAATAACTCTTAGAGAAAATATGTCAAACTGATGAAATAGGAAATAGTAAACCATGAAAATTTTGGGGGTATGAATGGTGGGATAAAGGGAGAGGTAATCATCGATAAACTCAGTGAGGACTTTGAGCTGCTGGTTAAATTCATGACTTCCAAATAATATATCCCTGCTATTGGCCATAGCCCCCTGATTGGACTGGATGTTATCCTAAAGGATCTATTTGAGATGGCCACCCCTGCATATCAACAATGGAAAGATATACATAGAGTGAGAAATCATCAGCCTGGAAGGCATGCCAATAGCTGAGTCAGCCGTAGTATGTTAAAAGTATGCTTGGATTTGTCATCCTCATCAAGTGAGATAGAAAGCCCTAGATGTCGAGATTTCCCTTTTTGATTGGTCATGTGCAACACAACATGCCTTCCTGAAATGTTTTGTGGGCATGATGCATCTGACACATCGGATTTTGTTAGGATTTAGGACGTACTTTTCTGTTTGATTCCCGAAATGTAACTAATTTTGATGCCCTATCTCGAGATATGTCTCGGGGGTAAATTGCACTATAAATGTAACCTATACGGAGGAGGAAGGGTTCGAATTTCATTTTTGAAGCCTCTGTTCTTGGATTGTAGCTCTGTAAACTTTCTTGGAAGTGTTAATGAAAAGTATCTTTTCGAGTTTCTGAGATTCATCACAGTGTTCATATTTAGTATGTGTTTCCTCTTTGCATCATTTTCATATGTGTAAATTATGCTAATGCTTTCTAGAGAAAACCATGACGGATCTTGAGCATGCTAAGGGCTGTTGTGACATGTCTTAAGCCTGCTAGGAATTTCATGACTGGCTGAAAGTGCCTTGAGGACTGTGAAGGGTCCCAAGCCTATGTATGAAGGTACCATAACCTACTGTGGGTTACTGAGGGTGTCATGAGGGTGTGTAAATTTGTTTGCAGCTTAATTGTGTACTGCTTGACTAGGCCGTGATTTGTTAGTATGGATGGAATTCTGTGTGAGGTCTTATATGTGGATCACTACCCTTTATTGGACTAGTTATGCATTTAATGAAACCCCTGAGTTGATGCCTCTCACCCATGTGCTGGATACCAAGCTGGGAGCAAAGCTCATAGAGGTCAGAAAGAATGGAACCTACTCTTGGTTGAGGCATGATGGAAAAAAACAAGTAACCATTGAGTACAAAAATGAGAGTGGTTCATGGTTCCTCTACACATTCACATAGTTCGTACCTCCACTCAACATGATGAGACAGTGACCAATGAACACGCTTTATCTAAAGGAAGTGAGAGGGTTTTATTTTTATACAAGGTGGATATGCTCTGAATAGTAAATTGTAATGAACCCCATTAGATATTGCTGATTTTTATGGCTTATTTGCTTATGTAATTTGGTTAAGGGATTTCGTAAAAACACTTGTCAAAAATACCACTGAGCTGTGCAAAATAGTATTAGTTGGTTTTTGTATTCAGTGTACTACTGTTATGTTTACATAGGAGCATAGGCTCAAAAGGGTGAAGTCATTCATGACTTCACAAGGTTAAGGGAACTATTAAGAGACCTAGGGTCTCGTACATTTGTAATTTGCTTTATTTTTTAAAAGATGAATAAAATGGATAAGGAATCTAGATCCTTTTCCACATGTAATAGTTAGGATTGAGTTAGTTGTGAGTCATGGGGTTAGCAGAGATCTATAAGAACTATACTCCTTTGTTATAGGATCTGGAAACAAAATCCTCTTGTATATAAATCAGTTCGAGTTATTTTCTTAGCAACTTAGTTAGCTTACAGAGCTTATGGACTCGCCGAATCTTAAGTTAGCTCACAGACCTTAGGATAGGTCATAGAGGTTTGCATATAGCTCAAAGAATCTTTTATTAGCTCATAGAGCTTGAGAGGGAGAAAAATTCCACATAGCATGAATGGAGGAATGAGAGGTGCACAGAAGAGTGAGTGAGGAGTGAAAAATTAGAATTCTATGTGTGTATTTGAATTTCTGGTTCATTGAATAAAGAATAGAGGATTAGACTTTGCATGTGGTTTTGATGGATTTCATGTCTTCATATAGTTATGTAGAAGTATGAATTCATCCTACATTCACTCCATATAGCCCTATATATAAACTCTATGGATTTGGATTGCCATAGTTTCTGAATTGCAGAGAAGAATTGATTTTGTCATTGATCAATTAAGTCAAGCTTTGTAGAGGGTTAAACCTTAACCAATAGCTCAAATAAAACAAGATCGTAGAGTGGGGATTGATCGTGGGGAAGATCTGTGATTTTTAGTGATATCGCCGGGAGAAGTTGCAAGCTTTGAAAAACTTTTCATGTGCGTGATATTCTATGGAATGCGCTTAATAAATTTTGGAATCCTCCGTTGATTTGGTGGGGACACTGATCGAACGATTAGAAATCCATTTGGCTGCATGAAAAAGTAAGGTGTACAAACACTCAGGCTGGCTGTAAAATTGATAGATCAACTGTGGGGAAGAAGCGTTGTGTGAAAACTCTTGTTTTTGAAGTGTCAAAATTCGAAAAGCCAACTTACAATTCCTGCCTTCCGAAAATAATTCCACTGCGGAAGGGAACACGCAGAAACCTAGAATTCCATTACGGAATAAATTTAGACAGTGCGTAAATCTATTTAACATAGAGAGTTTGTTTTGGATCTCAAGGATTTTGAAGTCTGTACACAAATCAACACCATCATATGTGTAATATTTGAGTTGTATATTACTAGACTATAATTTTTAGATCTTTATTTTTGTAGCGCTAACAATGAACAATAAATGCAATAGAGTTTGTTTTGGATAAATAACAAGGAAAATAAACCCTAAATATCATATTCACATAACTTTGAGTTCACAATGATTGTAACAACAGTTGTAAGGTCGACAAGCAAATTTGAAATTACTTTAACTCTAACCTGTAGCTTCCTGGGTGTGCATAATGATTTATGGAAGTGAGATTTGGTTTCTCAATTTTTCTTTGGTGTATGCCCTACCCTGTGAGATCCTAAAAACAATTGAAATCCTCTTCTTCCCAGACTCCCTTATTATGCTACAGTTCCCTCCTTCACTACCCAGAAACATTATGCACAATCATAACAAGAAGGAAGACTACAATGAGATTACCCAACAATGCTGTAGTAGATTTTTGTAGGTGTCAATATGGATTTCAACTCACTTATTGGCTGTAACAACAATTTTGGGTTGTAAAAACCCTTTTTGGATGAAGCGTGGGAATCACTGTAGATGTGGAACTTCAAGGATATGCAGCCAATAGAAAGTAAGTCGTCCTCACAAACAAGACTGTGTCCTCTCCAAACAATGTCATGGCCCATGCAGTCCAAACTTAGCCAAAAAAATAAGAATACAACCTCCACAAGATGAAATCGACCCATTTGTTACTCATTTTTTTTCAAAAACCTAAAAACCAAAAAAGACGAAAAAGAGAATATGCATGAATCTATAGCATCTTATGTCTAGATGGGCCTGAAAATTTGTTGTATGTATAACCACAACATGAGCCTATAATCCTAGGTATAATACAATATTGTTACTTGTTAGACTCATAAGAAGACCCCCTTGGGATAAACCTTCTTATAGAATATGGTATGGGTGTGGCGCTAGGGAGTCCTAGTTTCTTATATTCTTATTTTAATTATTGCATAAGCATTTCTAGATTCTATTCTATTGCTTGTCAAGGATATTTATAACTTACATCGTAGGGAGGCTCTATGGGTTAAATATAAATACCTTTCTAATGTAGAGATATCCCAACCTATACACTAACTAATATATTTTGTTAGTATGATAGGAGATCAAGATGTTAAAGTTGTCACCACCATTTTAACATATCAATGTATTTTTAGGAGGAGTTAGAACTGGCTTTGATCACCTCATTTAATGGCTTGGAAGGTATGGGAAACTTCATTTCCTTTAGAGATCAAGAAATTTCACTTGGGAGTGAGTAAATTGGTCAAAGGTGTAGTGCAATGTCCATAACATTATTAGAGTTCACTTGGTTCAATAATTTCATATGCCACCTGTCGTTGACTCTCCAATGACCTAATTAAATCGAAATTCCCATGCAAGCATCTGTAAAAAATACTACACTTCCACCACTAAAATGGTTTATTGAACAATGAAAATACATAAATGAGGTGGAGGCTATAGATTGGCATCTCATGATTAAATGTAACACTGTATGATCTCCTCTCATTATTCTAATATCATTGATTACCTAATTGATATGTCAATTAAGAATGTAGATTTGTAAGGCATACAACCTATTGGGTGTGTTCTACTATCTCAAATACACCTAATATTTAATTATCGACCGGGGTTGGTAGGCTTAGAGTTTCTACAAAATATATGCGAAGGTAAAGGGATTCCTAGGGCGTTGTAGAAATACTTTAATAAACAAAAGAATGAAAAATCTTTCAAAATGAAGAACCAAGTCAAACTCCTAAAAATTTAATTATTAATGTGATTAAAGCAAAACACCATACTAGGATAATATCAGACTACTCATTAATTAACTCTTCTTCTTCTTAATCTAATAATGGGAAAACTTTCATAAACAACTTCAGAAACTGAGAAAGGTCTAATTTATGAATAAGTAGAAAAAATAAATAAAGAAGCAAGTAGAAAACTTAGTGAAGAAAACTTAATTAAGTTTACTTCTCTAATTCTCTAACCTATAAGCATTTTCAGTAAACATACAATTCAAGAAATAAACCCTTATGCTAGTATCAATCTACAAAGTATTGGTGTATTTTCTAGAAATTAACATGTCTAACCCTAAGTTCAATATAAACAATGGTGAATAGAACTAAACCAAAGAAACAATTATCAGATATTACAGCGATGATAAATGAGGAAATAAAAGACAAAAGAAGCAAATCAAATCATAATTCAAATACATGCTTTTATTAAAAATAAATACAAAAAGGGATTTTAATAAGTACTTTAAAATAATCTAACCTAAGGTCCTAGAGGTTGATGTAACTATTACCTAATTACCAAAACATAATAGAATTCAAAAGCCAACGAAATAAAATTGAAAGCGGGTTAAAAATAAATTAAGAACACTAAAGGTCGGATGGAAGGCTGGATGACAGTCTAGAAGGAAGGTCCGAATGACAGTCTAAACACACAGTCCGAATGAGAGGTTGTGTACAGAGAATAATAAAAACAGACCTAAATGATTTAATTATCAACTGATTTTGTGCATATGAAAACAAAATGCACAAAGGATAGAATTTAAACCTAATTAATAATTAAAATAATCAAAAGGGATTACTAATCTATGGGTATGAAGATATTGTTTCTATTATAAAATAAAGCAAACTGAAACATAGCTGAACTAATTTACAGTTTAGACAAAAAGCAACAAGACTAATCTCTAACTATAAATTATACCTAATATTGACATAATATTAAGCACTAACTTGAGAGAAAAGCTGAAAGGAAACTAGAAATAAGCTATACGTGGCTGGTCATTTTAATTCTATAAACAAGAACTACATTAACAACATAGTGTGAATTATATTAACTACGACAGATACACGTTACAGAGAACAGAGAAACAAATATAAACAAATTGAAAATTAAAACTACCTATCTGTGATGAAGAGATAACAAAAACTCATATGGAAATATAAACCATGAATTGTCGAGGGGCCCTCTTAGCAATCACGGGTAATGCCTGGTGAATGATTTCACACACAGTCATAAACAACAACCCATAGATATTCTATTAAAAAGAAGGAACATAGTTACAATCTTCATCTCTCAAAACAGACTAACTATCTACCTAATGGATTGATCAATCCCCTATCTCTCTGCGTGGAGTTGTTTATATATACATTGTTTTCAAGAGATCGAGCAAGTTGACCCTTTAGTGGTCAACTACTCTTCTAAATTTAGGAAACCATAAAAGACAATAATTGTTCATAGGCCAGCGCATGAGCATCTGAATCCTTCAGCGTGATCGTGGCATCTTCAGCATGAGCAGGGCGTGGTGGTGGTGTATCTACTCCTCCTTTCATGTGGCTGGTGGAGTGGTGTTGGGAACAGGAAATGTACACGATGGGTATTCCAGAACATAGGTCCTTCATCAGCATGAATAGACTTCAGATGTGATGCACAGATTGGTGACGTGGTGGCGAACAAGAGTAGCGTGAGGGCAATATTCCAGAATGCAGGACAGTTCATCGTTTTAAATGCACAAATTGGTGGTGAGTTTATAAGAGGCCACGAACGATTCTAGAACAAGAGTGTGCCTTCTTTAAACATGTGGGAAGTGAGCATCTTGGTGTTGGGAGAAATCAATGCACCAATGATCCTTCTAAATTGCTGATTATGCTATGACCTGGGCACATGGTCAACAAAATGGTTTACAGATTGCTTCAATGTTTAATGCCTGATATTGGATGTTAACAATGCGTATCCTGATTAGCAAGCTGGACTGGAAGCTGGACAGCAAGCTGCATGATGAGTCGGACACCGATTGTGTAGATTGGGCTGAATGGTAAGCTAAATGCATTTTGTTTATAAATTCACCCAAACATACTACATAACCTGCAAACAAATACACATATTAATTATTATATCAAATATGCTTTAAATAATATAGATTTGAGTTAATAAAATCATAAAAATGATATTAATAACCAAAGTTGGATAAACATTAAATTTGTTCTTACCTTGTGCTGAATAACGACTTGCATGACATAAAATACACGAAAGATAATATAATATGCATTTAAATGTGTTATTTTAATGCTAAAAATGATAACAAAATGAGGCTCAACACAACCATTGAAATGTTAGCTCATATGATTTCCATAAGAAGAGAGATCATAAAACCAAGCAAGAAAAAAACAAGAAATAATTGTTTGAATGGATATGATAGATCTCTTAGTAAGGTAAGAAACAATAATGAGTCATATCATGCTAGTAGTTACAAATATCAAATAAAAGAGAAAATATCTTCTGTATAATCATAAGAGACTAGTCTATGGAAATAGACTAATTAATTAGTACAATTATTCTTATCCTTATGGTATCCTTACTTATTGACATGGGACCTTGAATGATATATAAGTAATTTGATCAAGTAACTGATAAATCCATGACCTAGGTATAACTGTAGTAGATACCGACTAGAAATAATACTATGTTTGGATAGTGTAACCTCAACATCTAACCTCAGATGAAAATGGCATCCCTTAGGTGGTAAGCTAAAATTGATTACTAGTGCACTTGAATCCATTGAAATAAAATTACTGCATGCCCCCATCCTTCTACAAATAAAACTCACAATCAATGCATTATTATAAGCCATGGTTATTACATTATTTAACTTCATGTCATCCAATATCGACAAAATAGGCTAATATACATGCATGGTCGATTGCATGGTATACACTCTCAACCTCCTTATTTGTATCAAGTCATTTTCCTTGTGAAATCCATTCCTCAAAGGATTTTAAGTATGAATATTTGGTTGATCACAAGCATTTTCCTTCATATGCTCCACTAGTGCAAGATAAATGATGACTTTGCCTCCTTTGCAATGTCCATTATTCAAGGTAGTATATGTTACCTAATTTGGTGTCAATCGTTAATTTTCAGTTAGGGATGATGGTTAAGGGAATACTTAAGTATAGGTTAGATGAAATTTTGGATCTATATAACCATCTTTTTCTCTAATCTAGCTACAAGATTGTCATGGTTCACTAATTCATATAACAAGTGTTGTAGGAATTAGAAAGGTGTCATTTCCATCATCAACACCTACAATACTAGGTATATACCTATAATTTGTTTGATAATTAATATAAATAGATGGAGGGTTGACATTGTAGGTTGAAAACTATACTTATTAGGAGATGGGGGTCACATCATATTCATATGGTCCATCAAGCAAGTTATCAGATTTTCATTGGGAGAATATAAGTTTCAATGGTATACTAATGGTCCAAAAAACATAGGTTAATGGTTCAAATTGCTTTTATATTTACAAGAATTGCATATGGTTGGGAGAGGTACTAATGATACAAATTCTCAATATTTAAAAGGATTGTATAGGTTCTTGTAGTTTTTCTCTAGGTAGGACCTTAACCAATGTATTAATGAATATTTCATGTCAAACTTAACTATGGAGAGCATATGGATTAAATGTAACACCATATATCTCTTCTCATTATTCTAATATCCGAGGTAATTACCTAATTGATATGCCAATTAAGAAAGTAGATTTGTAAGGCATACCACCATTGAAATTTTAGCTCATATGATCTCCATGAGAAGAGAGATCATAAATCCAACGTCCAAGAAAAAAAAAGATGAAATAATTGTTTGAATGCATATAATAGATCTCTTAGTAAGGAAAGAAACAATAATTATTCATATCATGATGCGGCCAGTAGTTACAAATAGCAGATAAGAGAGAAAATATATTGTGTATAATCATAAGTGAATCTATGGAAATATACTAATTAATTAGTACAATTATCTTATCCTTATGGTGTCGTTACTTATTTACATGGGACGCCCTAGAATGATATATAAGTAATTTGATAAAGTAACCGATAAATCCATGACCTAGGTATAAATGCAGTAGATTCCGACTAGAAATAATACTATGTTTGGATATTGTAACCTCCACATCTAACCTTAGATGAAAATGACATCTGTTAGGTGGTAAGATAAAATTAATTACTAGTGCACTTGAATCCATTGAAATAAACTCACTGCATGCCCCCATCCTTCTACAAATAAACCTCACAATCAATGCATTAATATAAGACATGGTTATTACATTATTTAACTTCATGTCATCCAGTACCGGCACAATAGCCTAATATACATGCATGGTCGATTTCATGGTATACCCTCTCAACCTCCTTATTTGTATCGAGTCATTTTCCTTGTGAAATCCATTCATCAAAGGATTGTAAGTATGAACATTTGGTTGATCACAAGCATTTTCCTTCATATGCTACACTAGTTCTAGATAAATGACAACTTTTCCTCCTTTGCAATGTCCATTATCCAAGGTAGTATGTGTTACCTCAATAGCAATATATCATTATTCTAATATCACTTGGTATAAATGCAGTACATACCTACTAGAAATAATACTATGTTTGGATGTAACCTCAACATCTAACCTCAAGATGAAAATGAAATCCCTTATGTGGTAAGCTAAAATTGATTACTAGTGCACTTGAATCCATTGAAACAAACTCATTGTGCCCATCCCTTTGAAAATAAAGCTCACATTCAATGCCTTAGAAGCCATGCTTACTACATTTCATTTCCTTTTGATGCATTTCTTTCGTTCCCTCCTTCATTCCTTTGGTCCACCTACATGACTCCCAGAACCAGGGTCCTTCTCCTTTTCATTGAAAAATGTAGGAGAAAACTCATGTTTTTTTTATGTCTATACCAAAAAAACACTAAATTAAATTTACCAAAAAAAAATTAAAAAGTGAAATTAATAAAAAAATGGGACCCCTAACATAACTTTTCACATTTTATCTCCCACAAATAGTTTTGTCGGGAATGTGCGGAGTTTTTTCTTGCACAGGCCAACGTTTACTTGATTTGATTCTGGTATTCAACACCATGAAAGCTGAAGCTAAGCTGTTGGGATATATTGAGGTGAACTGCATGAGGTGTAACTTAAGTTTCAATGCATTCTTGTTCTACGTTATGCGTTATTTTAGTTATTTGATCAATGTTTTCATGAAAACAACAAACACTGAAAACATTCTGTGGTTTCTTTATTGACAGAAATCAAAATAGTGGTTCCTCTGCTACAAAATTTTAAGTGTAATACGCATTCCATGCTGCATTTTGTACAAAATTTTATCATATGCTTAGTAAGTGTGATACACATTGTGTGGTTTCTTTATTGATAGAAATCAAAATAGTTGTTCCTATGGTACAAAATTTTAAAAAATCTATAAAAATTTTGGATTCCTCTTGGGCTGACTGTCGATTGTGGTGTCTATTCCTAGTTGAGTCATGTAAACCTTGTCCCACTTGCAGCCTCTAAGGGTGAGGGGTATTCAGTCTTGGAGACTGAGATATCTTGTTGGCTATTGTACGTGTCTAACCTAAACCTAAAACACTCTAACTCTCTCTCTCGAGTTATGACATCTGTTCCTTTTAGTAGATAGTCCTTATAGAATATAGTCTTCCCTTTTAATTTTGAAACTTGTTATATAGATTAATTGTTTAAACAACTTTTAGTTATCAATTGAGTGATTATAGACTTTATTTTTTTTGTTATGCAGGATTTGTACAAATGGAGACATGGATGTAAGTGATTGTTTGTGATTGAAGTATATCGTTATTTTTATTTAATTAAATTTTTTTTTAACAGAAACCAGTAGGTTTTATATTTATAAAACTATGGTTGAGCCACCCAAGAGGTTACATCTGTGAGTTCTTTGCAAAAAAAAAAATCCCCATCACAACAAATGGGAATACTAGTTTTATTTAATTTAAATGGTTATAACATATTACTTTGTACTTTAATAACAATATAATAGGCTATGAATAATCAATATTGTAATCATTTAAAAAAAAACAGGCAAAGCAGTTTATGACACGAAATAAAACGAATCCAATTATGAAATTTTCAAAAACAACGCATCAAAATGATGAATTGGGAAAGAAAGGGACATGCATCTCACAAGGTAAATATTTAGAAATAGAACAATGCATTTCTTTATGTAGTTATATAATGCTTCTTTTATTGTATTATTATGTTAGGCATATGTTTAATAACATTCTTGGTTACAGTTACAAGGAAGAGGAAAATACAAACAATAGCAAATAAGATTACACCTTCTATGCCTTTGAATGACTCTACTAGTACTAACAAAGAAGCAAATGACAAAGATACATTTTTCTCTTTTTAGGAGGATTAGGAGCAACATGAACAAGGTAAGCCCATTAATTCAGATTTTTCTAGATCTTTATAACTATAAACTTATGATTAAGAAATCCATAACACCTTTATGTGCCCTTATTTTATAGAAGATTTTCACAAACAACCATTCCATATGGATAACAATATAGAAGGGGAAGTTCCCTTGACACAAAAAGAGGCGGAGCAACATGAAGAACAAGGTAAGCTCATTAATGTATAATTTTGTAGTTCTTCATAAATAAAATTTAATGACTTAGAAATCCATAACACCTTTACATACCCTTCTTGTATAGAAGATGTTCACAAAGAACAATGCCAATTAGATATTAGTATACAAGGTGAAGATCCCTCTACACAAGCATCGACAGAGAAAGTCAAGAAGAAAGGTAGCGAAAAAACTAAATGTGAATAAATCAATAACTTGGAGGAAAAGATCAAAATTCATATCAATGAAAGGAACCAACCAACTGGTCCAAACTCTGTGAATCTATCTTCATTACTAGGTGTGCTCAGAAGGGAAATGGTTCCAATCAATTATTCTGATTGGAGGAAGGTTTTAGATCAATTAAAGGAGGAGTTGTGGAGCACTATTAATGTGACTATTAAACATTACGTGTATTTGTTTTCAACATTTCTATTTTTGGATGATTTCGAAGTTTATTTTCAAACCATGTATGACATATAAAAATGCAATTCTTGTATCATGCAGGCAAGATTGATAATCGCTTCGGTCCTTAATGAATCTTGTATGAAATCCATTGGCCATAAGGAAAACAATCATAGATATAGGTTGACAAAAAAATACTGTTAACCTTATGAGTCAAAAGAGGAAAGATTAAAAAATGTTCCTCCAATTAGGATAAGTGAGAAAGTGTGGAGAGAATTCATCCTATCACGATCCACCACCGAAATCCTGGCAAGCAAAATGTTCACATATTATATAATCAAGTTTTTTAGAATGTCTATTGGCTTGTAATGTTGACTTATATATGTTATTTTCAATTGATTTCTAGGATATAAGGAAAAAAAAACAAAGAAAATAGAGAAATGGATAGGGACTTGCACACCTCTAGACGTCAAGGTTATCAACGGGTCGAAGATGATATGGTAAACAATTGTGATGATATTTTATCTGATATGAGAAATAGTAGCATATTTTAGTTTCATTGTAATGTAAAAAATTAACCATAATATTTTACTTGTTGCAACTAGAAAAAATCTATAGTCTCTGATGATAAAACTACAAGCATTACTAGGGCATACTTATGGAAGACGTTCCATCAAAAGAAGGATGGAAATCCAATCACACCACCTGTAGGAGAAACAATAACTATGTTCTCAACCTTTTACTTTATATATTGATTAAAATTTCATTTGACATGTTGTAAATGTTTTCTTCTATGATCTGATTTAATTGTATGTCAATGTTAGCAAAATATTGAACAAGCACAAGCACAAGTTGCATCTCAAGACTTTGCAGCTAGTGATGATTCCCTTGACAAGGTACTAGTGGTTGATGCAAGAGGATGATGTCGTGGTGTTGTCCTAGGAGTTACGCCAACTAAATTGTTTGGAAAAATTCCATACAAGGAGGTGCTAGCTGTGAGCTAAGCTACAGTGAAAGAAAAAACAGAGGAAATCACATCTTTGAAAACAACAATAACTGAACTACTGAAAAGAGTAGAAGATATGGAGAGAGAACATGTGGTCAAAAAAGAAAGTGTTAGTGTCCAATTCTTTACTCTTGTCTCAATATACATATTTTCACACTAATGATCTAAATTATGATATCTGATTGCTCATATAAACAATGTCCTACTGTACAAAATGCTCATGTTGAAATCACGCGTGTGGTGGAGGTTAGTTGTTTAATTATTATTTTAAATAATATTTTTTTCATATTTTGAATATATATATATATATATAGAGAGAGAGAGAGAGATATATATATATATTACCTTTTGTTTCCTTGGAAGAGTAATACAGGGGAGATAACAACCCATGTGAACGAACTAATACAAAAGAAATTAACTTCAATGCATTCTCCATCATCCCTAGTAAGTATTGAAAAATTTAGTAATTTAGTTCAATCTTATTTTATTTTATTAATATATTAGAAATCACTGTCTTTTGGATGCAGAGTCATGAATCAAAATACGATGAACATTTGGTATAGAAAACACCAATAGTTCCATCAAAACTGTAAATTGACAAAATGAAAGCACCAATTCAGGTAAGATTGTAATTATTTAATCTAGGATCATCAATGTTTAAATTCTTATTTCCATGCATCTTACTTTGTCTAATTTATTTGCAGGGTCAATATAATGCTAATGAGTTGACACCAACTTCCCAATTGGGGTCGGAAGGAAATAAATGCTTTCTCATTGCATTAAACTCAAGGGTTAAAGTTGCAAGGGAGAGAATACATAAGACTGAGCCAAATGCAATGGTACACTGTGACCCTATTGGAAAAGGCTATTATATTGTGAATACAATAGAAATTTTAGATCCTCTATTTGAAAATATAGCTCTACCATGTCCCAGTAGCACATTATGTACATGGATGATTTTAAGGAACCATACTTATTTAAAAGTGTATAAATGTAGGCGAATCTTACCAATTCTTAAAACTAAACTATAAAATGTTTGGTGATATTTTTCAAAAAATATTTTAATTTCCAAGTATTTTATATTGTTTATATAATAATTTGGAGATTTTTTAGGGTGGAAAAAGTTTACCCCATTGAAATTAGGCGAAATGGGGCTTCAAAAAATGCAAAATGGCGAATCGTTTTTTGGAGAAAAACCCCTAAAAATAGCCCATGGGCTAAAATTCGCCCCTAAAATTATCCCTGCTTATGTAATCTAGTAGATGCTTTGTTGAGCTTCATCCCTTGGCATAAGGATGACATTGAACTATGTAACTAGTGCTTATACAATGTGACTAGTGATTTCAGTGATGTTGTATCAACTAAGAATAGTTGATTTATTAAATATTTATACTTAGATAAGGACATAGTTTATAATTTTTTTGTATTTCAGGATTAATATTTACATTTAATTAAAATTTTAAGCACAAGTTGCAATTATATGCAATGGGCACAATTTCTGATTTTGCAATACATCAATATTATATAATCTTCGTTGCATGTGAAATGAGATGTTGTGTTGTGAATATGTGGAATGAGCAGTCTATCTATCATATTTTCATTAAGTTTTTTTTTTTGTAAATTAGTTTATCCTTCTATTTCCTTCTATTGCCAAAAATAGACATTTATAGAAAAAAACCACACGAATATAATATATTTTCAACATTGTAGAAAGAATAAGAAAATGACCAAAATTAAATAGTTAAAGGAATAAGCTTGCATCCAGAAACAAATTCATATGCAATGATTAACAATAATAGTAAGCTGTTTTCTTAACTCAATTGAGGCCATGACCTTTTATGTTGTACAAAACAACCAGTCTACAAATCAATTTGAATTTGAAAATCAAAACTAAGTTTAAATACAGACTACTCAATTTGCACATTGAAGTCACCATGTTACTACATTGTTCATTATGTGTTTGATAGTCATGTTCTGCTTGTATTCACAGCTGGCAGGAAGGTTTATGCTCCTTTTCTATTTGCCTTTCTATCTTGGTAACACTGTTATTTGCCCAGAATTGGAGAAGAAAACCCCATTTATCGATAGTACTAAATACTTGATGGTATTGTCATTCTTTTCTGCTTCTTCTACTGGGACGAGATCCTTCCTACAAGAGATGCTAGCGCAACACCAATTTGGATTTTTCATCACCTTCATTAGAGTTGGAAATTTGCAGCAAGTACAATGATCACAAAAACCTGTGATATTTTCTCCCCCAGTCAGAACATTCGTTCAGACTGACCGTTCCTAGCAATGGATACTATGCACCATGGTAATGGAGTCCACGGCCTTGTTTAGAGACTTCGACGTGATGTTCTTAGGATCGATAAATCTAGGAACTACTTTCGTAGTTGTGTTGCATCTTAGCGGGACAACGCTGCCCTTACCAGCATCAGAAAGTATTTCTAATGTAATGAACATCTTTACATTTCCCTTATCAGCATCAGAAGGTCTTCCTAGTGTAATGAACATCTCTACCTTGATGGTTGGAGCTGCTTTTGCGTGAAGGCCCATAAATGACTAAATTTCCAAGAAGTGCCCAATGGTCAATAAAACACATCGAACAACAGGCTTCCCAAGTAGAACAGTCATTATAGATCCCGTATCAACACCCCTAGGATCCTTAGCAAAACATCAGCTAGTCATCCCTATTCTTTACCAGTATTCATGAGTCGAGTGATTACTAAATCATCATTAGTAGTCGAGTTCACCATGAGTCCGTCAAATCCTCACACACATTATCAAGTAGCATGATGACAACACAAACGGTCACATGGGATCTTGATCCGGTTTCTTGTGTGGTGATGCCAACTACGCCACCCCTTCCGTGGTGGCGTCATGGTATCAATGGCGGAGGTGACCCCCAACCTCACTTGAAATCAGCTTTAAGTTTCCTTACGGTGTGTGGACTTGACATCCGTGACTTCATGGAAGGGCCTCATGATGGTATATCAGTAACTGGTGCTTCATAGTTTGGAATATGAAGGAATGAGCAATTTCACATTTTGTCATTTCATGTCTTGTTTGCTACCTTGCTTGTATTATGAAAATATTGATGATTGAGGAAAATTTTGTTGATTTTTAGCTTGTCCAACATTCTCATTGTGTATAACGCACTCCTGTAAAATATGGACATTCTTTTTTCAGTTAAAAAAAATGAGCATAATGCAGACATGTCAACCAACATAATGGGTATAACTAAACAGTAATAACAAGTAATATCAAACTGAGTAAGAACGATAATCCTATACTTACTTATGAACTCAAGATAATTCATCAGCTGCAAGGGAATTTGTCTTTTCATGCACTTGTTCAGTTATATTCCTTGGCTTTCATTCCATAAATTGCATCACTTGTAATGCTGAAACTCTAGTGGAAAATTATAGGTTGATAACAGTCACATTCAGAATTCATCTAATATGAGTTCAATAGACATTTTAATAACATCAAGAAGAAAACTTGAAGAATAATTTATGGACCTTCCAAAACTGTGGTTTAGGGAAATTAGACCAATCCTAGGAGAAGATAAAAAATTGTCCAAGTATGGAATTATTGGTTTAATATGCCTAACTAGCCTTAGGGAAATGCTCGCCACAACTCATAGGTTGATGATAAAAATATTCTGAGAGTGTGGAACTCTATAGTGTTGTATGGTGCATCCAACCATATCACTATCTTGACCAAAAAGTATTTCAGGAAGAAGATATCAATCTGCCAAAAGTTCCTCTCAGCCATATTTGCACTGCTCTAGAAAAATGCCCGCCAAGGAGAGAGAATGAAGCTCCAGAAGATGAAAGTGGTCTTGATGGATTCACCTTGTTGGCCTCTACCCATTGGGTATCTCACTCGCCAAGTTTGGAGGAAAAATGAAATCACCTTGGTGACCTGGGGTTTGAAGAGAACTAGTTAAGTGTTAGACAAAGAGTTTGAGAGACCATTTAGAAATGTGACCATTTGGAAATGCCCCCGAGAGGGTGTTCCTTTGATGATAAAATTCATCAGATGATATGGTCCTGTGAATTGTTGAAATGGCTATTTAGTCATGCTATTGGTTTTTCTTATGGTGATTAGATAAGGAAAATATCAACATGCCAAAATAGAAGAAAAATATTATTTTGCATACTAAAGACAAAGAAAAAATGGCTAAGTGTTGTAAAGGGGCAAAGTGATGCCTGCATTAGGGTTGATTCCCGCACTAAGGATGATTCCCGCATGGCATGACACAGAATAGATGATGATGTGGCATGAAGATGAAATCATTGTTGCATTATGACATCATTATGGAGAAATACGACAAATTAGTGAAAATTAGGAAATTGGCTAAGTATGGGAAAATTGATCCAAGTTTCCTTAAGAGGATGCCCGCCAGAAATGGTTTGTTGAAGAAAATGCCCATAGCACATGGGGATATTATAGGATGTTGTTTTGTGTATTAAACTATGGTATCATTTTATCCAAAGAGACCCTGAAGGTGAATTTATGGACCTGCCACAACTATGGTTTAGGGAAATTAGACCAAGCCTAGGAGAAGATAAAAAATTGTCGAAGTATGGGATTATTGGTAAATCTGCCTAACTGGCCTTAGAGAAATGCTCACCACGGATCATAGGATGATGATAAAAATATTCTGAGAGTGTGGATCTCTAGAGTGTTGTATGGTGCATCCAACCAGATCATTAGCTTGATCAAAACGTCTTTTAGGAAGAAGATATCAATCTGCCAAAAGTGCCTCTTAGCCATATTTGCACTGCTCTAGAAAAATGCTCGCCAAGGAGAGAGAATGAAGCTCTAGAAGATGAAAGTGGTGTTGATGGATTCACCTTGTTGGCCTCTACCCATTAAATATCTCACTTTCCAAGTTTGAACAAAAAATGAAATCACCTTGGTGACCTAGGGTTTGAAGAGAACTGGTTAAGTGTTAGACAAAGAGTTTGAGAGACCATTTGGAAATTCCCGCAAGGGGGTGTTCCTTTGATGATAAAATTCATCAGATGCTATGGTCCTGTGCATTTTTTAAATGGCTATTTATCCATGCTCTTGGTTTTTCTTATGGTGATTAGATAAGGAAAATATCAACCTGCCAAACTAGAAGAAAAATCTTATTTTGCATACTAAAGACAAAGAAAAAATGGCTAAGTGTTGTAAAGGGGCTAAGTGATGCCTGCATTAAGGTTGGTTCCCACACTAAGGATGATGTCCACATGGCATGGAATGGCATAGATGATGATGTGAAATGAAGTTGAAATCATTGTTACATTATGACATCGTTATGGAGAAATACGACAAATTAGTGAAAATCAGGAAATTCACCAACTATGCCAAATATTGGTCCAAGTAGGCTTAAGAGGATGCCCACCACAAATGGTTTGTTGAAGAAAATTCCCGTAGCACATGGGGATATTGTAGGATGTTTTTTTTCTACTCAAACATGGTCTTAGTTTGTCCAAAGAGACCCTGAAGAAGAATTTATGGACCTGCCACAATTGTGGTTTAGGGAAATTACACCAAGCCTAGGAGAAATTCCCACCACAACTCATAGGATGATGATAAAAATATTCTAAAAGTGTGGATATCTAGAGTGTTTCATGGTGCATCCAACCATATCATTATCCTGACCAAAAAATCTTCCAGGAAGAAGATATCAATCTGCCAAAAGTGCCACTCAACCATATTTGCACTGCTCCCGAAAAATGACTGCCAAGGAGAGAGAATGAAGCTCTAGAAGATGAAAGTGGTCTTGATGAATTCACCTTGTTGGCCTCTACCCATTGGGTATCTCACTTGCCAAGTTTGAAGGACAAATGAAATCACCTTGGTGACCTAGGGTTTGAAGAGAACTGGTTAAGTGTTAGACAAAGAGTTTGAGAGACCATTTGGAAATGCCCGCAAGGGGGTGTTCCTTTGATGATAAAATTCATCATATGATATGGTCTTGTGCATTGTTTAAATGGATATTTATCCATGATCTTGGGTTTTCTTAAGGTGATCAGATAAGGAAAACATTAACCTGCCAAAATAGAAGAGAAATATTATTTTGCATACTAAAGACAGAAAAAATGGCTCATTGTTGTAAAGGGGCTAAGTGATTGATGGGGGTTTTGATAACTTCATCTTTTGACAGCTGTATGAGTCGGTAACATGTTCTGTATAGATACTTTGGCTTTTCATGTCAATATCCTGGAGTTGCTTAAGGAATTGCGTTAAGGTTTTCTACATGATGTAATTGCCAGTTCCAATGATCACTTTTGATCATCTTTAACATTAATATAATTTATTTTCCACATTGTAGAAAGAATAACAAAAATACCAAAATTGAATATTTAAAGGAATAAGCTTGCATCAAGAAACAAATTCATATACAATAAATAACAATAATAGTAAGTTGATTTCTTAACTCAATTGACGCCAGGATAAGTTTATGTATTTTATGAAAAATATTTATTTCATATGATATAGGGACATTGACGTCATAACCCAATATACCTAAATTTGTGAAAAAAAAACATTATACGTGAAATCAATTAAAAAAAACTCATTTGCATGCATTCCTAAGATCGCATTCCTCGGTGTGCATTCCTTAGCATGCATTCCTAAGCTTGCATTCTTCAGCATGCATTCTTCAACATTCATTCCTAAGCTTGCATTCCTTAGTGTGCACACCAAGCCAACCACGACTAGCGCAATTGAAATTGGATCGTCGCATACTATGGAAACAGATGAAACAGAGGTGTCTTGCACCATGGCAACAAACATAGGGGCCTTCTCTACCACGACATCAAGAGAAGCACGGGGTTCCCAGGTTGAACTGTTCATGGTGAAAAAATTCCAAGAGAATGGTGATGAATGGAGTGATACAAGCATATGGCCAATTGGTATGTTAAATATCCTTTTAAGGGCAGGAGTGGATATGTTTATTTTTGGACATTTTAATTTCCAAAATGACGAGATAGATGATGCCATCTATAGTTATGATCATGGGGATATGGAATTGCATATTTTTGGGAAGAGGGTTCATCTAGACCCTGATTTGGTTTCCATAGAAACCAAAATTCCACGAAGAGAGGGGGAAATGTTAAACTCATGGAAAACCCCCAAGGAAGAAAAGATTTAAATGGCCAGTAAAATTTGTGGGAAACGAGTTGTTGTTCCTAGGAATGGTCTAAAAATGGAATATGTTCCTTAAGGAATATATAAAACCCTGATTCAGATTATCCTTAGGACCATTATGAATCACCACAAGCAGAATGATATTTCGGGTGATTGCATGAAGCTAGCCATACACTGGGTTGAAGACATGGACATAGATGTCCCTCATCTATTAGTTAGGAAATTGTTCTCTGCATTGCAAGATAGTAAAATGAAGAGGGTCAAGTTCAGTTACCTGGGCACACTGCAAAAAAATTATTGATTTATGTCGACCCTATGTTGTAGGGTCAAATTCTATTAGAATATACATTAGGAAGACTAAAGAACAACAAAAAAATGAGGAATTACCTCAACCGTCTTTAAAGAAAAACATAAATACAGTTTCTACTATCACTACATCAACAATACATGGACAACCTTTCGAGGACAATATGGAATCTATAGGAAAAGAGATGCCTTCACTTTCCCTTGAAGAAGATGTTGCTGTCACAACTTTGGATGGAATGCATGGAAATGAAAATGCAGACAAATGGGAGGAATTTACGAACAATGATATGGACCATTCATTGACTAGTGATGAAGACCTAATTCATGCCAAATATTCTTTTGATAGTAGATTTGTTTTTACTTTATTTGATAAAATGGTGCATTTCAAAGAACAATCTACCTTGTGGGAGGATTACTTCACAGGCAGCGACAAATTGTGCGGAATGAAGGATGTCCAAATTATTGATTTGGTACATTGTGTTACAAGTTTAGAGAAAAAAATTGTGGAAACTAAAAAAATAATTGGCCATAAGGATAATACTATTAAGGATCAACGTTCTAAATTTACCGTAGTTTTAGCAGAATTGATCTCTGACCTTGATAGACTGAAAGACATGTATCAGGATCAAAAGAAAAAAGATGAGGAAGCTATAGGGAGACTTGAAAATGAGCTGAAAAACAAGCCTAAAGTTTTGAACATGCCACCACTGAATACTATATTTGGTAAGGAAGCATAACTTCAACAAGAATTTAAGCAAAAATAAACATTTATTACAGGTTTGAAGGTTGAGTTTGAAAAGACATTGAGAGAATTTATAATTAAAAAACAAAATGAGACTGCAGAATATGAAACAAGATAGGAAAAATTGAATAAAATAATTAAAAACAAAAATGAGTTGCTAAAAAAAAGAGAATTGAAAGGATTTCAGCAAGTCTCAAGGATAAAAGAGCTGGAAGAGGGAAAAAATCAACATTCAAGGGTAAACAGGTCTGCACAGCAAAAGAATCAACAATCAAGGGTAAATATGTTTGCACAACAGAAGAATCAATAATCAAGGGTAAACGACTTTGCACACCAGAAGAATCAACAATCAAGAGTAAACAAGTCTGGACACCAGAAGAATCAACAGTCAAGGGTAAAAAGGTCAACACACCAAAAGAATCCAAAGTCAAGGGTAAAAAGGCCATCACACCAAAACGTTTTGGTAGTACAAAACTTGGTGATGTAACTATGGAGGGCTTAATCCAGTTTCAGAAGTCCTTGCAACAACGAGAGAAGACCTTGAATGAAGTTGCTTCAACAATCCATGCTGTATATTTTACATTTGGCTCATCAGATCCAACATTGAAGAAGAAGATAGAGGAGAAGGAGGCCAAAATTAGAGACTTTCCCCAAAAACTATTGGAGAATGGAAAAGCACTACATTTGGGATGTGATAGTGAGATACAAGATCTGAAATCCCAAATTAAAGCTTTGCATGGCAAACTTGTGGTAGAAGCAATTTTGTATACTCCATTTGATATAGATTTGAGGGCAGAAGAGCTCGAGAAGGAGTTACAACAGGTCAAGAGAAAATTAAGTGCAGTTCAATCTAAGCTGAAGTGGATGAAGGATGATCTTAAAATAAAGGAAGATGAGCACTCAAAGCACACAAATAATAATGTAGATATGTTGAAGAAATGCCTAGAATAAAAAGATATATTGCATACAAAAGCGATAAATCTTGCAAACAAAGTGAAAGAGAAAGAAAAACAATTAAAACATATGGCTGATGAAGCTTTGTCATGTCCCCTCAAGTGGCCATTAAATTGTTGACCATACTGGACTCCTAGGAGGGACTCAATTTGACCTTAATCATTCTCCCTAGGGAAATTTTGTAATAATTAATTAAGGAATGTATCTAAGTTTTATTTTGCATTTAAATTATTTATGCTAATTAATGAGGTGTAAATAAGCTGCCTTGTCAGGTGGGGCTCATTGGGCAAGTCTACTAGCCAAGGAAGGAAAGAGGAAACACTATGACAAAAGATGTCATAGGAAATAAAGAGGAAAGTACCTAAAATCAGGAAAAAAGCAATCAAGGATAAAGCAGGAAAGTTTTTCAAAGGAGGGCGCAGTTGCCTCTTATGGAGCTCAGAAAAGCTGTGAGAGAAAAGCAGGAAAGTTTTCAAAGGAAAAGAACAGTTTCTTTATGAGTTTGGAAAAGAAAAAAAGGTGTCATAACTAAAAATAAGAAACTTTTGAATAAGAGAGGGCACAGTTTCTAATTGTGAAGGATGATTTGGACTTGGAAATAATTCCACATGGTCTTACTTGCTAAATTCCCCAAAGGAGGCACCTATGTGGCTAGGGTTATTGTTTGTTGAGGGTTGACTTGCTCTCACAGGTCACCTTGGATCTCCACTTGCTAAGAAGGTCACTCAACACTCTATTAAAGGTGAATTCAACCCCATTTCCTTAGTTTGGATGATTTGGTATTGTGTTTATGCTATGTGAGCATAATATCTGAGTGTTGTGCCTCAGACCATTGGGTGATGATCCCCAAACCCCTCCTCCCTTCTCTTCCATCTCCCTTTCTATCTATTGCAGGTATATGGAGTGCTAATGTCAGCTAGTGAAGCTTATTCCAGAAGTATATTACAACCTCCATCAAGTTCAGGTCGAGCTCTAGTGAATCCCATGCTTCACTTATGCTCACATCCCCTTGCTAGTCATGATTCGGGCCTCCTGCCCCTTAATTTTGGAATCACCTTTGTAATGGCAAGTCAATAATGTAACTTTTGTTCTATAGTGTCATTATCTTCTGAACATTACATTTTTCAGGTCGAGATATCTCAGACCCTAAAGAATATTATCTTAGTTTAATAAAAAGGTCCTATTTTATCAGTGTATGGGGCGATTGAGTGAATATGAGTGTTGTAATAAATATTTCATGATGGGGAAGGGATTGAAATAAGTATTTATGTTCAAAGAGATCATATTTATCTATGTTATAAATCTCATGTTTTACAGAATTGTATTTAAGCTTAGGTGTGTATTGTGCAATGAATTGCTTGTGTATGCCATGGATCTTACAAAAGTCTAGGAATTCATTCAAGACATATTAACCACTTTTGTCTGTCCTTGATATCTTGTTGTGGTGTCCACTTTGGCTATCCATGAGTGCCTTGAACTTCTGAAAACAACTAAATGCATCAGATTTATGTTTCAAAAAATATACCCATGTTTTTCTTGAGAAGTCATCAATAAAATAAAGAAAATAATTGTAGCCACCCATGGATGATGTCTATATTGGAACACAATATCAGAGTGCACTATCTTTAGTGGTGGTCGTTCTCTATATGACTTTTCATCTGGAAAGGTCTCTCTATGTTTATTGCCTAAGATGAAACCTTCATAATATCTCTCTAGTTTGTTGATCAATATCAATCCTTTCACCATATTATTCATGTGCAATAAGTTCATCCCAGTAGAATTCAGATGTTCAAATCTGAAATGCCACCGCTAGGATTCGTCCTGAACTTCTATTTGAAATGCATCTTGAAAATTAACGTTGTCGTTTTATTTCTTGTCAAAGTGCTTTTCTACTTCCCTACTTTATTCCTTGAATCCATCTCCTATATTTTCCTTTCCTTTCATGTCCGTAATTATGCTCAATGGAAACAAGTGGTTTCTTGTCATTAATACTTTTTCTATCGGTTGGTTGCTGGGACGGTTACCTTTAATCACACGGTGATTATATTCTATGTAGAATCTATAACCTTTTTGTATTAGTTTTACAATGCTTAACAAATTATGTTTCCGTACTTCAACATGATAAACATCATGCATGTCCTTTCATCCCCTTGTTTTGTTAGAATACCAAAAGTAAATTTTCCCAAAACAATGACTTGGACATTATTTCCAAGTGTGACATCAGTTTGAAGTAATTTATCTAGATTGTAAAACAAACTTGAATTACCAGTCATGTGATTACTGCAACTTGAATCTAAATACCATATGTCGAATGGAATTTCTTGGGGAACATTGCATTCAAGTGGGGATTCACATGCCAACAACATTGTGCTCGACAAAGCATTAATGTTGGTCCACTATTTTTAGCTTTTCCTTCATTGGTCATATTGTTTCTTCCTACATTCATATGCATAATGACCAAATTTCTTGCAGTAATGACATTGAACGTTTGATTTATCAAACATGCGACCACTTGGATGACTAGGGTTATGGTTTTGTTCTCTACCAGTGACATTCACAAGATTGCTGCCACGTCATCCTCTAGAAAAAATTCATCCTCTACCTCTAGAATTGTTTTTTCCTCGCCCTCTATGATGACTTACATATGACTATGTTGCAAATGCACCTTCTAATTATGTATTTGAATTGTTTATTCTATGTTCATGATTGATGAGAGAGGCGTGTAACTCATCAATGGTAAACACCGACATGTCTTTGTTTTCTTCCAAGGTCACAACCAAGGATTAAAATTTATGGGGAAGGCTTCTAAGAACTTTTTCAAGAACCCTTTTGTATTCTATATTATCTCCATGAGATTTCAGTTGATTTATCAGAACAACAACTTGAGTGTAGAATGAGTCTACTAACTCTGTGTCTTTCATTGAAAGAGATTTAAAATATATTCTAAGAATCTGTAACTTAGAAGTATTTACCTTGTACAATCCTTAATATGTAGTTTGTAATGTATCCCATGCTTGCTTAGTAGAATTTGTTGCTGCTACTCTTGGGAGTATGCTTTCATGCATGGCTTGGTGTATATAGAACACATCTTTTTTGTATTTCTTCCTTTTTTCCCTCAAGGAATACTTCTCAGCTTATGTGAGATTATTATGTGCTGCCTCATATGCTGGTTCTATATAGCCACTTTGGAGTATCTCACATACATCTTGACCTCTGAACAAATCCTTAATTGTTAGAGACCAATATTCATAATTATTTCCTGTGAAAATTGAAGTTTACAAACTCGACATGTGTGCACCAAAAGTGGAAGCCATAATTCTAATTTTCCTTTAGAGAAATTATTTTTCCCCTTTTTTTAAGACACGGCTTCTTTCCTAAACTTGCTATGATAGTAGATCTTGGGAATGAGATGTCGAAGGCCCACGGTTAAATTGAGTTACCATCCAGTAAAATAAATTTTTGTTGCGACTTCAAACTCTTTTTACTCATCAGGTAAAACTTGTCTAAGTCTGACTAGACAAGTCGAAGTCGTAATCCAACTAGAGAAGCCAAAGTCGAATTTGACTAGACAAGTCAAATTTTGACAAGATAAACTTGCCAAAATACTTCGACCAAATTTTGATTCTAACCAACTTACTCGACTTAACCGGTTTTAGTCGAAATTTTACAAAAGAGATTTCTTAGTCTAAAGACTTATAACATGAAAAACACTTTTCACTGACCTGTAACTTGCGGTAAAATTCGTCACAACTATAATTCGACAAACTTACAATATCATATAACCAAATATCAAGTAAGACTTGTGGCGACCATTTTGTAGATAAAAACTCAAACTTTTACACATGAAATATTTATGGATTTTTTGTGTCTTTCACTAAACAATAAATGAAAACAACATTTACTCAAGTAATTATGGAGAGAATTTGAGATTAAATAAAAGATGCATTTAACCATAACAATGGATTTATAAAACTTGTCAAGACATAACAGACGAATAATGTCATAAATACAAACTTAGAAACTTACAAGGATGTTTCACCTTTTACAGAGCTTCGAATCTCGACACACAGAAGCTTGAGCTTCGAACTCTCCACAGAGTATTTCTTTCTTCTCCACTATTCAATTATATTTTTCACTATATCATATGATTTACAAACTTCTTCTTCTTTATATAGACAGACTAAAATAGCTTCTCTGTGAAGCTACTGACTTCATAATTAAATATTGTAATAACTATCCACCTAGAAACTTATCTTCAGAAATTTAATTTGACTCGTTTAAACATAAGAGAGACATGAACTCTTAAACCTTGTTAGAGAGGGTGACAGAGCATGGCCAACTACATATTTCAACTAAGTCAAATAACAAGATAAGAGGATCATCGAGTAGTAAATATTTCCAACATTTTTGAAATGTTAACCACTTTGATCACATGCATCAATGGGTGGATTAATGTATACAATGGATTGAATAGAGAGGGGAGTTCAAGCGGTTTAGACGTTAGATGACAGGGAATAAAATGGAGGAAGTGGAAAAATCCCCCCAGACTTGTAAACTTGACAGAGGGTGATTCCATGAAGATGGGTAACACTTTTTGGCCAAATTTGGCGATGAAAACTTGATTTTTTACTCATGTGCTAGATAGAAGCCCTGAAAACGCATATATGCCATGTGAATTTTGACTTGCAGTAAAAAAACAAATTGTAGAATATTATGTTGGCTTCATAGCGATATTTTAAAAAAAATATTCCGATGTCATTTAATGTGTGAATTTTTGCATTTAATGAACTGTGTGACCTTAAAAATTTGAAGAAGCTAAAAAGTGGCTCGTGTCCACGTAGAGTAATTCAATCTTGCATTAATAATTTAAAAAAAATAAATATATGAGCATGATCTACATAAAATGCAGTGTGATGTGCATNACCTCATCCGAGGGTTTGTAAATCCCGCAATACCTCGGTCGAGGGCTTGATAAAACCTCGGTCGAGATATTAAGACCTTTGTTGAGGGCTTAACAAGCCCTCGACCGAGGTGGGTTTTTCTATTTTTTCCGAAATGCGCTTGCCAAAAAGTGTTACCCAGGTCCGTGGATTCACCCCAGAGTCAGCATGGTGAATGAATGTGGTAGCAAATAAACTTAACCGGATGACAAGAAATAAAATCGAGGAAGTGGCAAAATCCCATCGGACTCGTAAACCTGATAAACTGGGCATGCTGAAGTAATGTGGTAGCAAATACCCTTAACTCGGTAGAGTAGGATAATTTGCAAATCATCCCCACTACCCAATTTTTCCACAAAATCAACGAAGTGTTTTAGCCGAGTGCCACTCATGTATGAATATTAATGGTGCCCAGAGGCATTTAGATATTATCTCAGATTTTTTATTTGCTTGAGCATATTAACGAGAATAACCCAAGGGTAACAAACTTGTACAATAGTAATTGATTTCATAGTAGTATTTTTTATGCTTAAATGCCTCTTGATTAAGATTTAAATAAGCTCCAGTTAAGGGGGTTAAAGAAAGTGGTAACATTTTTTTTCTTTTTGTTTTTTTATTAAATAATATTTATTTTTTGCTTATATTAACTCTAACAATCTCCTATAAATAATAGTATAAAATTATATATATTAACTTTTGTTTAACAACTATCTACCTTTACAAAATAAAGTGGTTGATTGTTTTTATGATTATTTATCAGCCGCTTTAATTGTGGTTGTGCTAGTTAATTAATTAACTTTAATTGAAAATATGTAATTTTTTTAAAAAATAAACATAAAGAAATTATCAAACTTAATGTTCACTTTCATTGTGCGAACACAACTAAAATTAGTTCTCTTATTCAATCATAATGATAACACAACTAAAAATATTTGCCTTTTATTCAATCATAATGATAGAACGTATTTTTCTGATTAAAAAGCTATAATGCTCTCCCATGTATTGAAATAGAGACTCTTAAGGCATGACATCATCATGTAATTATGTAAGTTTTTGATATTTTAGTAATAATAAAAAATTAAGTTTTTATATTTATATAAATAAAAATAAATTTATATTAAGAAATAAATATAAAAAAGTATATTTAAACAATTAAAAAATATTAAATATATATTTAAATAAATATGTTATAAATGATATAGTATTTACCAGAAACATGTTAACTATTAAAGAAACAAGAGCCACGAGGTGGCAATATCCTCCACATTGCCAATAGCTACTGTTAAAAGATTGTATCTACAAAACAAAATATGCAAACAAAAAACATGTTTGGATTCATTTTCCCCTAAAATAAGTAATGTAATTCATTTGCTATATGATAAGTTAAACTAATTATTAACTTGTATTAATTCCAAGTAATTTGGCTCATGCAATACTTGAAAACACTAATAACTTTTGTTAAAGATTAACACCCCCCCCCCCCAAAAAAAAAATGCAAACAAAACAACATGTTTGGATTCATTTTCCCCTAAAATAAGTAAATGCAATTCATTTGCTATATAATAAGTTAAACTAATTATTGGCTTGTATAAATTGTAAGCAATTTGGCTCATGCAATACTTGAAAACACTAAGGTACTTTACTTTGATTCACATGATAATACAAATACATAAATAAGTTATACATAAAAAATTATGGGATCAAATCTTTTGTTTATTTATTAATAACATTACACAATTGCACATACATGCTAACCAATAGTATGCTTTTATTATTATCCATCCTCTTATGCTTTTATTATTATTCATCCTCTTATTGATCTTTTGAAGAAGTAATTAGTATTTTTTTATGAGTTTTTATCATGTTTTATGAACCAACATCTATATTAACAAATGGATCATAGGGAAAATATGATGGATAAATAGGTAACATGTATTCTATACACAAAGAGTCAAATATTAAGTGAACGAAAGAATATAAATAGAAAGTGAGACTCTCTATTTATCACACACTCACTCACTCACTAGGGCGCATGAGTGAGAGAGGAGAATCTCTCTTAAGTGAGAAAAAGAGAACAAGCTGTTGGAGATCATCTTTATGTTTTCGGGTTTTACTGTTGCCATTGGTGCTCATTCTATCTCTGAGGAAGTTGCGGGGTTTTCTCCTTTATGGTTTCCTAGAGGAAAATTATTTGTGTCTCTTGTCTCTTGTGTTTATTGCTGTGCATGTTATTCTATTAGATAATATCCTAAGATCATATTGCTTAAATGATAAAAATCTAACAGTATAGGATTTGGAAATCCATTTATGTTCACACCCTAGGGGGAATTGCACCACAATGTACTAGTAATTTTACCATTTTTTCCAATGACCCAAAATCAAGTTACAAATGTTTATAAACTATTATAAAGCGACCATATATTCTATTTAGTGGTCCTAAGACTCACTATATCAGTCTCTACCAAATTATAGACCCTTTTGTGCCATTCGAAACTTTTATAGTCAAGACTAGTCAATACAATTTTTCCCCAAATTCTGCCTTTGTTTGGAACTTTCAAATTGGGTCATTATAGTGGTATTAGAGCATGATATTATCACCTATTAGATTTATCTATTCATGTTTCCTAATGATGAATTCCCTCCATTAAAAACTGAGACAGAAGACATTAATAGTGGAAGAGAAGGAAGTGGAGAGGTTAGTTCTTTTTACAAAGAGATTAAGGAAAAAATAGGATTGGGATATATGGATGATAAGGGGGATAATGAGGACCTTAAAATATTCATTAAGGGATATATAGAAGGTATGAACAAAAATTTTATGCAAGGTTTCGAATTTATGGCTAACCAACTTTGGAGAAATTCAACACCTGGGAGTAGTAGTAGTTCACCTCATGATGAGAAGAAGACCAATGGGGAAGCCATTTTTGCAAAGGATGGACCTCATAAGCAACCCCATGAATTCAAGAATCAGATCAGACCTGCAATACGCAAGCTTTTAGAGTCCAAAGGGGGGCCTTATACTACTTACTATGTGATGGAAGAAACTAATGACTACCAACAACTAAGTGATGAATGTAGTGAGGTCCTACCTTTTGATCAATTCATCAAGGCCTCTCTTCAGTTTAATAGAGGAAGTGGGAATAAGGAACCTCCTCTTAATTAAGAATTAAATTATATCATGCAAAAATAAAATATTCCTTCCTTTGATGGTTCTTCCCAAATCTATGCCAGTTCCTGGTTACAAAAATTAAGTGTGTATTTTCAGTTAAATCCTATGGTTAAATAAGCTACATTGAAAATGGCCATTTTATATCTTGAAGGGGGAGCTATTGATTGGTGGTTCCATGGTCTTAGAAACTTGGGACATGATCATATTTGATCTTATGAGGGTTTCTCCAATGAATTAATGGAGATATTTGATAGGAAAGACTTCAAACTTCCTTTCAAAGAACTAGCACAATTGAAGCAAGTTGGAACTCCTAAAGCATATATGTTAGAATTTTAAAAGCTTCCAGTAATGGTTTCTGATGTATCTATGGCTAGGTTGGTTTTATTATTCACTGAAGGATTAGAAGAACCTTTGAGAGGGATAACGAAAGCCTACAAGCCAACTACATTGAAAGATCCCATGAATTTGATAAGAGACTTTGTAACACCCTGGTTTTGACCTCATTTGCATTAAAAATGTATATGATGTATATATTGTAATTAATCATGGTGTGGAGCTAAAGGAAAAATTTCCACCATCGATTTAACATTTTATGTTTCGGCGATTAAAATCGATGTCGATGGTATTTTGTGCTAGTCGGCACATTATAATTTTGGACATCATGTAAATATGCAATTTAATTAAATACCCACAACCAACGATGTCAATGCAACATTAAAAGAGATGGGGCATGATTTCCTAAAGATAAGGGGGGGGAATGTTTAACCTTGAGCCATTGAGGAGAAGCCAAGTTTCAAAAGGAGAACCCATCAACTACCAACCACCTTTTCTTGTCTTATTCACCAACCAATTAAATTCTCCAAGAGTTAGCTGGGCAATTATTGCCTTGGATCTTGGGAGGCATGGCTAGTTGTCAAATTTGACAGGATCGTCAGCCTTGACCACACGCATGCCCAAAGGGGGAGATCTCATTCAATTTACCCCACGTGGAGAAAATAACCCCATTTGCACTCATGTAGGAAGTGGATTTTCCTCAGGGAGGCATCCACAATTGCTCACGTGCAGGCCTTCCTCACTCACGCAGATTTTTTTCTCCTCAGTCCTCCATCCTTTGTTATCTGCATCCTAATTTTGCAGTTGTTTCTATTCTCCCATGGCTGGGGAATCATTTTTCTTGTGCCCAACAGATTGAGGAGGGAACCATGGTTTCTGAGAGGTTGCTGGGCCATTTCTCTACCCACATGAAGCAACTGAACGTTCTGTGAAGTTGATTTTTAGTCACAGGGTTGTTGTTCCCCAATTTCCATTGTTGGTTTGGCTCCTATGGTGTTTTCATTCAACCCTAGAACCTTGTAATTATTGTGTATGCTTCTGTTGTTTGGTCTGAATCAGTTTGGGAGTGGAAATGGGGTCTGAACTAGGTTGATAAACCTAGTGTGAGAAGGAACCTCATAGACATATCTAGGGGGTTGGTTTTCTTATTTGCACACCTTGAATAGCACTGGAAGGGAAGGCGTAGCCTGAGGGACTCTATAGCAAAGAAGTGGATGCTTCCTTGTGTTGGTTGTGTAGAGTTTTTAGAAGCCAGGCTAGATTTGGTGCAGGTGTCCATATCTCTATGGTTTAGCTCACTAGCTTAGCAATCAACCTTTCCAACTCCTTTGTAGTTGATAAACCCAACTGTGTTGGCTTGGCTGAGTTTTGCTGCATCCTTGGTTATATGTGAGCCTGCTATTGTTCCTTATACCTTGGGGAAATCATGCCCAGCTCGGGGGTGGTAGTGTTGCTTAGAGATTGATGAGCACACTATCCTATGGCTGGGTGGAATGTTTCTATGACATAACTGTTTGTGGGACAAGATTATTTCAATATAAGTATTCTTCTCTATGTTAATCTCTGCATTTGTATTTTCTTCATGAAATATGATGAACATGTGAATGATTGAATGAATGTTTATGCTTCCACTATAGATTTCATTAAGCATATA
>LPNX010622769.1:171842-186468 GCA_001517045.1 Pseudotsuga menziesii
GGGGACGTGACAGACTAGTGGAATGTGTTTCCAAGAACCAAATACCCCCCTAAGACTAGTTTCCCTTCCTAATTCAAGTAAGCTAATAAACCATGGAAAAATGACTCCTTTTCCAAAGAAAATAATGGAGGGTCAAGCAAAGAAGAACTTAGAATAAAAAAACTATGCTTCACATGTCAACAACCTTGGGTTCTGGGACATAAGTGTGCAAAGTGGAAGGGAAACTACATTGAATTTTTCTCTGAAGATGAGGAAGAAGGGGGGGGGAGGAAAAAGCACAACATGCAACCCAAGAAGTGGTGTATGAAATAACAGAAGAAGAACAACCCACTCCTGAGACGGTAAAAATTGCAGTACTCTCGGGTGTACCTAAATTTCACACCCTGAGGCTCAAGGGTAACATACAATTCCAAAATTTCACGGTTCTAGTGGATGGAGGATCCACTCATAAATTCATCGATGCAGCCTTGGTGGAGAGGATAAAGTTACAATTTAACACTTTTTATGGTTTCACAGTCATCATTCTAGGTAACTATTCTATGGACTACACTAAATGGATTCCAAAGCTTCAAGTTATTATAGGAAATCACACTATCACTCACAATTTCTATGTAGTGAATTTGGTTTATACAAATGTGGTTTTGGGATTCCAATGGTTGCATTCTTTAGGGGAGAATACAATGAACTATCAAGTCCCTAAAATCAGGTTCAAAAATTCACAAGGGAAACCCATCTTGTTGAGAAGAATGCACACTTACCCAATTCAAGTGGTGTCCTCTCATAGTATGAGGTCTATCTTGAGGCATGGAGACATAGAATGGGCTGTCAAATTTTTAATTACATATTCTAAACCTCACTTGAAGGTTGTCAAGCATCCGAAGGAGATAGAGAATGTTGATGTAATTGTAACTTCGGAATGTATTCACTTGTATTTCTTATATATTGTAACCCAATGTTTATTCCAGGTTGTGCTTGAGTCATGCCATGCCCCGATGTTCCTATCGAGAGGTTCTATAATGTAAACAAGTCGTGTCAAGTCATTGTGGGTAACCCTCCTATTGATCCAGGGTTAAAGTCCCCACAGTTCCGGGGCACTAGGGTTATTAGACTCACCTAGTGAAGTTGGCCCTAGTTGGGTTTAGTCAAGTCAGGAATGAGTATAAATAGAGAGCTAGCCTCTCTATTTATCACACACTCACACACACTTAGTTGTAGCACATAGATGAGGAAGAGAAAGACATTGGGGAAAGGAAAAAAGAGGTTAGTGCTGTTGGGAGATCATCTTACTGTTTTGGGTTTTTACTTTTGGTGCTGATTCTATATCTGAGGAAGTTGTAGGGTTTTCTCCATTTATGGTTTCCCTGAGGAAAAACACTATATTCATTGTCTCTTGTGTTTGATTGTTGTGCTTGTTGTTCTCTCAGATAAAGATCCTAATGTTATGCTAGCCTAATGCTAAAAATCTAACATGGAATCAGAGCTAACCTGAGAAGAAGACACTATGCAGCTGTGGGAAATGGGGCTTCCTACTTTGTGGATCTCTCTCCATGTATTTTTAGCAAAATAAGGTTGGAATAACTCTCCTCCCTGGGGTGTATCTTTTTGCCGAAGCAGAATCTGATTTTGAGGTTTTTTAGTTTTGGACCCAACACTACTACTGGAAATTAGGGATTTCCACAGAAGTGGAATTTTTTAGTGAGCCTAGGCCTAGATTGATCTCCTCCCCAAAATCAAAGTTAGGGATCAAATTCAAAGTATTTGGTTGGACAAAACTCCAGAAAAGAAAAACCCTAATCTGCTCCTGAACTAGCACTACAGGATTTCAGCTCCAAATCCAGATCTGACATCTTGACCTAGTAAGAACTAAATATTTTGTATTTCCATTTGAGGTTCTCAGTTAAGATGTCTCATCGTACCAAGCTTGATGAAAAGCTTGAGGGAGATAATAACTTCTGAGCTTGGAAGTATACGATCTCCATGGTCCTGGAAGAAAATGAGTTGCACTCCTATATCAGTGAGGAGGTTCCAGTTCCAGAGGAAGATGAGGAAAAGGACTTACATAAGAAGAAGTTGGTTATGGCAAAGAGGATCATTGGTGATTCAATCAAGGATCACCTCATACCACATGTGTCCTCCCTTAAGACACTTAAAGCTATGTTTGATTCCCTAACCAAATTGTTTGAAGGGAAGAACATAAACCGGAAGATAACTTTGAGAAACCAACTGAAGAATGTAAAGATATAGAATGCAAAAACCATCCAGTCTTACTTTACAAGGGTCTCTCAGATCAAGGAACAGCTAGAAGCAGTAGATGAAGAAGTGGAAAATTCAGAGATTGTAATGACCACCTTGAATGGTCTCCCTAGATCATGGGACCCCTTTATTGAAGGAATCTGTGCCAGAAAGAAGTTAGTCAAGTTCAACAGACTATGGGAAGAATGCTCTCAAGAAGAAGCTCGAATAGCTTCCCGATAAGAAAAGATGGGAAGTGAAGATCAAGATCTCATGGTAAACTCCAAGAAAACTAGAAGAAGTTCTCATCACCCCAGAGGTAAGCATTCTCATCAAAGAGATTTCACTAGAAAAGAATTATCCAAATTAAGATGCTATACATGTGATGAAAGAGGACACTTTACTAAAGACTGTCCTAGAAACAAGACTAACTCCCATAATAAGAAGGGAAACAAGAGAAGACATCATGCTCATGCTGTAGAGGATGATGAACCTTCCAAAAAGAGAACCAGATATGAAAGTGAAGATTCTTCCAGTGATGAAGAATATGTTTTGATTTCCACTTTTATGGGAAACATTACTCATGGAAGCAATGATTGGCTTATAGATAGTGGGGCTTCCAAGTATATGACAGGATTCAAGGAATCCTTTGTGCAACTTTCAGAAACATGAATTACCTCACAAAGTGAAGCTAGGAGATGACTACCAGTATCCAATAAAAGGTAGTGGGAAATCCTCCTACAAGCTAGACTCTAGAAAGTCTATGACAATGAAGGAAGTACTGTTTGTACTAGGACTAAAGAAGAACCTTCTCTCCATACCTACATTATATGCAAAAGGAATGAGGGTTTCATTTATAGATGGTCAACTCATCATGTGGCCAAAAGGAAAGACTATCAATGATGCAATAGTGATTGGAGAACAAGAAGGAGGATTGTACAAATTGAAGGGCCATCTAGAACAAGCCTTGGTCCATGACTCAGTAGAGCCAAATGAACTTTGGCATTGAAGGCTTGCACATGTGCATTACAGAGCACTACCACTTGCAAGCAAAGTTGTTGAAGGTTTCTAGAAATTCAAGCAAAACATGATGGGGTCTGCAAAGGATGTGAGAAAGGAAAGAACACAAAGAAGACATTTCAAAGTAGCGAGAGCAAAGCAAAGGGAATCTTGAAAATCGTCCACTTCGATGTATGTGGACCAATGTCATCAAATTCACTAAGTGGGTATGCATACTACATTTCGTTTATTGATGTTTTTTCTAGGAAGACATGGATTTACTTCATGAAGAACAAAAATGAAGTATTCAGCAAGTTCAAGGAATTCAAAGCCTTGATCGAAAACCACACTGAAAAGAAGATCAAGACTTTTAGATCAGATAATGGCGAAGAAATCCCATCAAATGAATTCAAAGAGTTATGCAAAGACTCAAGGATTAAGAGGGAGTTATCTACTCCATATAATCCACAACAGAATGGGATTGCAGAAAGGAAGAATAGAACCATCATGGAAGCTGGAAGAGCAATGCTTCATGATCAATATCTTCCTTTGCATCTATGGGAAAAAAGATACTAGGACAGCAGTGTATGTACAGAACTGTACTCCACATAGAGTACTCAAGAACAAGACTCCTGAAGAAGACTTCTCCGGTAAGAAACCAGAAGTCAGCCATCTCAGAATATTCGATTGTCCTCTATACATACACATTCCAAAAGAAAAGAGGACAAAATTAGATCCTTCAGGAAAGAAGGGTATATTTGTGGGATACTTTGAAAGCTCAAAGGCTTATAGAATATACTTCCCAGGATTCAAGAAGATCAACATCAGAAGGGATGTGACATTTGATGAGGACACAGCTTACAACAAGTTCAGAAAGAAACCTACTGAAGAACTTGAAGAAGCAGAAGCACCCAAAATTCATGATACAACCATGAATGAAGAAACTCAAGAAGAAGATCGAGAATTTGAAGAACAAAAAAGACATGTATATCCACCTCAGGAGAAGAATCCTCATAAGAGGAAACCTGCTTGGGTATGAGAAGCTATCCAAGGTGTGGAAAGATATGGGGCTCCAGAACAAAATCATAGAGAAAGAAAGAGGACCAGATCCTGCTCCGGGTATGTAGCATTGTTATGCGACTTCATCTATAAAGAACCTTCTAGTTATGAAGAAGCAGTAGAACATAAAGAATGGAAGGATGCTATGATCGAAGAGTATCAATCGATCATGAAAAATGATTTTTGGGATGTTGTCCCAAGACTAGAAGGGAAGTCAGTTGTAACTTCCAAATGGATCTACAAGATCAAGCATGCTGGAGATGGTAGCATAGAGAAATATAAGGCAAGGTTCATGGCTCGTGGTTTCTCTCAGAAAGAAGGAATAGATTATGAAGAAACCTTTGTACCTGTGGCCATATACACTTCCATCATATCGGTACTTGCTTTGGATACAGTGATGAAATGGAAGATACACCAAATGGATGTCAATACTGCTTTCTTGAATGGTGTAGTAGAAGAGGAAGTGTATGTGGAGCAGTCACTCTGTTTTGAGACACATGACAGGGGGTCTCATGTGTGTAGATTGAAGAAAGCCCTGTACAGCTTGAAAAAAGCACCCAGGACATGGTATGGAAAAATTGATAGCTTTTTATCCAGTTTAGGCTTTACCAAGAGTAAAGAAGATTCCAACCTTCACTACAAGGTTGAAGATGGCAACCCAATGATGCTCCTACTGTATGTAGATGATCTGTTTGTAACAAGTATGGATGGGTTGATTTCTGATACGAAGAGAAAGATTTCTTCCAAATTTGAAATGAAGGACTTGGGTATGATGCATTATTTTCTAGGCATGGAGGTGTGGTAGAATGTGGATGGAATCTCCCTTGGACAAGGGAAATATACAACAGAGATCCTGAAGAGGTTTGGGATGATGGGCTATAAGGCTATGGCCACACCTATGGCATCGAACCTGAAGCTATTGAGTGATGCTTCATCAAAGACGGTTGACGTTACAATGTATCGTTAGATGATTGGGTCCTTGATGTACTTAACGAACACGAGACTAGATATTTGCTTTGCTGCGAACACCTTGAGCTAGTTCTTGACAGATCCAAGACATGTTCACTTGATTGCTGCAAACCATATTCTGAGGTACCTGAAGGGTATAGTTGATTATGGGATCAAGTATGAGGTGAGTCAGAAGATTAACCTAGAGGGTTAGGTTGATTCAAATTGGGTAGGTAGTGCCATCGATAGGAAGAGCACTTCAAGGTGTTGCTTCAGTATGGGATCAGGTGTGATCTCTTGGTTTAGCAGGAAGCAATCCTGTGTGGCACTGAGTACAGCTGAATAAAAGTATGTCCTAGCTTGTTCAACTAGTTGTGAGGCAGTATGGCTGAGGAAGCTACTGTCTGATTTATTTGATCTCCAGTTGGATGCTACTTGTACACATTGTGACAACCAGAGTTGTGTGAAGTTGTGAGAGAACCCGATGTTCCATGACAAGTCGAAGCATATCGAGATCAAGTATCACTATATCAGGGATATGGTGCAGAGGGGAGCAGTGAAGCACCAGTATGTTGTGATGGATGAATAGATAGATGATGTGTTGACAAAGCCATTAGCCAGAGTGAAGTTTGAGTACTTCAGGGAGAAGCTTGGTGTTCTCTAGATTGAGGTCCCTTCCAAGGGGAAGCGATGAGTCCATGAGCCATTCTGACATGGTGAGAGGATTGGTTCCTTCCATGGTTAGATGTAAGGGCTGAGCCATTCTATCATGGTGATAGGATTAGTTCCTACCATGTTAGATATGAGTGCTGAGCCATTCTAATATGACTGTAGGATTGGTTCCTACATGATTAGATATAAGGGCTATTGCCATTCTTGGAATGGAGGTTCCTAGTCAGTTACCAGGAATACTTGGTCTAGGACTGAGGGCCATTATGATATGACTATAGGATGTGTTCCTACATGATCAGATGTGAGTGCATGGCCATTCTAATGTGATTGAGGGATGTGTTTCCACTTAATCAGATATAAGGGTTGTTTCCATTCTCTTGGAGAATGGAGGCACCTGTTCAGTTAGTAGGAACCCTCAACCTGCATTTGAGAGCCCTTCTGACATGGTTGTGGGATGTGTTCCCGGATGGTTAGATGTAATTGGAGAGCCCTTCTGGCATGGTTGCGGGATGTGTTCCCCCATGGTCATATGTAAGTGTAAAGCCCTTCTGACATGGTTGTGGGATGTGTTCCCCCCATGGTCAGATGTAAGTGCAAAGCCCTTCTGACATGGTTGCGGGATGTGTTCCCCCCATGGTCAGATGTAAGTGCAGAGCTCTTCTGACATGGTTGCAGGATATGTTCCCCCCATGGTCAGATGTAAGTGTAGAGCCCTTCTGACATGGTTGTGGGATGTGTTCCCCCCATGGTCAGATGTAAGTGTAGATCCTTTCTGACATGGTTGCGGGATGTGTTCCCCCCATGGTCAGATGTGAGTGTAGAGCCTTTTTGATGTGATTATAGGATTGGTTCCTACATGATCAGATGTGAGTGCTGGGTGTGCCTTTTTGAAATGGTTGCGGGATGTGTTCCCCACATGGTCAGATATAAGTGTTGGGAGGGCCATTCTGACTTGGTGTCAAATTTAAGTGTTGAAGAAGACCTACATGGAGGATAGGCCTACAACCAACATGAAAAAGGGATAGCTCTGTAGAAATTCCTGTGATGAGAAGAATCATGAGATAGCACCCATGATGATCCAGTGATGATGATCCAGTAGTGATGATCCAGATCAAGTGATGATCTAGATCAAGTGATGATCCAGATCCAGTGATGATGATCCATATCAAGTGATGATCCAGATCCAGTGATGATGATCCATATCGAGTGATAATTTATATTTGAAGATGAAGATGACTTGAAGATGAAGATGACTTGAAGATGCAGATCACGAGATAATCTAGAGAAGAAGACCATTGATGTAAATTATGTCGAGAGAATACCTTCCTAGTTAAGAGGGAGTGTTGATGTAATTGTAACTTCAGAATGTATTCACTTGTATTTCTTATATATTGTAACTCGATGTTTATTCTGGGATGTAATTGAGTCATATCATGCCCCGATGTTCCTATCAAGACGTTCTATAATGTAAACAAGTCATGTCAAGTCATAGTGGGTAACCCTCCTATTGATCAAGGGTTAAAGTCCCCGTAGTTCCGGGGCACTAGGGTTATTAGACTCACCTAGTGAAGTCGGCCCTAGTTGGGTTTAGTCAAGTCGGGGATTAGTATAAATAGAGAGCTAGCCTCTCTATTTATCACACACTCACACACACTTAGTTGTAGCGCATAGATGAGGAAGAGAAAGACACTGGGGAAAGGAAGAAAGAGGTTACTACTGTCGAGAGATCATCTTACTGTTTTGATATTTTACTTTTGGTGCTGATTCTATCTCTGAGGAAGTTGCAGGGTTTTCTCCATTTATCGTTTTCCCAAGGAAAAACACTGTCTTCATTGTCTCTTGTGTTTGATTGATGTTCTTGTTATTCTCTCAGTTAAAGATCCTAATGTTATGCTAGCTTAATGTTAAAAATCTATTAGAGAAGTTATTGAGTAAGTATGAGAGGGTTTTTGGAGACCTTCCCCTAGGAAGACCACGAGAGATAGGGTTGGAGCATATAATTAAGTTAGAGATAGGAACACAACCTATCAGAATGCATCCCTATAGGAACCCAAAAAGGATTTGAGATGAGATTGAGGAGGTCATTAAAGAACTTTTGGATTTGTGTCTCATAAGGCCTAGTTCAAGCCCATATGCTTCTTCAGTTGTTATGGTAAAGAAAAAGGATGAAGCTTTGAGGATGTGCATTTATTTTAAATCTTTGAATAAGAAGACAATGAAGAATAGATATCCCATCCCAACTATTGATGAGCTCATGGATGAGCTCCACAGGGCCAAGTTATTCTCAAAGATTGACCTTAGATCTAGTTATCATCAAATTTGAAAGAGGGAAGAAGACATATCAAATACTGCTTTCATATGCCACTATGGTAACTTTCAGTTCGTTTCCATGCCCTTTGGCTTGACAAATGCTCCTGCCACATTCCAATCATGCATGAACAATATCTTCCACAAGAAAATTCAACTCTTGTATCTTGGACACATCATTGGTCAATATGGCATAAAGGTTGATATGGAAAACAAATCCATTATAGAATGGCATCATCCCAAAAATCTTACTGAATTGTGAGGATTCATTGGAATTTGTACCTACTATAGGAATTTTGTGAAGGGGTTCTCCCAACTCACTTTACCTCTCACCGATTTGACAAATAAATATGCTTTTGAATGGCATGAAGGGGATGAAAAATATTTACATATAATGAAAGAGGTAATAAGAAATTGTCCTATTCTAGCCTTGCCTGATTTTTCTAAACCATTTTCCTTGGAATGTGATGCACTAGAATAAGGCATTGGAGAAGTCCTAAAGCAAGGACAACACCCGATATATTTCGAGAGTTGGAAGATATAGAAACATGAGAATATTTATTCTATTTATGATAAATAAATGTTATCCATCACACATGAATTGATCAAGTTTCGGAAATGCTTGATGGGAAACAAATTTGTGGTCAAAACTTACCATAACAGCCTAAGGTACTTCCTCACTCAAAATAATCTAAATGAAAGGAAACAAAAGTGGGCGAGTAAGATTCAACAATTTGAATTTTATATTGAACATGTGAAGGGAAAGAATAATGTGGTATTTGATTCCTTCTCTAGAGTACCTTGTATTTCTCTAATGGATGTAGCAGAAAAATGGAAAGCCATATTAGAAGTAGAATATGCCAAGGATAAGTTTTCTTGTGAACTTTTTGATGGGACTAACCATGATGATAGGTATAAGGTGTTGTAAGGAATCATATAATAAAAATATAGAATCTATTTGGTCCTTGGTTAGAATTTAAAAGATAAAGTTTTAAAGAAAGCTCATGATTCTCCTCTAGCAGGACACCCTGGTTTCTTCAAAAGATACATAATGTTGAGGGAAAGGTTCTCATGTAAAGGGTTGAAGGATTATATTATGAAATGTGTTAATTAATTCCCCACATGTCATAAAAATAAAGTGGATAACATTGATCTAGCTGGCATCTTACACCCCTTTCCCATTCCAAAACAAAAATGGGAGAGCATTTCCATGGACTTCATCATTGGTTTGCCCAAGGTACTTGGTAAGGATTGCATATTTGTAGTGGTGGATAGAATCACAAAATTTTCTCATTTCTTTTTTGTTACTACCACTTTCACTATTGCACAAGTGGTTGAACTATTCTTTAAAGAAGTTTTCATATTGCATTGGCTTCCCAAGAGCATTGTTAGTGACATAGATAGCATATTTTTGAGTCAATTTTGGCAAGAACTCTTCAAAATAGTGGGGAAAAATTTGACACCTAGCACAAGATATCATCCATGTTGATGTAATTGTAACTTTGGAATGTATTCACTTGTATATCTTATGTATTGTTCCCCGATGTTTATTCCGGGATGTGTTTGTAATGTACTTGGGTCATGTCATGCCCTGATGTTCTGATCGGGAGTTTCTAGGGTTATTAGACTCTCTTATTGAAGTTGGACCTAGTGAGTTATTGTCAAGTCGAGAATTAGTATAAATAGAGAGTGAGCCTATCTATTTATCATACACTCACTCACACTCAGTTGTAGCACATAGCTTAGGGAGAAGAAGTAGCTAGGGCTAGAAAGAAAGAGACTACTACTGTCGGCAGATCATCTTACTGTTTTGGGGTTTTACTTTTGGTGTTGATTCTATCTCTAAGGAAGTTGTGGGGTTTTCTCCATTTATGGCTTCCCTGAGGAAAAACATTGTGTTCATTGTCTCTTGTGTTTGATTGATGTACTTGTTATTCCGTCAGTTAAAGATCCTAACATAATGCTAGCTTGAATGATAAAATTCTAACATGGTATCAGAGCTAACTTGAGAAGAAGACACTATGCATTTGTAGAAACTAGGGATTCCTACTTTTTTGATCTCTTTGCATAGATTTTCATTAAAAGAAGGTTGGAATGACTCTCCTCCCTAGGGCGCATCTTTCTATTGAATTAGAATATGATTCTGAGCATTTTCAGTTTTTGACCCGATAGTACTACTGAAAATTAGGGCTTTCCACAGAAGTGGATTTTTTGATTAATCCCAGGCCCGGATGGATCTCCTCCTAAAAATAGAATTTTAGAGATTAAGATCAAAGCATTTGGTTGGACAGAACTCTAGGAAAGTCAAAACCTAATCTGCGCCTGAACCAACACTACAGAAATTCAGCTTGAGATCCAGTTCTGGCATCTTGACCTGGTAATATCTAAATATTTTGTATTTCCATTTGAGGTTATCAGTTAATATATCTCACCATACCAAGCTTGATGAAAAGCTTGAGGGATATGATAACTTTCGAGCTTGGAAGTATAGGATCTCCCTGGTCCTGGAAGAAAATGAGTTGGAATCCTACATGAATGAGGAGGTTCCAGTTCCAGAGGGAGATTGGGCTAAGGCCTCACACAAGAAGAATTTGGTTATGGCTAAGAGTATTATTGCTGATTCAATCAAGGATCACCTCATACCATAGGTGTCCTCCCTAAAGACACCTAAAGCTATGTTTGATTCCCTAACCAAACTATTTGAAGGAAAGAACATAAACCAGAAAATGACCTTGAGTAACTAATTGAAGAATATGAAGATTCAGAATGTGGAGACCATACAATATTACTTCACAAGGGTCTCCCAGATCAAAGAACAATTTGAAGCAGTGGATGAAGAAGTGGACAATGCAGAGATTGTAATGACCACCTTGAATGGTCTCCCTAGGACATGGGACTCTTTCATTCAAGGGATCTATGCCAGAAAGAAGTTAGTCAATTTCAGAAGACTATGGGAAGAATGCTCATAATAAGAAGCTCGAATAGCAGCTCAAGAAGAAAAGACAACAAGTGAAGATCAGGATCTCACAGTTCAATCCAATAAAAACAAAAGGGACCATCATCATCATTCTAAAGGTAAGAAATATTCCTCTAAGAAAACTCAACTCACATGTTATACTTGTGATGAAATAGGACACTATGCCAAAGATTGTACTAGAAACAAAAGAAACTCTTACAAGAAGAAAAACAACAAGAGAAGACATCATGCTCATGCTGCAGAACATGATGAACCTTCCACAAAGATAAACAAGAAAGAAAGTGATGATTCTTCAAGTGATGAAGAATATGTTTTGATTTCCTCTCTCACGGGAAACATCACACATGGAAGCAATGATTGGCTTATAGACAGTGGGGATTCCAAACATATGACAGGATTCAAAGAGTCTTTTGTAAGACTATCAGAACATGAATCACACCACAAGGAAAAACTCGGAGATGACTACCAGTATCCAATAAAAGGTAGTGGGAAATCTTCCTATAAGCTAGACTCTGGAAAGTCTATGAAGATGAAGGATGTATTGTTTGTACCGAGACTTAAGAAGAACCTCCTCTCCATATCTGCATTAGATGCAAAAGGCATGAGGGTTGCATTTGTAAATGGCCAAGTTCCCATGTGGCCAAAGGGAAAGACTTTTGATGATACAGTAGTAATTGGGGAACAAGAGGGAGGACTATACAAATTGAAGGGCCATCCAGAACAAACTTTGGTGCATGAAATAGTAGAGCCAAATGAACTTTGGCATATAAGGCTTGCACATGTGCATTACAGAGTACCACCACTTGCAAGTAAAGCTGATGAAGGTCTTCTAGAAATTCAGGCAAAACATGATGGAGTCTGCAAAGGATGTGAAAAAGGAAAGAACTTAAAGAAGACATTTCCAAGTAGCGAGTGCAAGGAAAAATGAATCTTGGAAATCATTCACTCCGATGTATGCAGTTCAATGTCATCAAGTTCATCAAGCAGGTATGTATACTATGTTTCTTTTATTGATGATTTTTCTAGGAAGACATGGATTTACTTCATGAAGAACAAAGATGAAGTATTCAGCAAGTTCAAGGAATTCAAAGCCTTGATTGAGAACCACACTAAAAATAAGATCAAGACCTTTAGATCAGATAATGGTGAAGAATTCACATCAAATGAATTCAAAGAGTTATGCAAAGATTCAGGGATTAATAGGGAGTTAACCACTCCATATAATCCACAACAGAATGGAGTTATAGAAAGGAAGAATAGAACGATCATGGAAGCTGCAAGGGCTATGCTTCATGATCAATATCTTCCCATGCATCTATGGGCAGAAGCTGCCAAAACAACAGTGTAAGTACAATACTGTACTCCACACAGAGTACTCGAGAACAAGACACCTAAAGAAGTCTTTTCTGGCAAGAAACCAAAAGTCAGCCATCTCAGAATATTCGGCTATCCAGTGTAAATACACATTCCAAAAGAAAAGAGGACATGTTAGAATAATCAACCCATAGTTTACCCACTTAGACATTAATTCATTTATTTTTGTCTTATTTGCCTAGTTCATGTGTCCCACCTTGTGCAATTTGCTATTTGCCTATCCATAGAGGTCAAACTTGCCATCTTTGACTCATGTAGCACTTGGGAAAACCTTAGGAACCAAATTTTCTTTATTCCTGGCCTCCTAGGCGCCCTACTTCTTTTTTTTCTTTATTGCCTTCTTTTTCAGTGTTTTAAGGAAAAAGGAAAAGCTAGACTAGGTGAGGTTGACTTGTTTTTTGTCCTACACATCTTCCTCTCTTTTCTCCATGAAAAAGCATGTATGAGCTTCCATTCCACCACTCTTTAGCTTTCCTATGCCTTTTTTCCAATTCGTGAGCTCCATGATAGATTTGGGATCAACTTTTTACACCTATGGGGGATTTGCTTATTTTTGGTAAGCCTGCGTTATGCTAGATTTGGATGCTTCCTCATGCATTCGATTTCCTAATGTATTCTATTTATTCAGTAGCCTATGTTATTATAGGGTTGGCTATTATACACTCAGTTAATATAATTTTGTGTTACAGCTCCATATTCAGTCTCTCTTGTTAGCAATTTTGCATGATCAATTGATAATTGTTGTGGGTAAAATTAATCTATTGCTGGCCTAAATTTCTACATGGTATCAGAGCCATTGTAGGTTGTTACTCTCCTTCAAAAATTGTTTTGCAGGTTCGACATCAAGACTGGGAGCCTTCTACTAACAGCCGGGACAGATTTTCTAAAGCTATGGATTCACAGAAAACTATCTTGACTCCCTTCAACTATTTTGAATGGAAAGCAGAGATGGAGATATTTTTGAGAGCGAAAGGCCTCTACAGGGTGACAATGGCTGCAGAAGCAGAGCCCAATGCTGCTGCAGAGAAGATCAAATGGCACAATCGGAGAGATGAGGCCTATGGCCTCCTATGTCTCAGTATTTCCCGAGACCTCCTTTTCCATCTCGATGGATTAACTTCACCGGATCAAGTATGGGAGAAGCTTTCTGATCTTTTGGAAAGAAAGATGAGATGAGGGGACATTAGATCGAAAATGAGCTGATTTCTCTGAGTCCCAGTAGTTTTGAATCCCTGCAGCTATATTTCTCCAAGTTCAAAGCACTAGTTTTGCAGCTGAAGCGGTGTGGTATCGAAAAGAAAGATGATCAGCTCGTATTGGCCATCCTCTCGAAGCTAGGACCTGACTTCTTAGTCTTTGTTTTGACCTTCTATGCCACAAAACTCACAGCTCGAACCTGGAAGATGCCTAGCCTTGCAGATTTCATGGAATCTCTCACACAAGAACAAGACAAGCTGGTGATGATGGGCACCATCAAACCATCCAAATATCAATCTTTGATTGCTGGAGATTCGAGGGTGGATTCAAAAAGAAAAAAGAAAGCTAAAAAGCCACCTGAGCAAAAGAGAGACAAGAATCAGTCTCTAGAGGATCAACAAGGTCCCAAGAAAAATACCCAGAAGAAGAAAAATAAAGGTGAAATGAACAAGTGCTCATACTGTTCGAAGGGCAATCACACTGAAAGCTCTTGTATGAAAAAGCATATTGATATGCTGACCCAAATCCTGGAGAAGAATGGCATCTCCCTTCCAGAAATCTCAAAGAAGAGAGAAGGAGGATCAAGTTTCGATGACAGAGAGAGAGTTCATGCTCTAGTTGCTAGCACATCAAGCTCACCCAGTTTTATCATAGACTTTGGAGCTTCAAGACACATGGTTTCAACTAAGGAGGCCTTCTCCTCACTGGATATGTCAAAAGCACCATCTATTGTACTGGGAGATGACTCTCTCACTGAAAGCAAAGGCAAAGGAAGGATAGATCTTGATCATGGTCAGTTCAACAATGTGCTGTATGTCCCTGGTCTCGCCTCCAACCTCCTATCAGTGTACCAGATGACCC
>LPNX010622769.1:188234-227341 GCA_001517045.1 Pseudotsuga menziesii
AGACTGCAGAGCAAGCAAAACTCCTTTCCTTCCAGGAGTGAAGCTGGAGGAAGATGATTCTCCACCGATGGTAAACAATACACTGTATAGGAAATTGATTGGATGTTTATTGTATCTGACACATACTCGAACTGATATTTGTTATGCAGTAAGTGTGGCTTCTATATTCATGGATCAGCCTCATGAGATCCATTGGAAAGCAGCCAAAAGGATCCTAAACTTTGTTCAGGGAACAAGGACACATGGGATCTTCTATAAGGAAAAATCTGATCTTGAGTTGATTGGATTTACTGACAGTGATTGGGCAGGTGATAGCACAGAAAGAAAGTCCACTTCAAGATATGTGTTCATGCTTGTAGAAGGGCCAATCAGCTGGTCAAGTAAGAAACAGAGTGCCATTGCACTCTCATCTACAGAAGCTGAGTACAGAGGAGTTTTTAATGCAGCAACTCAGTGTTTATGGTTGCAGGGTTTACTTGGAGAGTGTGGTTTCAAACCTGAGTACTCAACTACCATCTACTGTGATAACCAGAGTACCATTTGAATCTACAAAGATCTAGTTCAGAAGCAGAGAACCAGACACATTGAGATTCACATGCACTACATCAGAGAGCTTGTGCATGATGGCACCATTCACCTACTCTTCTGTTCATCTTCAGAACAAGTAGCTGATATCTTCACCAAATCATTTTGTGAGAATACCTTCAGTAATCTCAAATCACTGCTGGGGATTACTAATCATGCTGTAAAGGAATGAGTGGAGACAAGATTCTACAAATTTTTTTTATAGTCCATGTTTAAGGGAGGATTTTCCCAAGTTGGTTTTGCCTCTTTCCTTCGTTGTATGGACTTGCAGTATGTAAAAGGGTGACTAAGCCTTGTTGCTAGGCCCTATATTTTTTATTTATTACTCATAAAGTCAGGCTTAAGGGGGGGTTTTAGAATAATCAACCCATAGTTTACCCACTTAGACATTAATTCATTTATTTTTGTCTTATTTGCCTAGTTCATGTGTCCCACCTTGTGCAAGTTGCTATTTGCCTATCCATAGAGGTCAAACTTGCAATATTTGACTCATGTAGCACTTGGGAAATCCTTAGGAATAAAATATGCTTTATTCCTGGCCTCCTAGGTGCCCTTCTGCTTTTTCTGCTTTATTGCCTGCTTTTTCAGTGTTTTAAGGCAAAAGGAAAAGCTAGACTAGGTGAGGTTGACTTGTTTTTTGTCCTACACATCCTCCTCTCTTTTCTCCATGAAAAAGCATGTATGAGATGCCATTCCACCACTCTTTAGCTTGCCTATGCCTTTTTTCCAATTTGTGAGCTCCATGACAGATTTGGGATCAATTTTTTACACCTATGGGGGATTTGCTTATTTTTGGTAAGCCTGCTTTATGCTAGATTTGGATGCTTCCTCATGCATTCGATTTCCTGATGTATTCTATTTATTCAGAAGCCTATGTTATTATAGGGTTGGATATTGTACACTCAGTTAATATAATTTTGTGGTACAGCTCCATATTCAGTCTCTCTTGTTAACAGTTTTGCATGATCAATTGATAATTGTTGTGGGTAAAATTAATCTATTGCTGGCCTGAATTTCTACAGGACAAAGTTAGATCCTCTAGAAAATAAGGGTATATTTGTAGGATACTATGAAAGATTGAAGGCTTACAGAATATACTTCCCAGGATTCAAGAAGATCAACATCAGCAGTGATGTAACATTTGACGAAGACTCAGCTTACAACAAATCTAGAAAGAGGCCTGCTGAAGAACCTAAAGAAACAGAAGCACCCAAAATTCATGACACAACCATGAACGAAGAAAGTCAAGTAGAAGATCAAGAATTAGAAGAATCTCAAGAACATGTAGATCCACCTCAGGAGAAGAATCCTCATAAGAGGAAACCTACTTGGGTAGGAGAAGCTATCCAAGGTGCAGAAAAATATAAACCAATATTTATGGCTCGTGTCTTCTCCCAGAAAGAAGGAATAGATTATGAAGAAAATTTTGCACTTGTAGCCAGATACACTTCCATCAGATCAGTACTTGCTTTGGCTGCAGTAATGAAATGGAAGATACACCAAATGGATGTCAAGACTGCTTTCTTGAATGGTGTAGTGGAAGAGGAAGTATATGTGGAGCAGCCACTCAATTTTGAGACACATGACAGGGAGTCTAATGTGTGTAAAGTGAAGAAATCCCTATACAGTTTGAAACAGGAACCCAGGACATGGTACGATAGAATTGACAGCTTTCTATCTAGTTTGGGCTTTACCAAGAGTAAAGCAGATTCCAACCTTTACTACAAGGTTGAAGATGACAACCCAGTGATGCTCCTACTGTATGTAGATGATCTATTTGTAACAGGTATGGATGGGTTGATTGCTGATACGAAGAGGAAGCTTATTGCCGAGTTTGAAATGAAGGAATTGGGTATGATGCATTATTTCCTAAGAATGGAGGGGTGGCAAAATGCAGATTGAATTTCCCTGGGGCAAGGGAAATATATGGTAGAGATCCTAAAGAGATTTGAGATGATGGACTGCAAGGCCATGACCACACCAATGGCATCAAAACTGAAACTATTGAGTGATGCTTCATCAGAAGCGGTTGATGCTATGATGTATCGTCAGATGATTGGGTCCTTGATGTACCTGACAAACATGAGACCAGATATTTGCTTTGTTGTGAACACCTTGAGCCAGTTCTTGATAGATCCGAGACATGTTCACTTGATTGTTGCAAAGCATGTTTTGAGGTACCTGAAGGGTACAGTTGATTATGGGATCAAGTATGAAGTGAATCAGAAGATTAACCTAGAGGGTTATGTTGATTCAGATTGGGCGAGTAGTGCCATCGATAGGAAGAGAAATTCAGGGTATTGCTTCAGTATGGGATCAGGTGTGATCTCTTGGTTTAATAGGAAGCAATCCTATGTGGCACTAAGTATGGTTGAAGTAGAGTATGTCGTAGCTTGTTCAACTAGTTGTGAGGCAGTATGGCTGAGGAAGCTACTGTCTGATTTATTTGATCTTTGGTTAGATGCTACTTGTATATACTATGACAACCAAAGTTGTGTGAAGTTGACGGAGAACCTGGTGTTCCATGACAAGTGGAAGCATATTGAGATCAAGTATCACTATATCAGGGATAAGGTGCAGAGAGGAGTAGTGAAGCTCTAGTATGTTGTGACAGACGAACAGATAGCTGATGTGTTGAAGAATCCATTGGCCAAAGTGAAGTTTGAGTACTTTAGGGAGAAGCTTGGTGTTCTCCAGATTGAGATTCCCTCCAAAGGGAAGTGATGAGTCCATGAGCCATTCTAACATGGTGAGAGGATTAGGTTCCTTCCATCATTAGATGTAAGGGCTGGGCCATTCTGTCATGGTGAGAGGATTGGTTCCTTCCATGTCAGATATGAGTGTTGAGCCATTCTGATATGACTGTAGGATTGGTTCCTACATGATCAGATATAAGAGATGTCTCCATTTTTTGAATGGAGTTACTTGGTCAGTTACTCAAAATACATAGTCTAGGACCGAGGGCCATTCTGATATAACTATGGGATGTAGTATCACATGATCAGATATAAGTACAGGGCCATTCTAATGTGATTGTGGGATATGTTCCCACTTGATCAGATCTAAGGGTTGTTCCCATTCTCTGAATGGAGGCACCTAGTCAGTTACCAAGAATCCTCAGTCTAGGACTAAGAGCCTTTCTGATGAGTCAAGGTCAGATGTAAGGGCTATGCCATTCTGACATGGTGAGAGGATTAAGTTCCTTCCATGGTTAGATGTAAGGGATGTGCCATTTTGACATGGTGAGAGGATTAATTTCCTTCCATGGTTAGATGTAAGGGCTGGGCCATTCTGACATGGTGAGAGGATTAAGTTCCTTCCATGGTTAGATGTGAGGGTTGGGCCATTATGACATGATGGTGGATGTGTTCCTCTCACGGTCAGATGTGAGTGTTGGGTGTGCATTTCTTACAAGTCAAGGTCATATGTAAGTGCTGGGTGGGCCATTCTGACTTAGGGTCAGATATAAGTGGTGAAGAAGACCTGGATGGAGGCTAGGCCTACAACTAGCATGAAAAAGGGCTATCTCTGTAGAAATTCCCATGACGAGAAGAATCATGAGATAGCACCAGTGATGATCTAGATCGAGTAATGATCCATATCGAGTGAAGATCCAGATCGAGTCATGATCTAGATCCATTGATGATGATCAAGCAGTGATGATCTAGATCTAGTGATGATCCAGATCCAGTGATGCTGATCTAGCAAAGATGATCCAAATCGAGTGATGATCTAGATCCAATGATGATGATCCAGATCGAGTGATGATACAGATCTAGATGAAGATGACTTGAATATGAAGATGACTTGAAGATGAATATGAATTGAAGATGGCGAGAACTCGATGATGATCCAGATGATACAGAGAAGAAGACTTGTGCTAATAAATTTTGTCGAGCGAATACCTTCCTATTTAAAAAGGAGTGTTGATGTAATTGTAACTTTGAAATGTATTCACTTGTATATCTTATGTATTGTTCCCCGATGTTCATTCTGGGATGTGTTTGTAATGTAATTGAGTCATGTCATGCCCCAATATTCCGATTGGGAGTTTCTATAATGTAAACAAGTCATGTCAAGTCATTGTGGGTAACCCTCCTATTGATCAAGGGTTAAAGTCCCCGTAGTTCCAGGGCCCTAGGGTTATTAGAATCTCCTAGTGAATTCATCCCTAGTGAGTTATTGTCAAGTCAGGAATTAGTATAAATAGAGAGTGAGCCTCTCTATTTATCACACACTCACTCACACTCAGTTGTAGCGCATAACTAAGGGAGAAGAAGTTGCTGGGGATAGAAATAAAGAGACTACTATTGTTGGGAGATCATCTTACTATTTTTTGGTTTTACTTTTGGTGCTGATTCTATCTCTGAGGAAGTTGCAGTTTTTTCTCCATTTATGGTTTCCCCGAGCAAAAACATTGTGTTCATTGTCTCTTGTGTTTGATTGCTGTACTTTTCATTCTCTCAGTTAAAGATCCTGACATAATGCTAGCTTGAATGATAAAATTCTAAAAATCCACAAACTAATTTCCAAATAGAGATGGTGAATCAATGGTTGGAAGGCTACTTGAGGAACTCTATTTGTGGGCAGCAAAAAGCATGGATAAAATGGTTGCATTTGGGTGAGTGTTTCTACAATACTACTTTTCATTGTCCATTGGCATCTACCCTTTCAAATAAATTTACAGTTATGATGCATCCACTTTTATTGAACAAATTTTTGGTGATAGTATATCTCCAAAGGATAAGGATTTGATTGAAGATAGTCAAGAAATTTTGAAGGTTTTGAAAGATAACTTGCAGTTTGCCCAAAATTAACAAAAACAATATGCATACAAAAATATAGTGGAGAGGAACTTCCAAGTGAATTACTTGGTATATTTGAGGTTTCATCCCTACAAACAAACCAACATAAATGGTAAAGGTTCAGAATATATCAAACCAAGGTTTTATGGTCCCTACAAAGTGATTCGAAAAGTTGGAGAAGTGGCCTATGAATTGGAGCTTCCCATAGGAAGTAAAATTCATTATCTATTTAATGGTTCATATCTAAAGAAGGTTATAGGTTAGAATATGTAAGTTTAGGATACATTACCTCCTTTGGATGATGAAGGACAACTTTCTCTCAGTTCAAAAAAAATATTGAAAACAAGGGAAAGAAGGAAAAGGAGCAGAACAATAAAAGAATACTTGGTACAATGAAAGGATTTTCCTAATGAGGAAGCCACTTAGGAAGATGAAATTTTTTTGTAGCATCCAAACTTGGAATTTATTGAGGACAATAAATATTGGGTGGGGAGAACTATCATGTCCCCATCCCAATGAGACTATTATTTAGCAATTTTTCACCCACCTACTAGTTCCATATGTTGGGGAGGAGGCATTAAATATTGCAGTAAGGGAGCTATGATACCCAAGAGAAGCTTAGTTTTTCATTTACATATTAAATAGGGTTGTATAAATAGTAATATAGATAAAATAAATTTGTTTCTTCATGAATACATTTGGAGGTTCATGGAGACCTTGGGTGGCTAGATTCTTCCTTATACATGTCATGGCTTAACCCCAAATTCAAAATTATGAGTAATGGAACATTATTGGAAGGTGAAGAGGTGTCAAGTAACATTTAATGATACCAAGGATTCAAATAGGTGAAGAAGATTAAATCTCCATGGAAGAGGAAGATACTAGGAAGAAACTAGGTGCCACTTGGAGAGACATTCCCTTTGCTTTATGACAACAATGATGGAAGATTCTATGAAAAATAAGAACTGATTACATAAATTATTATAGAACTATGGAAATATGACATGCCATGGATAAAAATAGCCTCTAATAGGGTGCACTTGGTGTTGGCGCAACCCACCAACAAAGCCTCGTCGACAAGGGTTCTAGCTCTGTCGACGTCCTACAGCACTATCTCCCTAAGCACCGGCCTGAACAGGTTTTACCCTACCCAGCAACATCTATGAAGAAGACAAGGTCTCACTCGAGGCGTTCAAGGGAGATATGTCAGAACCAAGTTTTTGACAATGGGAAAGGAGGACATGGGGATCCGATTGGGGGGAACCATGACTTATGCGATCACCGTATATTATCATAGCATTAATCATCATACCGCATTCAACAGTCACAAATATTTAATAGATCACATTAACAGAGTAAGGAGAAACTAACTCTCATCATTGTATCAGAATCAGAATCATAGCATCATAACAGATCTACATAAATCTCATTGCATCATTATAACAAAAAGCAATACTGCCGCATCATAACATATAACATATAGGGATTGAACTGTATTTAGCACATATTATACTAATCCTGCACAAATATGCCACATTACACAATAATTCTCCAAAATCGGAGAGTGCATCAAAAGAAACCTAGACAAAATCGCAGTCAAGACAAAACAATCTCTAGCTCAGAGTGCGGCAGTTGCAATGCCAAAATCATGCCTGTTTATTGTTACAAAAATGGATCTATAAATAGGCTTATGCCTTCACCACAAGGGTCCACTATTAACTAATTTCTAACCGCTACTGACCTATTACAACAAAATTGGGCCCACATATACATAAAATATTCAAAAAGTGGTTACTTCTCTGCTCATTGTGCTAAATGGTCCTTGCACATTGTCGCGTGAGCTTACACAGCTTCTGCGATGCTACGCAACTCACTCACCCCAACCCCTTGCCAACAGGTCCCCAACATAGTTTTGTGGCTTGTCCTCGAGCCATGTCAAGTTGACAAGGTCTATGCAACAGTCTTATCCTTAAAATTGGTAAACTATTGGGCAATGTCTCGAACTTGGAGCTGCACTTTAGCAACGGTATGCTAGAAATTACTCACTATTTGCTGGACCAGGTGCTCCTCAGTAGCCTTGTTGTTGACCATTTGTCGACTCTCCTGAACAGCCTGAAGTGTGGTGATAGATTTAACAGCCAATTGACTGTGAAGATCTTGGAATTCATCGAGCTGCTTGCGACACTTTTGTTGGTGCTCTTAGGCATGGGTAGCGCGTTGCTGAATATCCTTCAGTTCGATGGCCCAGGTGATTTGTATCATTAGCAGCATGGCCTTAAGCACTGACTTCAAATTTGTCAATTGACCCTCTTCTTCCTGCACGTGCATAGTGAGTTGGTCCAGCTGTTCATCCTAAACAATACTCTTCCATAACTACGTGGTTTCCTCCATAATAGCTTTGGCCTCTTGCTCCATGTGGCCAAATTGAGTATAAATTTCCTCGAGGGAGGCCTTACGCTCCGCAACTTGCTCTTGCGGGGTAGTGGGTTGTGCTTGATCCTGAAGCACCAAGTTATGGTCCTGAAGTTGAACCAAGGTCTACCCCAATCACTGGGCCTTCTCGACTGGGGTGAGCTTGGTGGTGGCATCAAACATGTCCTGATAGGCTGTAGATATAGCCTTCTCTAATTCACTAGACCGCGCACACAGCTGCACTCACTCTACAATCAAGTGATACTGCTCCTTCTTGAGATTCATAATCTCTACAATAGTCTTCTACTGCATCTCAACATGTGCCCCCTTGAGTGTGTTTATTTTTTGTAATTTTTCTTCGTCCAACTGCACACAGACCTAGTGCAGCTCTGTGACATCCTTCTTTAGTTGCTCAGCAGAATCTTGGGCTTCAACATAATCCACCATCAATGTCGCCAACTCCAGTGCGGTGCCATGCTGCAACTCAACCAATTCTGTAGTGGACAACTTGTTTAGGTCCAGAGTCACGCTATATATTGGGTCCAACTAATGAGAACCTTCTACAGTGCCCATGTCGATCGAAGTTGGGGAAACTTGCATGTTCCCAACTTGAGGCTCAATGCTGATCGACGGCCTATCCTGCAATAGAGGTTGTGCCGATGGTTACTTGGAAACAATATCAAAAATGGATTCGAGCTTAATTCTTACCGTGCCAAATTATTCCTGGTTTGATTTGTGGATTTTCGTAGTTGTAGCTATAGAGGAATCCATGACGTCCTTGATAAGCCGATGTAATTGATCTTCGAGTCCAGATTTAGTACCTCTGCCAGCCTCGTACTCCTGTCTCCATTTGGTGTGAGTCCCCTCCCGCATTTGCTGTGCTACGTCTTCAGGTTCCATGGATGACTCATTGTTAGAGTCATGGGTGCTTAATTTTGGTGGGATAGGGTCTTCAGGGGATTCTGGGGGTATCTCCTTATCTAACTCCTCATTACTCACTGGGACGCGCTAGTCACTCAGCCATTCTTGCACAATCATGTCCAAATCTTCCGTGGTAATATTGTAAGGCAATGGCAGCCACTGCTTATCAGGATCCTGCCTAGCCTAAATATGAATGGAGTGGGGTCCAACCGCAAACCGAATGATACTTTGATACTTGGCCACGGTGCAGGGAGAGATTCTTGGAATAGCTACAGCGACCACCTAGAGTGCATCCCAATAGATCAATAAATGAATTACACAATCTGTTTGGCAACTGGGTTCTTCAATCCACCACAAGTTTTGATAGCGGGCACTGTGGAAAAACTTGGTTGCCTCAACTGTCATTGACTGGTAGTCCTTTGGCTCCATCCAAGCAACTAGGGCGATGAGAATCAAAAGCCAACTATAAGAAAAGGGGTTCCTACTCTGAGTAGCGAGTGCATCTACGAGCAAATGATTTAACAAAAATAACGACCATTTCATCTGAACTCCCTCCGCACATTTCTGATCACATGTGACAACTCCCGAATTACATTGCATAGGTCGATTGCCACAGACAACTTTGCTAGCCAGAATTCTAGCACCAATTTGCACAGTCTGCGAGTTGATACTGTTGATGTGATAGACACAACCATCCCATTGTAACCTAAAGTGCTCCTTCATCTGCTTTGCAATTCTTTTGTCCATATCTCATCTACAAATATATTGCGCTAGGTCCTCCCCAGCCTTAGGCAACCGAGTAATGTGGGAAATTAAGTCGACAGTAACCAAGATCAACGTAGTTAGCCAAAGCGTCCCTCCATGGAAGCATGCCAATAGTTTCTTTACAAATGCACACACTTCGTTCAAATGATCAAAGTGGGGCATATTTATGAGCCCCAACAATCCATATTTCTCTAAGTCACTAGTCCATGGCTTTGGAATTCGCTGAATGGGGCCACCAAGCGCTGTGGTAATGGACTCGTAGGGATTGTCCCAGAAATATTTAAGCAAAATCAAGTGGGACCATTTGTTGGAGCAACCCATGGACAAAGCCTTATTGACAGGGGTTCCAACTCTATCGATGTCCTACAGTACAATCTCCCTGGGCATCGGCTCAGACAGGTTTTACCCTTCCCAACAACGTCTACGAAGCAGACAAGGTCTCACCTGAGGTGTTCAAGGGAGAGTTCTCAGAACCGAGTTTTCGATAGTGGGGAAGGAGGACATGGGGATCCAACTGGGGGGAACCATGACTTATGCGATCAACCTATCTTATCACAGCATTAATCATCAGAATGCATTCAACAGTCACAGACATTTAACAGATCGCATTAACAGAGTAAGGAGAAACTAACTCGCATCATTGTATCAGAAGCAGAATCATAGCATCATAACAGATCTACATAAATCTCATTACATCATTATAACAAAAAGTATTTCTGCCACATCATAACAGATAATATATAGGAATTGAACCATATTCAGCAAATATTATATTAATCCTGCGCAAATATGCCATATTACACAATCCTTCTCCAAAATCGGAGAGTGCATCAAAAGAAACCTAGACAAGATCGCAATCAAGACAAAACAATATGTAGCTCAGAGTGCGCCAGTTGCAATGCCAAAATCATGTCTATTTATCATTACAAAAATGGATCTATAAATAGGATTATGCCTTCACCTCAAGGGTCCATTATTAACTAATTTCTAACCGCTACTGACCTATTACAACAAAATTGGGCCCACATATACATAAAATATTCAAAAAGTGGTTACTTCTCTGCTCATCATGCTAAATAGCCCTTACACGGTGCCACGTGAGCTTTCACAGCTGCCGCAATGCTACGCAAGTCACTCTCCCCAACCCCTTGCTAACACTTAGGGTTTGGTAACATGAATTCGAATTTGGAGGAAGATGAAGGGATGAGGAGAAGGACAAGTGTCACGGGGGTTACTAAACATCAAGTATGAGTTGGAGGAACCATATGGGAGGGAATTATACCTTGGAATACTTTAATAAGGTTATAAAAATATGTCACGTGGAATTATAATGGCTTTTGATCATTTTATAATTTCCCTTTGGAATTTTGGAAAGCACTAGCTTGTCCATTGCATAGTGAGTGCTCACTTGCCCTACTAGTGAGTCAATGTCGAGAGAGTTAGATTATCATCCAAATTGGTTATTGGAGAGGCCACTATGAAATTCCATTTGTATCTCAATGGAGTGTGTTTATTTCATATAGGAGGCTCTACAGTTCATCACCCATCTCTCTTCCCATTCTCTCAATCCCTACTTCAATATTCCCATGTTTCTCTATGATGGTGCACTTGCGTGAATGGTGGTTTTCTATTGTTGAATTTAGTTGATTCCCAAGAATGGGTGAATTATTTATGTATATTTAATATGTCTCCCATACTCTATGTAAGTCTAAATTAACAGAAATTCATATGCAAAAATGTCCACATTTTTAAGCTATGGTGTGACTAGTTTCCATGTGTTGGTTTCCCATTTCAATGGAGCTGTATATATAAATTGTGTTGAGTATTTTATCCGATTTTATATGTTTTTGGTGAGATATTGATATGATTTTAATGTTATACATTCCTTATTCTCTATTCTGAACCATTACATATACAATTTATGAGTCAAAGTTAAGCTATTACAAGTCATTTCCCTTAAGCAAATATCACTGAATATATGCATTCGAATATTCAAAGATTTACATATGTTTTGAAGAACTCATAACCAAACCAAATGAAATTAAATGAAGTCTGATATGAGTCCCCATAATATTTTTTACAATTTGGGAGGTCCGCATAGGCGTTACAGAGCCAATTACACTCACACCCAAGGGGGAATCACACCACGATTTACTAGTAATTTTACCACTTTTTCCAATGACCCAAAATAAACTGAAGATATATATAAAATATTATAAAGTGACCATATATTCCATTTAGTGTTCCTAAGACTCACCATATCAGTCTCTTCCAAATTTGAGGCCCTCTTGTTCCATTCAAAACCCCTAGATTCAAGACTAGTTAGTGCAATTTTTCCCCAAATTCTGCCTTTGTTTGGAATTTTCAAATTGGGTTATTACAATTTTTCTTCCCCTTTTGTAGATTATTTTAAATTTATATTCCAACATCTTTTTCAACCATTTTTTTTGCTCTTCAGAAGATAGCCTTTGTTCCAAGAAGTATTTAAGGCTATCATGATTAGTTTTAATCTTGAAATGTCTCCCTATAAGCTAGAGGCACAATTGATTCAAGCTATGTAGTATCTGCAACATTTCCTTCTCATAAATGTCATTTTTTATGTTCTTTCCCTTGATTGGATGACATGTGAAGGAAAGAGGGTGTCCTTCTTGCACTAGTATAGCTCCAATTCCATTTCCTAAAGCATCACATTCCATAAAAAACGTTTTTGTGAAGTATGGTGTTGCCAAAATAGGAGCTTTAAACATGGCCTCTTTGAGTTGTTGAAAAGCTTGAGAAAATGCATCTTTATTTAGTAACATTGTTAAAGGAGATGCTATTCTTCCATATTTATGAACAAACTTGTGGTAGTACCCTGTTAGATCTAAGAATCCTCAAAGATTCTTTAGGGTTTTGGGAATCAGCTAGTCCATCATGTATTTAATTTTGTTAGGGTCTACCTTTAGACCTTCATGAGATACAATGTGACGCAAATACTCTACCTCCTTTGTCCCAAAGAAACATTTTGAGGGTTTTGCATATAGTTCTTGCTCCTTTATTAGTTGTAGTACCGTGTCAACATATTGAACATTTTCCTCCCAAGATTTTTAATAGATTAGTATATCATCAAAGAATACCAGCACAAATTTTCTAAGGAAATGAATGAAAATATAATTCATCAATCCTTGAAATGTGGAAGGTGCATTTCTAAGACCAAATGGCATGACCAAAAATTCATAGTGACCTTCATGAATTCTAAATCATGTTTTAGGCATGTCTTCATCCTTCATTCGAATCTGATAATACCCCAAATGAAGATGCAACTTTGTGAAGACAACTGCTCCATGTATTTCATCTATCAATTCATCAATGAAGGAAATGAGAAATGTATCTTTAATGGTGATCTTTTTGAGCTCTCTGTAATCAAGAACATATGCCATGATCCATCTGGCTTAGGTACTATCACCACTAGTTACGCGTAATAACTTTGGCTAAGCCTAATGATGTCATCATGTAACATTTTAGCAACCATATGCTCAATTTCACTCTTCTATAGTTATAGGGATGTCGGTAAGGTCTGATTTTAGGAGGAACACTGCTTGGAATTAAGTGGATAGCATGATCACATTTTCGAATAGGTGGATTTCCTCTCGGAATATATTCAAATACATTGGAGTGCTTATTAATGACCTTTTGGATATTTGGGGAGATAGAGAACTTTGAGGTTTGAACATCTAATGAGCATAATCAACTACACCTTGATGTCCCTCTTTTTAACAACTTTGTCACACCATTTAAGCTTATCACATTGCCTAGTTTTTCTATGGTACCATTTAAGTCATATTATTTTCCTTCCCATGAAAATTTCATGAAAAGTTTTTAAAAATTAAAAGCCAATGTTCCCATTGATTGTAACCATTGGACACTGTTGACGGGCCGAATTGGCACAAGTGTCAACCAAGAGACAACCCAATCCAAGAGTTCTCAAGATGCTCTCAGTCGTTGGGTAGCTGTCCCTGATGGGATTAAGGCCCCGTTGCCTTTCCTAAATTATTCCTAGCTACAAGAGAAGACCTCCAAAAGGAAAAATAAACCACTGTTTGTTAATTAGATCTACGCTATACCTACGAATGTACAAGTAAAACTAATTGATCTGATTGCTAATTAATTGATATATTACAAAATTAATCACTGAAAATTAATCTACTCAATCAGTTAATTCATAATACAAGAATAAATAGTTAACTGATATTAACATGCTCAATGAATTACAAAGAGGAATACATTATAAACACATGTACACTAATCACAAAATCAGAAAATAATTTTAACAGTGGTATAAATATAGAAATCTGATTCAATGGATTTTTAATAAAATAATTAAAAGAAAACTATTAACATACTCTAAATCCTATCCTGATCAGGAGCGTAGAAAAACATTAACCTGGAATCAAATTGCCAATAAGGCTACTGTGCTAATAATCTCGAAAATATCCAAAGGGAATTTAGAATTTAAACAAGATCACACAGTAAACACGTATATCACATATATTTGATTACAATATCAAATTTACAACATGCCATATATTAGCAAATCAAAACCAGAGTAAATCAATAGATTAAATATGATGTATTTGCAAAATTCATCAAAGGAATTATGACAAAACATAAATACTGCAGAGAAAATGACAAGATCTAACAATATCATAAATACATTTGCTTAGTAAAAACACTATAGATATCACCAGTGAAGAGTACTGTAGCTGTTGACAAAAAATTGCCTCAAATCACAGAAAATAATTACAGTGATCTTCTCATGTCTTTTCTCCCACTATCGACCCCCCTATCCAATAATACATGTCTTCTTTAAATACAAGTTACTTCATATGAGGACAGTTCTATAAAACTGGAAACCATAAAATCAAAATCATAACCAATTTCGTTAAAAATGACAAATGCCTCATGTCATTTTTCTATATGCGTAATAATTTCTTGAAATTGGAAAGACTCTGTTTATAACACAAAATCGTAAAATCGACAAAGGCACTAATGATATAGTGACACCTGGGAAATAGTAATGCCAATCGATTTATTCCTCGATTATCCAGGGATCATCCTGAAGGTAAGTAATCATCAAAATCTGAGAAAGAGCATCAACAACATCACCCGCAGCACTACACATAAAAGAGATATAATTAAAACATAAGTAAAAAAAACAAAATGAAATAAACTACATAATGCAAACAATCAATACATACCAATTCCTATAGCCAAAAAAAACTTGATTATCACTTGATTATAACTTCAAACCTGAAACCGATAATAAGTGCACCCAAAGCATTATAGATTAACAGGGGCATTAAACACCTGAATATTTACACCAATTTCCGCATTCTGCGAATGCCCTTTGAATTGCATCAGAGTGATCTGTGCATTCAATTCACGGACGTTCTCCTCGTTCTTATGACTCTTGTTTTGGAGTTTCATGACTCTATGAATTAACCTATTCTTATGGTTCTTAAGATGGAGAAGACACTTATCACCTGAATCAACCTTCTCTTTCAGCCTTAAATTCTCAGCTCTGATAACATCATCACATGTCACCATTTCGGTCAGTTCTATTTCCATCATGTGTATTTTATCTAGCAGACAACTGACAAAGAGTGGGTGAATAGTTTCACCAATTTGATAAGACCTGGGTAAATTACCTTCCACGGACTTGCTCTTTGTTGGGGTATCGGCCACAGGGTCAACCTGAAGATCATTATTAGACACATGCGGGCTGCTATCCATAGGGTTTACGAAAGGCTCATGATCAACATCAAGACCATTATCAGGTAAAACAGTTTTCTCTTCTTCATCGTCAATCATGACTGTTTCAATATCAACATTATTTGTCACGATAGATTTACAAGCATTACCCTTATTCACCATACTCCTCGTAAACCTACCATTGACCTTAACATTCAGCCTTTTACCCTTCGGCTTGTAGGTATTCTCATTGTGTTTTGGCATAACCAGCGATAGATTTGAAGACTTCCTCATGTGCTTAGAAGGCACAGGAGTACCGGGACTACTTACAGGAGTAGGAACTGACTCATTGCAAATGCTAGGGCTTACACGGCCATCAGAGTTTGACACAGGCTTATGCACAGGTGAAGCCGAAGCTTGACCAGGCTCTTGATGCCTTAAACATTCTTCAGGACAGTCAAATTTACAATGACAGAAGGCCAAGAAACCATTTGACTCAATAAACTCATCCCACGACCGATTTTGCTTGGACAATTCCCTCTCTATTAAAATCCTCATGAGACCATGATGAAACAAACTGTGACTGAGATTCTTCAGCCCTTTCTTAATGGCCGAAGAGATCTTAAACATACTCTGAACTAGGTAATGAGGCAAATTAAGAGGAAAACCGATAAACATAGCCATCAACCGAAGGTGATAAATATAAGCCAAGGAGAGACGACCTTCACATCTCACATACCTATGGATAAGATCCAAGACTGGTCGCCACTCTTTCTTAAAGTATTTTCGGGACACACCAGTTCGGAACGACACATCTTGACAGGGATTCTTCAGCATTTGCCTCCACTCAGTCACCTCCATCTGTTTATACTTGAACCATCTTTCTCCTGTCAATGGCAAGCCAGTAGCCAGAGCAACTGAACACTCATCAACCTTGAATTGGAGGTCGGCTATTTTAACCCTAGAATCATCCAACGACAAAGCAAACAACCTCGTCACCTCCGGCTTCGAATCCGCAAACTTGCAAATGAATGGAAACCATTCGACTGCTTCCACCCTAGCTAACAGTTCAGGGTTTGAATCAAGAAGTTTCATGTCACTGGGTTCAACCCTAACCACAGGAGCCATAGTTGCATGTGCACATGCACGAAGCCGCACACAGAAGAGGTACCACAAATCAAAACACGACAGTGAGCTAAAGAGTGAACACTCAGGATGAAGGCCGAGCAGGAAACACAAGCAATGAAACCCAACTCTATGATAAACAAACTGTGACATGAGCAAACACAACCAATAACCCTACAAACTCGGCATGGAGGGGAATGATCACGCAGCGAGGCAATTGAGTAATGAAAAAGTGACGGCGAAAGCTCTAGATTAACTCATGCTGCCATTATTTATTCGGCATTATTGACATTAAACCACTCATCGTATACAACAGAGGTGTTGAACGAGAAGGAAGCCACGACATTGATCACGTACTGGCCATTCAATGTGATCGACAGAGTCAAGTAGAAATGCTATGATACCATATCACCCTCGCAGTAGGTAGATCGGAATTGGAGGCGACGACGTGAATTAATCTGACCATAAGAAATAAACCTATGTCACTCTTACCGTAGATTTGACTTAACCTTCGAAGGTGGCGAGCATGCGACATAATACAAACCATCAAACCAACACCAAACTTTGCAATATGGACCACATTATAAAAATCAACATTAAACAATTATGGTAATACTGAGTATGGTTCGGAGTCGAAAGGATGAACTTAGGATAAGGTATGTATGTATAAAATATTTGGCCTTTGATTTTCTAGGCCTTATCAAATTTACCACACACCAAACATCCATACCAATTAATTAATATTCAAATGAAGACTTATGGTGAAAGGCATAAAACTAAAGCTTATTTGCTAAATCGAAACGATAAATTCATCTAAATTAATGATTTCAAAGTAATGATTTTAATGTAGTGATTTATGTCCATTTAACCATAGTTCTCAAAGGTTGTAAAAACATATAATTTCATCGATTCAGCAGCTCGCGAAATGTCACCATTTCAATGGCTGTCAATTCTTCAGATTTGAAATGAGAAATTCAAACATTTCATCAAAACAAAATAGAATTTTGTTTGATGAAATATGTTTTTTAAGGCTGTTGGGTAGTGGCACAACAGATGGCGACTGACTGGGCGGAACAGTTATCTCTGATTTGTTAACCTGAAATCATGCAATCAAGAGATTAGATCCTTCATGTATGCCATCATACAAAAATAAAAATTTTAACATCTTAAACAGATTCATGAATTTTCAGATCTTTAGAAATTTACCAGAAATTTACACCTTTGATTATTTAAAAAATTTTAGTCTCTCACAAAAATAAGCCCAAACGAAGTAAAACATTAAATGGCTTGGTTTTAAGGAATAGAATCTCAATACCACAAGCATGGCCCTACTGCCAGCAGGCGTCTATAGCCTCGACAGGGTTGCTTCAAAGCCCCAAGGAATGCCAGGATCCCATCTGCTAGTTAGAGATATACAATTCTGGTTAGGTTGAACTATTACCATCATCTTTTTATTATTATTATTATATACTTCTGAAGGCCATGATTCTGGCTTGGTAACTAGATAGTAACCATGTTAGTAACCAATCTGCACCATAGTAAATAAACCGGCTTGTGATGAGACCTTTTATCCCTCAAAGTTTTCTGTCCAAGGGCAATTGTCCAGGCTTGGTGACCAGAAATGACAATGTTACTGAATGCAAACCTATCATCTTGAACATACCGGCTCGTAATGAGACCCTCTGTCCTTCATATTATTTTGAAAATATTCAAACCCAACCATGGCCAGAATGTAGTTATATTTAATCTACAATGAGATTGTCTTAGCAGATGGGGAGGCAAATCCAATTCTCTTTACGAGAAGGGATGGCGTAAAAGACTTAAATAGATAACTTCGACAAAAAACTTCCCTAATTCCTTTGGAAAAATCTTTGCAGAGACTCATACTATTGATTTGCATTAACATGATTTAAGAATTTCTGGTAAAATCTAGAAAGATGAAATCCTGTTCACTGTTTACGATGTAAAACAGTATGATAGTTTTCAGGATAGTAAGATCTTCGTGCATGATTTGTAGATCAACCACAGCACTTGATAAAAAAATCATCAGCTTGAAGTTTGATAAATTGACCAGAGTCAACAATACACAAATAAAATGACAAATGAATATGAGAAAATACTCAAAGCAAACAAGTAAAATGAACACACTAATAAAATCCACAAACCAAGAACACCACACATGGTATGTACAGGATAATCCCTTGGGGGGGATCAGCAAAAATATTTCTTGATGAGATGACCATTTACCGGAAGGTTCTCGATGTCTCCCTCCAGTGTCTATAACCTGAACGTGCTAGGACCAAGTTTTTCTGTAATAATAAATGGTCCTAGCCACAGGCATTGGAATTTAGTATGTTTTCCTCTATCTTCATGTTCCTTGTCCCATTTCAAAACTAGGTCACCTAATTCCAAATCCCTACTGGCTGATTTTCTATGATCAAACCAATGTATCACAGTCTTTTGATGTTGGCCAAACTTTTTCCTAGCTGACTCTCTTTCTTCCTCCAGTTTAAGCAAGGTATTGATTCGATGTTCCATGGCCGAACATGGTGTCTCATGTACTGATTGGGAAAGCTGTAGAGAGGGTAAGAATAGATGAGGAGGAAAAATAGCTTCCTTGCCGTATACCAGAAAAAAGGGAGAATTACCTATGGCATATTTGGGAGTCACTCTGTCAGCCCACAAGGCATTCGATAAGGCGTTGTGCCAATTTCTATGATGATTAACCACCGTTCTTTTCAGAATTTTGATTAAATTTTTATTGGAAGATTCAGCTAATCCGTTACCCTGAGGATAATAATTAGCTGAATATTTTAACTTTATGCCCTTTTCCAATGCATATTCCGTTAATTTTACAGAAGAAAAATAAGTTGCATTGTCAAAAATCAAAGATTCGGGAACACCAAACCTGGTGATAATAAAAGAGTCAAGGAATGATATCACCTGTTCTGAGTTAACCACTCGCAAGGGGATGGCTTCCACCCATCTAGTGAAATAATTGGTGGCTATCAGAATGTATTTGTGCTGCTGTGAGGAAGCTGGTGTAATTGGACCAACAATGTCCAAACCCCATTGTTGAAAAGGGACTTCAATGATAACAGGTTGGAGAGGTAATGCTGCTTTCTTAAGCCTACCACCTGCTCTTTGACACTCCTGACATTTTTTAGCAAAGGCATATGCATCTTTGAACAACGTAGGCTAGTAATAACCAGCTTTGAGTACTTTATGTGCAGTGGTTTCTCCGCCAAAGTGTCCCCTGGCTGGCCCTGCATGTAATTGAGACAACACATTATTAGCTTCATTTCTTTCTAAACAGCAAAGGAGGACCCCTTCAAAATTCTTTTTGAACATAATGTTATCAATTAGCTGATAAGGTACAGATCTTAATCTCAAAGCCCTTTTGTTACGTGAGTCTAAATGTTCAGGAGCATTCCCATGCAACAGAAAAAATTTAATATCATGGTACCAAGAATCAGAGGGGGCCGAGATTGGAAAAAATTCCCTTTCGAACATAAAATGTTCATCAAAGAAGTGCCAACCAGATTCAGAAATGTCTGAAGACCCAGCTGCCAACTTACAAAGTCCTTGCCCTCTGACAATCTTCAAAGGCTTGATTTCCAGGTCATACTCCTGAAGTGCTATGACCCAATGGGCTCGCTTTTCACCAAGGTCCTTCTGCACCAAAAGATTTCTGACTGCGAAATATGGCATAATGACTTTGGTATGAGACTTCAACAAATAAGGTCAGAAATGCTTTACTGACTTAAAGATAGCAAACGCTTGTTTGTCTACTTCTGGATAGTTTAGCTTTGCACCATTCAAACCAGAACTCGTAAAAGCAATGGGAGCTTCATTATTTTCCTGATTTTTCTGTGTTAGAACAGCGGCATATGAAGAGTCAGATGCAAACGTATACAAAATAAATGGTCTAGAGAAGTCCGGGCTTATTAAGGTAGGAGCTTCAGCAATAGATTTTAGTATATCATGAAAATATTGTTTTTCTACAGTAGACCATTTAAATTCAGGATCTTTCTTAATCATTTTCTGAAGTGGCCTGACAATTTCAGTGAACCCAGGAATAAATCTAGAAACAAAATTTATCTTCCCAAGAAATGACTGCATAGTTTTCTTTGAGTGAGGCATAGAAATATGTGCTATAGCCTGGGTACGTTCAGGGTCAATATTGATACCTTGTTTTGAAACTACAAAACCCAATAACTTACCTTATGTAACTGCAAAGATGGATTTCTTTGAATTCAGGGAGATCCCATATTTCCGGCAACGCTCAAAGACCCTTCTGAGATGTGTCGGGTGGTCAGCTCTATTTTTTGAAAAGGCAGTTACGTCGTCAAGGTAAATGACGACAAATTGCCCGATCGGGCCTCTGAACGCAATATCCATTGCCCTTTGAAACATAGCTCCGGCATTAATTAAACCAAATGGCATTTTCCTGTAGGCATAAGTTCCCCAAGGGGTTCTAAAGGTTGTTTTCAACTGATCTGATTTAGATACTAGCACTTGTTTGTATCCCGAAAAGCCATCTAAAAGTGAAAACATTTCAGATGTGGAGACCTATTGTAAGATTTTTTCCATTGGAGGAACAGGATAATTATCTTTTTCTGAAACCTTATTTAGATTTCGGAAATCGACGCATAACCTGATATCACCATTTTTCTTTCTGACGGGGACAAGGTTTGCCACCCACTAGGCATGCCACACCAAAAAAATTATTCTAGCAGTGAGGAGTTTGTTAATCTCTTTCTTAACAGCCGGTTCTAGGCTAGGGTGCATTTTCCTCAATTTCTGCTGGAATGGTTTAGCCTGTTCTTTCATGGGAATGACATGTTGCATTATGTTGGGATCAAATGTCTTGAGATCGTCATATGTCCAGGAAAAAATGTCCTTAAACTCATTAAAGAGCCGTATGAAGGCTTTTTTCTCTTGGGGAGTACATGTACTGCCCAGATTTACACATTGAGGGTTGTGTTCAGTGCCTAGATTTATAACTTCAGATCGCATAATGGAGCTGTTGGTCTTGCAGTTCCTTGCACCTTTAAATGTATCCTTTAGATCATAAAATTTCTCAAGTTTAATCACAGATTTAGGAAGGGTGCTGACCTGATTAAGAGATTCCTCAATTGTACAAGGCTTATGAATTATCGCAAAATTGTACATGTCTTCATCGTGAGTCATTTCATCGATGACTGCATCTTTGAAAGTATCCTTCATGGTCAAGAACTCGATTAACTGCTCGCCGTGGTCGAAAAATCTCCAATTGACAATGTTATCAGGTATGGAAGGTCTGAAAAGAAATTCAACAGAGAAAGAATCAGCAAGTATGCCTTCAGACGGAATTAACCTTGAAGCAACATTAGCTAACAGATCTGCTTCCTGGTTCAAATAACGAGGAATAGAATTTATGTTAAAAACTTCAAATGATAATAATAAATTCCATACCTCTGCCTGGTAATTTCTAAGATGTGCAGCAACGCAATGTATAGTGTTACGTACCTGTCTAACGATAATTTCAGAGTCCCCTAACACTACCAAAGCTTTGGCTCCTAGGTCAATTGCCTTTTTCATCCCTTGAATAAGAGCTTCGTATTCAGCAATATTGTTGGTGCATTCGAATTCCAACCTGCAAGCAACAAAGTACCTTTTCCCAAAGGGATCTATCAACAAGCACCCAGCTCCAGCTCCTTCCTTTGACTTAGACCCGTCAAAGTATAGAGACCAAAGGCCATCATTCAGATCCAAATGAGCAGTATTTGGAGTTGGATTTTCGTCAGAAACTTGTGTAAAATGGAAAACTTTGGAATGTTGTGCTGAGTGATGGACTGGTGAAGTTTCAGCTTCAAAGTTCCCAAAGAAGGAATCAGCCATGTAATTGCCCATTATGGTATCAGTAAATAGTACCGGCTCATTAGAATCGTCCAATTCGGTGACGGTGTGTTTCATATAATGTTCTCGATCTATTCGGACCTTGTTTGGATGACCATTATGAGATATCCATAAATGTGACCAGTCTGTTGCAAAGTATCCTTTCAATTTTTCAGACCAATATCTGCTAAGGAACAAGCCATATGCTTCAGGGATATCTGCAACAATTATGTCAATGATGAAATGGACCTGAGGGTTTGAAGCTAGTCTTATCAGTACTTCGTTCAACTTCCCCATCACCTTTACATTAGATCGGTCCAGTTGTACAATGCTAGTATCGCAAGGCACGGGGACTGCATTAAGTTTTTTACATACTGAATATGGCATGACATTCTTTGGGGCCCCTGAGTCTATCATACAATTATGTACTTTACGATTACAGATTTCAAACATAAGCAGGAAAGGAGGAGTTGAGGAATCTGATTTCTTACCTATGGACGAGGCATTGACTGAAGATTTTGTTGGGTTGTCTTTTGTAGAGGCAGTTTTACCATTTTTACCTAGAGAAACCCCTTGCACCATCTTATCTCGAATCACAGGCAGTTTGAAGATTTCATAGATACAAATGTTGGCTTTAATTTTTTTTAAGTCCTCAATCAAGTCATACTCTAAATCAAAAAATGGTGCTGACTTAGTATTTGAAGGTTGGGTTTTCGTCTTGACAGCTGAACTATTATCTGTAGCAGTTGTTGAAGGTTCCCCTGAGGGCTGATCATTCTTGCTTCTAGTATTGTATTGATGCTGGTTTATATTGACAACACCCACATCTTCATCATCAGTCAATTCTGATGTATCCAAGAAGTGACTGATAACTTGAGGAGGTTTTCCTTCATTGTCATTGTCTTTTTCTTGGGTATCTTTAGAATTCTGTCCTGAAGATTGAGTTTCATTTTCAGCTGATGTTTCTAAGACAGAGACTAATAATTTCAGGAAAGTATTAATTTCATCCACATTATTTGCCTCACGGGGTGGGATCTATCTAGGAGCTGCATTTTGGAAAGGTCTTCTAAAAGGTTGTCTAGGTGGTTCTTTATTGGGGGTGCTTTCAGAAGTACCTTTCTTTAAATCAATGATTTCATTAGACAGTTTTTTAATAACTCTTTGGAGGCTGTCTAGGTCTAATGAATCCTGACTCCTTTTCTCAGGAGTTGTGGTCTTGGAAGAATTCTCAGTCTTTTTCCAAAAGGAATATGCAGAATCAGTGTCTACTCCAGGGTTGGTCTTAATGGCAAACATGTCTTTCTCGACCTTGATGGCTTCATCGAAGGTTTCAGTGAGAGTGGGCTTGGAATCTCTCCTAACGAACATGGCCATAGACATAGGTAGAGATGAAGTATAAAATTCAATAGTGACATCTTCAGCCGGCCTTGAGGTAGCAAGAATTCTATTTCTTAGAGTTAGGAATCGCTAATTAAAATCTTTTACTTTCTCCTTGGTTTCCATACGAATCCTAGACAATTATAACACCAGGGTTGCTGAATTTTTATCGTCTCCAAACTTGTTCATGAAAGCCAACTCGAATTCATTCCAGTTGGTAATAGAACTAGGAGTCAGATAAAAATACCAAGTCGAGGCTTTACCCTCAAAGGTGTAAGGGAAAAGTCGACAGACTACATCTTCGTGTTCAACATCCAAAAGCCGAACTGCTAGCATGAATTTTTTCACATGATCTTCTGCAGGCTCTTTCTGCTCAGGATTGAACTTGGGTAATAATTTCTCAGGATGCTTAGGCAAAGGATGTTAATTACCTGGGACAGCAACCGCATCCTGAGCTAACCATGGCATATTGGCATTGGGATTGGGGTTTACACCTGCCATGTTCCTTGGTGTTGGAGGTGGTGAAGGTGGTGTTTGAACAACGTGAGGAGGTGAATGTGGTGGTGATGGTGGTCGACTAGACCCTCCTGTAGCAGGTGGTCCTGAAGAAGATGAAGGTTGGTTGGTGCCTATTAGAGACTGTTGTAATTGATGGTCAAGGAAGACACCTAAAGGTTTCTCTTGTTCTTCAGGCGCAGACTCAGTATGGTGAGTGTGAGGACGTCTGATCTGTGGAAGAGGAATTTCAGTAGGTTGGATTCCAGTAAGATTTGAATAGGCTCTCGTTAAAATCCTGCGGGATTCATTGATGGCCTATTCGAATTGGTCAAGTTCTTCAGATGGATGGGCACCGCTAGCATTGAACTGATGAATGAGAATTCGAATAGTATCGTTCAATGGAGTCTCATCTAATGATTGGAATGTTTGTGGTTGAAATGATGACTGTATTTGAGGGGTAATGGGCTGATTGATTTTATTAACAAGATTGTTTTCATCAGCCATTTTCTTAAGCTGGCCCTCCTTCTAGCGCCATTGTTGACGGGCTGAATTGGCACAAGTGTCAACCAAGAGACAACCCGATTCAAGATTTTTTGAGATGCTCTCAGTCATTGGGTAGCTATCCCTGACGGGATTAAGGCCCCATTGCCTTTCCTAAATTATTCATAGCTACAGGAGAAGACCTCCAAAAGGAAAAATAAACTACTGTTTGTTAATTAGATCTATGCTATACCTACGAATGTACAAGTAAAACTAATTGATCTGATTGCTAATTAATTGATATATTACAAAATTAATCACTGAAAATTAATCTACTCAATCAGTTAATTCATAATACAAGAATAAATAGTTAACTGATATTAACATGCTCAATGAATTACAAAGAGGAATACATTATAAACACATGTACACTAATCACAAAATCAGAAAATAATTTTAATAGTGGTATAAATATAGAAATCTGATTCAATAGATTTTTAATAAAATAATTAAAAGAAAACTATTAAAATACTCTAAATCCTATCCTGATCAAGAGCGTAGAAAAACATTAACTTGGAATCAAATTGCCAATAAGGCTATTGTGCTAATAATCTCGAAAATATCCAAAGTGAATTTAGAATTTAAACAAGATCACACAGTAAACACGTATATCACATATATTTGGTTACAATATCAAATTTACAACATGACATATATTAGCAAATCAAAACCAGCATAAATCAATAGATTAAATATGATGTATTTGCAAAATTCATCAAAGGAATTATGACAAAACATAAATACTATAGAGAAAATGACAAGATCTAACAATATCATAAATACATTTGCTTAGTAAAAACACGGTAAATATATATATAGATATCACCAGTGAAGAGTAGTGTAGCTGTTGACAAAAAATTGCCTCAAATCACAGAAAATAATTACAGTGATCTTGTCATGTCTTTTCTCCCACTATCGACCCCCCTATCCAATAATACATGTCTTCTTTAAATACAAGTTACTTCATATGAGGACAGTTCTATAAAACTGGAAACCATAAAATCAAAATCATAACCAATTTCGTTAAAAATGATAAAAGCCTCATGTCATTTTTCTATATGCATAATAACGTCTTGAAATTGGGAAGACTCTGTTTATAGCACAAAATTGTAAAATCGACAAAGGCACTAATGATATAGTGACACCTGGGAAATAGTAATGCCAATCGATTTATTCCCTGATTATCCAGGGATCATCCTGAAGGTAAGTAATCATCAAAATCTGAGAAAGAGCATCAACAACATCACCTGTGGCACTACACATAAAAGATATATAATTAAAACATAAGTAAAAAAAAAATGAAATAAACTACATAATGCAAACAATCAATACACACCAATTCCTGTAGCAAAAAATAACTTGATTATCACTTGATTATAACTTCAAACCTGAAACCAATAATAAGTGCGCCCAAAACATTATAGATTAATAGGGGCAATAAACACCTGAATATTTACACCATTTGCCGGATTCTGCGAATGCCCTTTGAATTGCATCAGAGTGATCTGTGCATTCAATTCATGGACCTTCTCCTCGTTCTTATGACTCTCGTTTTGGAGTTTTAGGACTCTACGAATTAACCTATTCTTATGCTTCTTAAGATAGAACATACACTTATCACCTGAATCAACCTTCTCTTTCAGCCTCAAATTCTCAGCTCTGATAACATCATCACGTGTCACCATTTCGGTCAGTTCTATTTCCATCCTGTGTATTTTATCTAGCAGACAACTAACAAAGAGTGGGTGAACAGTTTCACCAATTTGATAAGACCTGGGTAAATTACCTTCCACGGACTTGCTCTTTGTTGGGGTATCGGCCACAGGGTCAACCTGAAGATCATTATTAGACACATGAGGGCTGCTATCCACAGGGTTTACGAAAGGCTCATGATCAACATCAAGACCATTATCAGGTAAAATAGTTTTCTCTTATTCATCGTCAATCACGACTATTTCAATATCAACATTATTTGTCACGGCAGATTTACAAGCATTACCCTTATTCACCATACTCCTCGTAAACCTACGATTGACCTTAACATTCGGCCTTTTACCCTTTGGCTTGTAGGTATTCTCGTTGCGTTTTGGTGTAATCAGCGATAGATTTGAAGACTTCCTCATGCACTTAGAAGGCACAGGAGTACCGGGACTACTTACAGGAGCAGGAACTGACTCATTGCAAACGCTAGGGCTTACACGGCCATCAGGGTTTGACACAGGCTTATGCACAGGTGAAGCCGAAGCTTGACTAGGCTCTTGATGCCTTAAACTTTCTTCAGGACAGTCAAATTGACAATGACAGAAGGCCAAGAAACCATTTGACTCAATAAACTCATCCCACGACCGATTTTGCTTGGACAATTCCCTCTCTATTAAAATCCTCACCAGACCATGATGAAACAAACTGTGACTAAGATTCTTCGGCCCTTTCTTAATGGCCGAAGACATATTAAACATACTCTGAACTAGTTAATGAGGCAAATTAAGAGGAAAAGCGATAAACACAGCCATCAACCGAAGGTGATAAATATAAGTCGAGGAGAGACGACCTTCATAGGTCACATACCTGTGGATAATATCCAAGACTGGTCGCCACTCTTTCTTAAAGTATTTTCAGGACACACCAGTTCGGAACGACACATCTTGACAGGGATTCTTCAGCATTTTCCTCCACTCAGTCACCTCCATCTGTTTGTACTTGAACCATCTTTCAACTGTCAACGGCAAACCAGTAGCCAGAGCAACTGAACGCTCATCAACCTTGAATCGGAGGTCAGCTATTTTAACCCTAGAATCATCCAATGACAAAGCAAACAACCTCGTCACCTCCGGGTTCGAATCCGTGAACTTGCGAATGAATGGAAACCATCCGACTGCTTCCACCCTAGCTAATAGTTCAGGGTTTGAATCAAGAAGTTTCATGTCAGTGGGTTCAACCCTGACCACAGGAGCCATAGCTGCATGTGCACATGCACGAAGCTGCACACAGAAGAGGTACCACAAATCAAAACACGACAGTGAGCTGGAGAGTGAACACTCAGGATGAAGGCTGAGCACAAAACACAAGCAATGAAACCCAACTTTATGATAAACAAACTGTGACATGAGCAAACACAGGCAATAACCCTGCAAACTTGGCATGGAGGGGAATGATCACGCAGCGAGGCAATTGAGTAATGAAAAAGTGATGGCGAAGGCTCTAGATTAACTCATGCTGCCATTATTTATTCAGCGTTATTGACATGAAACCACTCATCGTATACAACACAGGTGTTGAACGAGAAGGAAGCCACGAAATTGATCACGTACTGGCCATTCAATGTGATCGACAGAGTCGAGTAGAAATGCCATGATACCATATCACCCTTGCAGTAGGTAGATCGGAATTGGAGGCGACGACATGAATTAATCTGACCATAAGCAATAAACCTATGTCACTCTTACCGTAGATTTGATTTAACCTTCGAAGGTGGCGAGCATGCGACATAATACAAACCATCAAACCAACACCAAACTTTGCAATATGGACCACATTATAAAAATCAACATTAAACAATTATGGTAATACTGAGTATGGTTCGGAGTCGAAAGGATGAACTTAGGATAAGGTATGTATGTATAAAATATTTGGCCTTTGATGTTCTAGGCCTTATAAAAGTTACCACACACCAAACATGCATACCAATTAATTAATATTCGAATGAAGACTTATGGTGAAAGGCATAAAACTAAAGCTTATCTGCTAAATCGAAATGATCAATTCATCTAAAGTAATGATTTTAATGCAGTGATTTATGTCCATTTAACCATAGTTCTCAAAGGTTGTAAAAACATAGAATTTCATCGATTCAGTAGCTTGCGAAATGTCACCATTTCAGTGGCTGTCAATTCTTCAGATTTGAAATGAGAAATTAAAACATTTCATCAAAACAAAATAGAATTTTGTTTGATGAAATATGTTTTTTGAGGCTATTGGCTAGTGGCACAACAGACACCTAAGAGAACATCAACACCACCCATTGGAATAGAAATCATTGTACTATTCAATACATATTCCCCCATATACAGATTGATATTATGGCATTTCCTTGAGAAATTTATAGTTCATCCGTATTCAATCATTACTTGAAACCTTGGTGTTTGATATACAAAGCAATTAATAAATTTGGATAATATACAGTGAATTAAATTATGACTACCACTAGAATCAATCAACACTATTACCTTCTTAATTTTTATGTATCCTTCGATATTGAGAGTTTGTGGAGTTCTAATTCCAGCCAATGCATGACAATATATGGTGGGATTAATTTCCTTTGAAGTAACCTCTTATATTTCTTTTGAAGTCACCTCTTCTTGATATTCTTCCTCTTCTTTTAGTCCTTCCTCTTCACAATCTATGTAGAATAGTTTCTTCTCGCCGCACTTATGTACCTTACTATACTTGTTGTCATAATTAAAGCATAATCCTTTTTCTCTTCTTTCATATAGTTGTTGAGGTGTCAACCTTTGTGGTGGTTTAGAAGATAGAACATGATTTTCTATGTATGTGTTGGAGAATACCTTTCTAGTAGTCATTGCCATATTTTTAGTTTCAACCTTCCTTGCAATCATGAAATACTTCTCTAGGGATGATGGTTCAAAGATATCCACCTCATGTTGAATGTTATATTTCAAGGTTGCAATAAAGAGATCTAACAAATTATATTCTGAAATATTCTTCACTCTAATACTTAGCTGCTAAAATTGTTTGATGTGCTATGTACTGGACCTTTTTGCTTGATATTCACCAACTTTATAAAGAAGGTGTTTGTATTAATATCCCCATAATGTGCAATCAATTATCCTGTTAATAAATACTAAGAGATAATACAGTAATTCTTGTGGTCACAAATCCATTGGTACCATACAAATTGAACATGTTTTGAATATAAGGATGCAATAGTTATTGTTTTGTAAAGTGGGTACCTGGTGTAGATCATAGAATTGGTCCATCTCAAAATCCACATGATTGGATCCTTTCCATCAAACTTTCTCATGTCAATCCTAGGGATAAAGTAGTTCCTTGGAGATGAATTGAACTCAAGATGTCGTAGTGAATCATCAACTTTTGACTCCAACTTCCTATTCTCCAATTGTTTTTCAATTTTCTCCAGACATGACTGGAATACGTCCTATTTATCCTCCTTATCCTCTACATATGGAATAAATATATGTTTTATATTGTGCATTAATTCCTTCGAGTATTGAATTTCTTCTTTTCTAACCATGCCTTTGACATCCTCGTTACAAGCCATATTATTTTCCAATTGAACTACGTCATCATTTTTCATATTTCCTTTAATCATATCTTCCAACTTGGATAATCTAAAAGATATGTCTTCCATTTCATAGCATGTCAGAGATGAATCCTCAGGGGGTTGAGTGGATTGTGATTCTTTCCACTTCCTTTTGGTGGAATTTTGAACAATAACTATATATCACACCCTAGGGTTTACCACAAATAGATTCTTCTACTCAAAGCTATTCAAATGCAAAATGACATACCTTTTACAAACCCTAATTAGAAGACCGTTTTAGGGATGACTTGTAATTGAGGTAAAAGTTGAATTTATCCTCCTTTGGGTATGAAAATTTGGCATGTGGTACCTTGATGTGTTCTCTTTCCAATTCCACATGTCTGGCCTAATTTGGATGTGCCAACAAAAAGTTATTGCAAATCTACCAAAGCTTCTTATTTTTGGCATATCCAGAGAAATGAACTTGTATTGTATTCCACCTGTCTAATATTTAGTTTCAGTATATAAAAATTATACCATAGATAACCTAGTCCTTATTCTTTTTTATTCAATCGGTATCACTCAATTTGGATCTCGGATGCCTCAGATATGACCTTTGTTCATATAACACCTTTTTTAGACTATGTTTTGGACTATTCAAAAACTCTAGATTCCTTTGCAATTATATTTGAATTTGTAAGGGATCGAGATTTGATTTTCGACATAGATATATTTTATCCTGTTTTAGAAGTGGGGTATTAAACTCTTTCTCTCACTCCTTGTAGAAAAACAATTGTAGTGAAAGTTCCATGATGACTTGTTTTTCAAAATCCAGTCACGCCTATGAAAGAGATCTGATACCAAATGTTATGCAACCAAGTCCTAGAAATAACACAAAAATATCATAAATAGAGAATAAGAGAGTAATCCATGCCTTAACAATGAATAATAGATATAAATATCAGTCCTATTCGAGGGAGGAACCTCCTTACACAATGTACTAAGTACACAAGACAAGATAAGATACAAATGATGACTAAAATGAGAGTATTTCCTTCCTGTATATAAGAGACAAAGGTGTACAATAAAAAATAATAGACCCACTAATAGACCCAAGATGACATAAATAATATATAATCAACCACATTATAGGCGGTAATGTGCCACACTATATGGGGTAATGTGCCATCATTAAGGGCTTTACAGGGTACCATCATCGATACATCTAACTAAAGAATCAACTAATTGAAGTAGCAGTTGCACATATCCTAACTATGACTAGGGGAACATATCCCAAGTTGAATTCAGACATCAAGATATATCAACATTAAACCAAATTCCCCAAAATATGTGACTAGGTAAACATTAATTTTCGTTATAGGATGAATGACTTATTTTGCAAGCCATCTTTGTAACACCCCGATTTTGACCCCTTTTGCATTAACAATGTATATGATGTAAATATTGTATTTAATCATGGTGTGGAGCTAAAGGAAAAATCCCCACCATCGATTTAGTGTTTTATGTTTTGTCAATTAAAAATCGTTTTCGGTGGTATTTTGTGCTAGCCGAGCACATTATAATTTTGGGCGTCATGTAAATATGTAATTTAATTAAAATACCCACAACCAGCTATGCCAATGCAACATTAAAGAGATGGGGTAGGATTTCCTAAGGATAAGGGTTGGGGGGGGGTATATTCAAACCTTGAGCCAATGGGGAAAAGCCAAATGTCAAAGGGAGAACCCATCAAAATTGTCAACTACCCATTTCTTATCTTTTTCCCCAATTATGTATTTCTGCAAGAAATTGGTTGAGGTAGTTATTGCATGGGAATGGGAAGAGTATGGGAAAAATTTGAATTGGGAAGAGCACCCATTTTGGAAAAACATGTTTTGACTTCCTGGGCAAGTAAAAACCCAAAAATGTATGCCCATTCTACCATTCATCCATGTTTTTCTCTTCCTCATGTTTTTGGAGCCCTTGGGCATTCTCCATTCACATTTTTGTAGTGTTCTTCATTTTTCCCAGAGTTGGGAAGTGGTTTTGTTAATGTATAGTGGCCAGGATCCTCCTAGGCATTTTTATGTTGTTTCCATATTCCCACGGTTGGAAATTTCATGTTTTTAGTGTTGCACAGCTAATGGGGGACATATCCACAAATTTAGTGACTGAGGGAGTCTTTTTTTCCCACGTAAATCCATAGAGCGTCTTTGAAAGGAATTGCTCATGTTGGGTCATTTTTTCCCAATTGTCATTTCCTTTTTTGGCTCCCATGATGTTTTTCATCAATCCCAGAACTTGTATTTTACTGTGTATGCATCTTTTGTTTTGGTCTGAATTGGTTTGGTGTGGAATTGGGTCTGAACTAGCTTGATAAACCTAGTGTAGGAAGGAACCTCATAGACAAATCTAGAGGGGCTGGTTTTCTTCTTTGCACACCTTCAATAACACTGGAATGGAAGGCATAGGCTGAGGGACTGTGAAGCAGAGAAGGGGATGCTTCCTTGTGTTGAGTGTGTAGATTTTTTAGGAGCCAAGCCCGATCTGGTGTAGGTGTCCATAGCTTTGTGGTTGAGCTCACTAGCTTAGCAATTCAAGCTTCCCACCTCCTTGGCATCCTGATAAACCCAATTGTGCTTTGGATTGGCTGAATTCTGATATATCTTTGGCTAAGTGTGAGCCTGCTAGTGTTCCTTTATTCCTTGTGGGAATCATTCCCAGCTCGGGGGTGGAAGTGGTGTTGAGAGATTGATGAGCACACTGGCCTATGGTTGGGTGGCATGTTGCAGCGACATAGCTGGTTGGGAGACAAGATTCTTCTCAAGATAAGTATTTATTGTGTTTAAATATTTGCAACTGTAATTGTTTTAATGAATTATATGAACATGTTGAATGCTTTGAATGAATGAATTTTTCTTTCAATGTAGATTGCATTATGCATATGTATATGTTTATGTTCAATGCATTTTTATTATGTCAATGTTCATGGGGCCTAGCTTCCCTTGCTAAATTATAGCACTAACACCTTGGTCGCGTCCTCTCAGGCGCGAGGGGATGTGACAATATTGGCCAATGCACCCTCATGAACCAAATTAGGAAGTGTTTCTTTGTGAAAATTTTATCTGCTTTCTGTCTTTTCCCTTCTTTTTATCTTTTCCCTTTCCTTTTCTACTTTCCTCTGATTTTTCTTTCTTTTCTTTCTTTATTACGATTTTCCTCTACTTTGCTGCTTTTGACTACTCTCCCTCCTTTCTACCAAAAGGCAACTTTTCCCTGCTTTATCCACTTGTCTGCTTTGCAGTGAGTTTTAGCTTTGGTTGTTTTCTTCTAGATTTATTCTTTTTGTCAAACTTTCCATGGTCCCATATCTTATCATTTTATCCATGTGCACCCTCCTTGCCACATCATATTCAACATTTATCCAAAATTAATTTATTCATGGAAAAATAAAACAAATATGAATTATTTCAAACATTAAAAATATTAATTTTCCTAAGAATCCCAACAATTAATGTCTTCTTCTCCTAAACCCATAGGGACTGAATGGACTAGAGACTTGGTCACTTAGGAAATGACATTATATATTTTGTAGTTAGGAGAAGTTTTGTAGAAAATGAAGGGGATTGAAGGAAATTCTAATGCTACCACTCACATGATACAAATTATCAACCAATTCATTATCACCAAAAACTTTTCATGGTACCATTTGTTGAATGACACTAGTAACTCAAATGTGCATAATGTGAACCCTAGTAACTCAAATGTGCATAATGTGAACCCTTATTCTCGGATCTAAACATGGAATTACATGTGTAGAAGATTCAAGCTTTTGGAATTATATTTGTTGAAGATTCAAGGTTTTGGTTTAGAGGAAGGTTGTGTACATGATGAACACTCGAAAGAAAAATGAACCATTATTGTTAGGCCATTATGAGACATATACCAAAATATATATTTATATTTTGAAAAAACTACGAGAATGAAACATTAATATGAATGGTTGTTCAGATGATATGAGCAAAAGTTGTATACTTATACTATTAAGAAATTCTTTTTAATTATAAATTTAAGTTGTTTTTTTTAATATGATATTGTCCCATTTCCATATATAACATTTTTATTTTGTTGATAAAAAAAACTAACCTTTTTTATCAAATAAAAATTTATGTTGTTTTCGTATCATATGAGATTGTCCTATTTCGATATATAACACTTTTATTTTGTTGATAGTACGAAAAATAACAAATTTCATTAATGATTTCAAGCCATACATGATATCAAATGTGTTTCCTAGTAAGGATACACGACATCAAATGTGTTTCTTAGTATCCTTCCTTGCGTACAAATGACATTTGAACAGATATAAATAGAAATAATTGCATATATATATATGAATGCAAATTTGAATATCCATAATGGATGTGGAAATAGTATTGTATAAAAAAATATGAACATGTAATTATGAAAATAAAAAGTTTTTAAAAATAATATAAATTATTTAAAATTATATATAAAGTACATTGTATATATAAATATAATAATTATTTAAAATTTATATATATAAAATAATTATAAATATATTTAGCATTATATTTATGAGTATATTTATATAAATATCAAAATCTTTATAACAAAATCATAATATTTAAAACCATTAGTACAACTTATTCTTTATATCATTAAAGTATTCAATCAAAATCATAATATTTATTTAAATTATTCAATCAAAATCATAACATTTAAAACAATTAGTGCAACTTACTAATGATCTCTTCAAACGATTCAATCATAGTGTTTAAAAGAATTAGTACAACTTCTTATTGATCTCCTCGAACTATTCATTTATTCTAAGTAATGATTGAGAATTGTAATTATGTGTTAAAAATGAGGTTAACATGAGATACTTCGATAAAATAATAATTTATTAAGTAAAAAATAATTTACAATGTAATCTCTAACCTAATGTTCAAAACAAATATGTATAATCTAGTTATAATTAAAACTAAAAAAATTAATGAAATTTGGATGTTTTTGCATCATGATCTAGGATGCCATATATTATCTAATTTCCTAATTAGTATCGTTTCAAAGGTGTAAGTTTGACTATGTTCAGTTAATTGCTTTATATGGATATTATGGAATTGGTTGATCTTTACCTCTTTGCAATTTACATTTTTTTTTATAATCATGGTGGAATTTATTTTTAATGATTTCATGTAATAATAGTTTTATCACCAATGTAGATCTATCTTAACTCCAAATTTATCATGCATGACAAGGGTCAAATTGCATGAGATTTAAAGTTTCCTCAATTTTTTGCATTAAAAATTATCTATAGCTTGATGAATTTGATCCCTATCAACACATGATAAATCTAAGTTAAGATGGATCTACGTTGATATATGTACTCAATAGTGGTATGTTACCAACTAAGCCTATTTTAAAAACAAATAGGAAATTTTTTTCACTTTTAAAACCATTTTAATGTTCGAACAATATAAACTTAAACCCACAACTCTTTTACATAAACATAAAACACAAATAAAACATAAAAATAATTTCAGATAAGTACTTTTCACACACATATATTCATCATCATTATCGATATAATTTGGATATATATAAATTCTTAATAATTATCAATATAGTTTATTCTTAATTTAAAACACAATTAACCTAACTATAATTTTTTTACTTGTTCAATGGACAAGTAACCGTAACAGTAAACCATCTTTTCTAAGGTAGATAAGTTAATTATTGCATAATGTTAAGAACATACATAAACTATCCAATCATTAGATAGTATACCTATACCTAAGGTGATTTTTATAAACTTTTTCCAAATATAACTCATGTTTTACTTTCATAAACGATGTCCTTGTGTAGTTGAACCAACCATAAAGAAATTTTGTTCTCCTCCAAAGACTATCAAAACTATTAAAAATGTAAAAATTTCAGTATATGCTTTAGAACAACTTGAGCTTTTTTTTATGAGTTATCTTTATCAATGAGTAATCTTTATCAATAGTGAAAATAAACCGCATTCACCAACCATATATCATATAGTTTTAAAATTATTAAGTTATTTATAAAAGGATTCATAGAGAAATAATCGTTTGATCATAAACATCCCATGTTTAAAGAAACTGAAAGCATGGGCAAGTATACATTCGATTGTATAGATTAATTCTAGGAATTATAAAACTAAAGGATATAGGCATTCGATTGTATAGATTAATTTTATGAATGGTACAAGTAAAGGATATAGCATTCTCTATCATTAATATATAAACTAATGAATAATCGACCTTAATCATGACATTTAGAAACCAAAAATACAAATTCTTTTATGAAATCTAGGAATTATACAACTAAAGGATATAGTCGTTCGATTGTATAGAATAATTTTATGAATGGTATATGTCACGTCCCCAACCCTCCGACCGGCGAAGAGGACGCGATCATGGCGTTAACCATCCAGGCAACCAGCCCCATGAACATGTGAAACCATAAAATGCTAAAACAGAATGCTGAAATAAAATGATTTGAACTAGAACATGCACAGATGCAATTGGTTATCATACGCAGCGGAAACAACACACATTCATACAACATTCATTCAACATGTTCATCACATTCATTAACAGAAAACATGGTTGCAGAAGTAAAATGAGCAAGATCACTTATCTTATGAAGAAGTTGTTCTGCAACTAGCTACATCGCTGCGACGTTCCACCCAACCATAGGCCAGCGTGCTCTTTAATCTCTCAGCAGCGCTGCCACCCCCGAGCCGGGCATGATTCTCCAAGGAATAAGGGAACAAGCAGGCTTACACATAGCCAACAATACAAAAAACATAGCCAAGCCAACACAGTTGGGTTTATCAGGCCATCAAGGAGTTGGGAAAGGCTAAATGCTAAGCTGGTGAGTTCATTGTAGAGCTAGGAACACATACACCAGAACTAGCTTGACTTCTAAGACACCCACACACACCCAACACAAGGAATCAGTCCCTTCTCTGCTACACAGTCCCTCAGGCCCTGCATTCCCTTCCAGTGCTATTCAGGGGTTGTGGAGAAGAAAGCGAGCCCTCTAGCTCCATCTGTGTGGTTTCCAGCCACCAGGTTTATCAAGCAAACCAAGCCCCCATCCCTGCTCCCTACACAGTCCGAAGACCAACCATTGCACACAGGCAATTAATCAACATTTACAGCTTAACAAGGGAAAATGACTCCTAAGTCGTTCTTGGCACTATTGTGGCCAAAATGACTCCAAACAATCTACAGCAGCCCCAAATCTTAACAGCAAACACAATCACAGGGGAAACTACTCCCAAGCGAATTATACAGTCCCAAACGAAATCAATGAGCACCGCTCACAACATGGGGAAAACAATAGTCCCGAACGTGTCAGCAACACAATCAAAACATGAGGAACAACATCACGTCCAAGGCAATGAATCCACAGGAAGACTTACATAGACCACGCTGGGGAAGAAATTACAGTCTCCCAGCTTGTGCGTGAGTAACAACGATGCAGAACCCACAATAAGCCGGTGGGGAGAATATACAGCCACACCATCCGCAAATCTGTAGAGGAAAGGACTGTGTGAGTAAAGTTGGGAAAATCCTGTGCGTGAGTGTGAGAAACTTTCGCTCCTGCGTGAGGATGAACAGCAAATTGTGAGGCCTGCGGAGTGGAGAGTGCGTGAGTGTTTCAGCACAGTCGTGGAGAGGGAGTAGAATGCCTGCGGGAGTAAAACCAGGAAAGCTCTTGTGCATGAGAATGAACAACCAAGGAAATAATGGTGCCCCTGTAGTGCGTGGAATGAGAGGCATAGTCCTTTCTCTACCCATCGTGAGGTTCATTGCTGGTGGAGTGTGCAGATGGGTAAGGAATGATAGTCCTGCCACCCCACTCCCAAAAACAATAACTGCCTCAGCCACCAGCAACAATTCTTAATGGGAGTGGTTGGGTAAGACAAGGTGGTGACACATGGGTTTTTTCCCCCCATGGCTCAAGGTTTGACAATTCCCCACCCTTATTCTTGTGAAAATTATGCCCCTTCTCAATTTAGTTGCCGCGATCATAGCTGGTCGGGTTCATTTTAATTAAAGATGCATATTTACATGATGCTAAAACTTGGTATGTATGCCGCATGCCCCGATATACTATCGGTGACAAATTTAAATCCAAAACATAGCATGACCAATCAACGGTGGGGCCTTGGCCTTTAGCTCCGCACCATGATCATTACAATATATACATCATATACATCTAATGGAACTAGTTCAAAACCGGGGTGTGACATTCCCCTCCCCCTTCAATAACACTGTCCTCAGTGCTTTACAAAATTTGAACAAAATGCTACACTGGTATCGCCTCAGTGTTCCACAGAATTGAACAAAAATGGATGTGCCAATCGCATGGCATCCTCCAGCTCCCATGTAGCCTCTTCAGGTCCATAGTGCTCCCATTGCACCTTTACCTGCCCTATGGCCCGATTCCGGAGCATTGTGACCTTCCTGTCGAGGATGCGCATTGACTCGATTTGGAACTCTCCCTCAGGTTCCACCTGAATCACATCCCAATTTATCACATGGTTAAGATCATGTACATATCTCTTAAGCAAAGAAACATGGAAAACATTATGAGCTCTAGTGCTAGCAGGAAATGCAAGTCTATATGCAACTGGCCCTATTCTTTCAAGCACTTCAAACGGCCCATAGTATCTTGGTGACAACTTGGCACAACTTCCAAGCTTCAAGGAACTCTTCCTCGCCCTCACTTTGAGGTAAACATGATCCCCAAAACTGAACTCCTAGTTCACCCTATGCTTATCTGCATGGCTTTTATGTCTGTCCTGTGTTGCTTTCATATTTTTCCTGATCTTTACAACCTCTTGCTCCATTTCCTTGAGCAATTCTGGTCCAAGCACAATCCTGTTCACTGGGTTATCCCAAGTCACTGGTGTCCTACACCTTCTTCCATACAAAGCTTCATACGGACTCATCCCCAAGGATGCCTGCTGTCCATTGTTGTAAGCAAACTCTACCAAGTGCAAGTAATCTTCCCACTTGCTTGGTTTATGGGTGATTCCATGAAGATGGGTAACACTTTTTGGCCAAATTTGGCGATGAAAACCTGATTTTTAACTCATGTGCTAGATAGAAGCCCTCAAAACG